>JBCNJP010000014.1:10759140-10814025 GCA_039602395.1 Deinandra increscens subsp. villosa
GTTGTCTGCAGTGCTAATCAACCATCATTCCCACAAACAGTATAGTCAGCGTACCAAATCGGTTTTTTACCAATTCTTTAAAAGTATTCCTACAAACGGTTTTTAGCCCCAATGCTAAAATATTTGTCCTTCCTACATACACACCATAACTTAACATTTAAATATTAATATGTGAGAGGGGAAAAATGGAAGGATGCCACATGTTTGCAAAGGGTTTGGACACAAGGATTCGGGAGGATTGTGGCCCACAACGTCAAGCATACTTTCCACGAATCCTTCTTACGTTGGGGGTATTCTTATAATACATTGTTACCTATTAGCGGGCTACCCCCAATCTATCAAGTTAGTTCAGAGTCTATCATATCAGACCCTGAGTGTCATCTTTAACTCTCTAAAACCCTTGTAAGGTACTTTTAGATACATTACACATTATTTATTATCTACATGTTCTTTTCTATATACATATTTGATCGGTGTTATGTGCCGTAGAGTCTCTCATCTTATCTAAGTGGCACTTCATCCAATAACTCATATAAGATAAGTAGCATAAATCTTGTTTCCAATATATACAGAATTAGGGCACCTTGTTTGGAATTATATTGTTGTTAAGTATATAACATTAGGGAATGCATGTGAGAAAAACAAACGTTATAGGAAGTATTTAGTGCAACATATAAGCGTTCCGATTTACACATAAAAAAAGTTAAGATGATTCAGCCAACCCTAAACCATAGTACTGATTCCATTTAAGAGAAATGTTGTTTAACCTTATCTAGTGCTTAGGAATCGGTTTCAAACCACCTATTACGTACGAGCCGATTATAAATAACAGCACTCCATGCCCTCCCCCTCTCATCCTCCACGTTGAAAATTTTGCTCACAATGTTCCTACCCACTGACCCCACGTTAAAATTTTTGCTCACAATGTTCCTACCCACTGACCCCACTAGTATTTACCGAGACTCACAAAGATATGCTAGGGCATGTTTGCTTTGCTATCCTCACCACATCCTGATTCAGTTAAGAGGTTCCAAATCTTTTACTGGGTCAGCCGCAATTTTAAGAGTCGGGTCACTTGTTTTAACCGAGTCAATCATATTTTTTGACGTAATCAAACTCTCTAACTTTTAACCGAGTAGTAGTCATAGCTCACTAGATCCAGTCAATTAAAATCAAACAACTCCTTAGGGCATGAGGTATACCTCATGTTAACTTAACATGTTAACATGCCACATAGGCGCCACGTCACCTTTAACACCACATTGGAAAGTTTAACATGGGTGGGGGATACTCCATGTGGTGTTACAACTTATTTTATTTATTTTTTTTTCTTTTTACTTTCCAATTATTTTAATGACTACAAATCGGTTTATTTTTTTTTTTGGTTTTTTGTATCACCTTCGAATAATTAAAAAAAAATAAAGAAGATGTTTAAATAATTAAAAAAAAAAACACTACAAATAGATTTCTTAAAAAACATAAAACTACAAATATTCCAAAAAAAAAACAACTACAAATACTTCATTTAAATAAAAAAAACTAATCGTCGTCACGTAACTCCGCCATGATTTTTCGCTTTTCTTTCTCAATCATATCTCGTTGCTCCGGATCCAAGTTCGTGGTATCCATGCCGAGAAGACGGAATTGTTGAAGACGTAATTTTTTCTCACGAATTTGGGTTCTTTTTTCATGCTCCGTGAAAAGGTAAAAAAATTGGGTGAATTAAAATTTTTTTTTAATTAAAGGGCAACGGTCGAATTTTTAAACGTTGCACAACGGTCCCTCCCTTTAACGCCCGTTGAACTCTTGGCGTGGGAGAATGGCGCCGCGCCATAACGGCAGGGCGGGGCGGTGTTAGCGCCAATTGGCGCCGCCATAGCGCTGTTTGGCGCCGGTATACCGGGTGCGCTTACCTTTTAACTTGTAAAAATAATATAAAGAGAAAAGAAAAGTAAAAAAAAAAATCTCTCAAACGGACAATGGGCTTACTGAAACAATTGGGCCAACCCAAAGAACGGACACACACACACAGGCATCGTTCTTTTGCATCTCTATCCGTGACAGTTAACATTCTCCCATGGCGGGATGCTATCAGCAGAGCAAGTGGCAAATTGCCAATACTCTTTAGGGCTTTTATCCTCCAGACATCATTATCCGAATCGTCACTATTTACTTTCTTAACACAATGAATCCTGCATCAAAATCCATACGATCTTTGAACCAAATCCGCCTCGACCTCAAATTCCCACAAAACCCTAAACTTTCCAATCCTTTCAATAGCAGACACACTCTAATCCGCCTCTTTTCATCAACATCCTACAGAAAGCGAGTCAACAGAAGACACTTAGCCGCCTCCAAACAAACCCTAGACGAATTCCAGTTTCATCGCGCCATTTCACAGCTCCTCCCCAGGTTTACCCCTGAAGACCTCCATAATTTAATCAATCTACAACAAGATCCATTAGTATGCCTAGAGCTCTTCAATTGGGCGTCTAAACAACCTAGGTTTACACATGATGTATGCACTTTTCATGTCACAATTAAAAAGCTCGGTGCTGCTAAAATGTATGATGAAATGGATCTCATTGTCACCGAGGTATTATCGATTAGTTCAATTAATTCGATTAATAATTCCTTCGGTTCTGAGGTTCTTTATAATACAATGATATATTTCTTCACAGAAGCTAGGAAGTTGAGTAGAGCTGTTAATGTTTATAAACATATGAGAAGTGTTAAGAAACCGGAGTGTAGGCCTTCGATTAGAACTTATAATCTTCTGTTTGCTGCTTTTTTGAGTAGGAGAAGTAATACTTATATTAATCATATGTATATGGATACTATGAGTATGTTGTTCAAGCAGATGGTTGATGATGGGGTTGAGCCCGACATTTTTGCGTTGAATTCTATGATTAAAGGGTATGTGCTTTCGCTTCATCTTAATGATGCTCTTAGGATATTTCATCAGATGGGTGTTGTTTATGATTGTCGGCCGAATTCGTTTACGTTTGATTACTTGATTCATGGTTTATGTGCACAAGGAAGGACGTGTAATGCTAGGAAGATTTGTGATCAGATGAAGGAAAAGGGGTTTGTTCCGAGTAGTAAGTCGTATAATTCACTTGTGAGTTCGTTTGCACTTGAGGGTGAGATTGATCAGGCTGTGAGTTATTTGTGGGAAATGGCGGAAAATGAAAGAGCGACTGATTACATTACTTATTGGACGGTGGTTGATGAGTGTTGCAAACATGATAGGTGTGGAGATGCAATGAGTTTGCTCAAGGAATTGCAAGAGAAAAGATTAGTGGATAGACATACTTACAAGAAGCTTCAATATGAGCTGCAAGTCAACCATGGAGACTTGTATGGCCGAAATGGGATGAAAAATGGTAACTTTCTGTTTTCCTTGATTTCATTGTTATAATTCATGAATAAATTGTATTATGTAGGGATTAAAAATGGGGACTTTATGTTTTTCTTGATTTCATAATGTGAGACCAACAATTACTTTTCGAAGGCCAATTAAATTACTTCAAATAGGTTGCATAAAATTATCTTTTTGTCATTTGTGCGTTAAGTATCATCATAAAAGAGGTTGTGTGTTATGTTTTTCATAGGATTCAGGTAATCAGACCGTGTGAAGTGTTGACATGCACATGACTGGAGCTAAAGAGAGTAAGAGACTGAAGTCCACTGTTTATGTTTGATTATGGTCATTCTGCGGAAGAATCAACACACGGTGACAAAAGGGGTTGGATAATCTTTCCAATTTAAGACCTCTATGTTATGGAGTCTAATCTTCTTGATGGTTTGCTGGTTTTGTATATCTTTTTGGTTAAAACTTCCGGAAACTGCTGTTGTTATTCGGAATAACTTATTCCCTTGTAAGCTTAGACCCTTGACGAGAAACACAATTGGTCCCAAAATGCGGCTGACACGCTCGGTTAACATGGTCCTGGGCAAAGTCTTGTTAGGGCCTTAAAATTTCAAGACATTGTGGGTTTTAGTAATTTTATATCTCGCCAAAATTTGCATGAGCAACCTCGTATGGATAAGATTAGATTTTAACTTTGTTGGTTATATCATCTATCAAGAAGGACATTAAACTACTCACCCCAAGTTTGATGAAGAGCAACAAGATTAAGAAAACATTGAGCCTGCAACAAAATTCCTCCTCTCAAAGCTCAATGATTTCCAATTGTAAGTTTTATACTTCATGTTTCTCTGGTCGTATAGTTAATTGTGCTTCTCAGATATTCATTGTTTTTTAGGGTTATGCAAATATCTTATAGTTTAAGCCATACTATAATGAATAATTCTACCCAGTTGGAAAAGTACTACAAACTTGGGTAAAATATATATGAAGGCCACTCAAGACTTAAATATTAGGGGAATTTGCATATCTACCCCTCTAAACTCTAAACTTGAGAAATTGTATATTTTTCCAAATCATGCTTAAAGAGAATTGGACATTATGCATTAAATGCTTGTGTTTTGGGGAAATATGCGATTTTTTTCAAAGTAGGGGATATATGCAATTCTCCCTAAATAGTTAGTACTTTATCCATTTCATAGTAAAAAACTAAAAGTTAGCTGTTTCATCAGATAAGAGGAATATTATATAATGAGATGATTTTCAATAATAACATTCTTTTACTATTCGTTTATTCCATAAAACAAACCTACTGATTTTATTTTCTGACTATCAAATGAGTAAATTTGATATCTTAAAATTCTGAAAGGTTATACATAATATATACAAAGTTAGTCCTTTCTTTTTCAGATTCATAGATTTTGGTGTGCCTAAATGATCGTGTTATATCAACGATGCTTCAACTTATGCCTGAAATATGGCACATGATGTTCTACTTTTGTGCATTTTAGTGGGCAGGCAGAGCAGGGCCGGCAGACAATGATGATCTTGTTTGCTTATTCTAAAGAAGGTGGAACTCACCCAAGTACCCAACATTCTTGTACCTTAGTGTCGGATGTCAAATGTGCAAACTCGGTGTAAGAGATTCTGACATGTGCGAGGTCCAGAGGACTATCAGGCCACTTAAGCATGATGTATTTCTATAAGTGCAAACTCGATGCAAGAGACTCTGACATGTTCAAATATTTAAAGCTTACAATTTATCTTTAAATTGCAAGTTTAAACGTATAATACCACATCCTTTTTAACAAATTAATTGTGACCAAAGATTGTTGATCTGTTGGAATAAATAAGTAGTTTATAAATGCATACCTTTTTCATCATATTTTGGTAGGATTTATTGCAAACAATAACTGAGTAACAAAAAAATGGACAAGTTGAGTGAAGTACAATAATACATAATAATCAAATAGAACTCTCAGAATAAAATAAATAACTAGTTTGTAAATTCTCTTAAATAGCATACTTTACTATATTCATCTCATTCAATACACGTGTTTATATTCATCTCATTCAATACACGTATTTATTTACCTGAAAAAGAGTTATGCAACACTTCATCTCTAACTCTCTCACATATACCAAAAAGGCTGGAGGATTTATATATGACCCGGAAACAATAAAACAAACTAACACACCAGAAATAAAAGAATTTAAAAAAACCACACAAACAAACCCTTCAAAGCATGAAATCACATGAAGCAATAAAATGAACTCAAATTGTACAAACACATAATCTTGGAGAACAATTTGAAATTTCCATCCGCTGATTTAGCTGTACGCGTGACAATCAGTAACACTTTGACCTCAGATGAATGGATATTAAAAGGTCAAACCGTAAGTATTATGACCACAATGAGAAGCACGATCCCCAAGATCACGAAAAGTAAGCAAGTCTGCAAGTACCAAGTGTGAAAGAATTTCAAATTTTAGATGCAGAAACAGAGATATAATGCAAACAAAGTAGATTAGGATAGCTTATTTGAACTGCTCATGCTTAATTGCTTATGCTTACAAACAGAAACAAATAATCAACTTACTGAAAATAACTTATTTCATGCTAAACATTTAATCTGAATCCACCAAGAATATTCAGTTTAAAATAAGCAATGCTTATTGGAGACAACTTATTCCACCTAAAAACCATAAGCACTTCTCTTAATCCGAACATTAAAAAGCTTTTATCTGCCTAAAACTCACCAAATCCCCAACACCCCCTGAAAACACCTATTTTAGGTACTAGACGTGGGCTTAATTTGTGGCTTCCCAAGCTTGAAAGTTCTTTTTCAGTCAATTTATTTGCTAATTTATCAAAAAGAAAAAAAATGACATGACTAACATCTTATTTTTCATTGAAGTGTATATGTGTATGCCCGTGGAATCTGATGTGATACTTGACAATTGTCTTATTGACATAACTTTTTAAGGAATAATCTTTACAAAAACTAAATAATTTTTTCAAACAAACAGTTTTGCATATGTGGCATCTGTGGATGGTGTGGCATCACCTAGTCCACATCAGCCATTTACAAGCAAAATAGTAAAAAAGAGCTTGGTTGCTAAAATCAGTTATAAATTGTAAGTTGATTTTTATTTTGCTTGTGTGGTTTCTATTTTGTGCATGCTGTAAATTTGGTTGCTAGAATCAGGAAAAAATGTAAAGTTCAGTTTCTATTCTGTGCAGCTTGCCCATTGCAAAATCCATGCACAAGTTTTAAGCAAAATAGTAACTTGATGCAACTGGATCAGTTAACCCAGGTTAACAACAAGGGTAGCCAAATCTTAAATTCTGAAAAGTCAACCTTACAAATTCACAAGAAAAAGCCACTGAAGCATAATTTGGATGGATGGTAATTTACACAATTTAGAAAAATACTAAAAAATATTACCATGGAAGAGTTTGATTTTTGAGCCTTTGATGCTTTCAAAAGATGGGATTTTCCCTGTGCAGTTGCAGCATGAGAGTTCTCGATATTTGAGCCAATATCATCTAAAACAAGTTGATCACACTCAACATGAACATATAGAAAAGCAAAAGAAAATACTCAAAATAGTGAATAGAAAAGGTGAAAATCATACTTACCGATCATAGTTCCTTGCTCATGAACCAAAACAGCAAGATCTTTAAAAATTTCATTCACCTCACCAATCTGGTTTTGAATTTCCTGTAATCCCTGATCTCTTTCCTCAATAATGGCCTCATTGAATGCTATCTCATTGTCCAACATCAACACTTCTTGTCTGCAGAAAGGACAACTAGTCATGCTTTTAAATACACACGAGCATATAAAAATATCCTTTATTTTTTTACTGTTAAAATAATTTTGATAAATTGACTTGTATATAAGAAATGCAAATCACAGACGACAAAACTTGCCTTCTAGATTCGAAAAGAAGGGCACGCTGTTCTGGACTTCTTCCTGAGCTGGAATCCAGTTCACCGTCTTCATTACTGTAAATCATATAAATTGATAAGAAGCAAAAGGTAAATTAACACATATTCAAATTAAAAAAAAAAAAAAAACTTTCACAGACAGTAATTACTAATTTCATGACCATTTACCGTGATGAATGAATAGGTTGAGGAATGGAAGGAGAATAAGCCGTCTCCCTTTCAGCCGCAAGCCTTTGTGCTTTCTGGAATTCTTTTAAAACTGCTTGAAAATCTTTTGCGAGTTTAGCATCTGTGATCTTTTTACTGGCCTGTAAAAGAAATGGAAGCAGGGTCATTTACCATAAAACTTAGGAATACAGTTGAACATAAAGCCATTTATAGACCGAGGTAAATTGCACATGCATAATGGAAGATATCAAGATATCGGTTCAACCAAGCAAAGGAAGCCATCGTCGTCTACTGTTACCCCTTGCTAGAAATGAAACCGACAATTATAATGTAGAAAATCATTTCAACTTATTATCCTTAAAACTACATACAACTTGTTCTTCAATCTATAGATATGGGGTGTGGTCACTTACACTAACTTCAGCACGATGATCTGTCTCACTAGCTTGCTTGAGTTTTTCAGATGTATCCTTCACCAATTGCCCAATATGTAGTCTTGTTTTGTGTCTACCATTGAGCAAAACAAGGTAATCTTTGTCAGTATTCACTAGGTATAATAATCATAGAAACATATGTAAACAAAAACAAAAATCTCCCAATATCAGATATCTTTTCTATGACCCATTGGCCATTGCACACAAAGAAAAAACATCTAAAACTCCACAAAAACAACATTTTATAGACTTAAACAAGGTTTATATCAACTTTAGAGCAGCCTCTTTATAAGTGAGATTTTGTTAAGTATGTGTTTTTTGTATTGCACTGCATTCTATAGTTTATTTAACTTCACGGAAATCTTAAATACTAACAGCTCCTGGCATGATCTAAGACTTTGTAGTTGAATCAAATTAAACACTTATGATTTAAGACTACATCCAATTGTATGTGAACAAATCACAGATTCAATTCGCCAACCATGATCATATATCCATTTAGTTATCTAATTCTATCGATCAGGTACAAAACCGTTAAACAACTACCAACTTCGAAACTCTAAAACGATCATAAACGAAATAAATAAACAAATAATTACAGAATTCAATCAAACATACAGCTTTTCTCGAAGCTCGGGGGTGTCTTTAGGAGTACCGAGGGTATTTACTAGCCTCTGAAACGTGGAGACGGCAGTATTGATCTGGAAGATTCCAGAAGCAATCGCTTGGGTCGGGTCTTGCTGCTTCATGCCCGTATAGCCCACGCGTCGAGAATTGAGCGGGCGACCCGCTTCGATGTCTTGAAAGCTCATATTACGCCTCTCGAATGAACGAACCCTAGATTGAACAATTGATTTGAATTGTAGAACGAAGAAGAATTCTGATCGGAGCGGGAAATCCAACGATCGGAGAACGGTGTCGATCAAAATGGAGCGAAACTGAAGAGCAATTAGCGAAGAAATGGCGATGATTAGGGCAACAATTGATCGAAAGGGACTTGATGATGATTTACATGTGAGGGGGTGTGGGGGAAGTCAAAAAGAAGACACAGGGTGTAAACTGTATAATTCTACATGCCTTATGAATGGCGACGATTATATACTTTTATTTTTCCATTTTCTTTCAATACGATTTTTTTAACTTTAGTTTGGTTCAACCGAGTATCGGGACTGGTTACTTTCTACCTATCCACTTTTCAAGTTCAAACCTCATAGCGAGGGAACCTGGAAGTGCCCCCTATTTACACCATCGGCCGAAAACCGGGCAAGGCCGTAAACTCTCACTTGTGACACAGGATCAAGCACAATGATTAATCATCTTCATTACTCATCAATATCTCAAAAAGTTGTGTGAGTTTGGATTCAAACTTGGGTCTTTTGAACCACAAAGAAGAGGTTTAACCACTATACCAACTTTAATTGATTAAATTTTTTTATCTATTTTACTTTGACATAAATATAACGATATAATTGATAATTTTGTATAGAACCCTTATTATAACCTTAAACAAGCGGTGTGAGTGGTACATGAACTTGTGTCTTTTTAACCGCAAGGAAACAGTTTACCCACTGATTTATTTTTTTTTAATCTATTATAGTCCGTACAAAATGTAACAATATAATTGATAATTTTATATATAACTCTCCTTATCAAGAGGTCTTGGGTTCAAGTCTCACTTGTAATTAAAAAAAAAATATTAGGGTTACAAGTTGGGCCAGAGGGTTTTCTCACCAGCGGTGAGTTTCATCCTTAAAAATTGATAAAAAGAAAAAGATAAAAATGGAACCTCAATCGATCTTCAAGTCATATATATTAATGAAACTTCAAGTCTAAGTGAGCAGTCTTTTAAATAATATATGTTCTATAAAATGATCTCATCTCATAGAATTAATGCAAATGGTTGCATAATTGCATTAATAATACAAAGGAATGTGTTGTGTCGAAAGGGAGGTTTTTGACACGAAAGAAGTGGTTCCAGTGTCTGTAGGGTCGTTAAGAGATGTGGTGGTAGCTGAACATCCAGGATTGATATTTATTCATTTATATTAAAAAAATTATTAAAAAATTAATAATAATATAATAATTTTATACTCTAAAAGCATAAAGAATAAAGCTAAAACGTATCAAAGTTGTAAAATTTGGAATCTGATCGTCCGGTTTTGCATTGTTACAGAACCCTAACAGCCCAGTAGTCTCAACTTAGGTTCATCAAACATCAAAAAATACAGTTCTTGATCACACTTGGTGAACCCATAACTTGGTTCCACTAGTCACAAAACCAAACTGTACCAACTGGTGTAATATGCATAAATAACTACCAACCAAAATGAACCACTTTTTAGCCCTGTATCACAAACTGAAGCAGAAGAAAATGTTTGTTTCCTTCAGTTTCTAGTTATTTAATCAGATTCTCGTTTCAACCTCCTTCGAACGTCTATATTATAAAAGTGAAGCGAACTACACATGGTTTTACGACCCACTATTTCTGCTTCATCCACCACATTATATCATTCCGAATCACCCCATCAAACCCCAATCTTGTATTTTTCAACTCAAAAGTGTTCAAGTTTCTGTAGTGAGTGCTACTTCCAATGGGTCTCATCATCGTGGCGACAGATGGATATGCTGCATGACAATATTGTCTTGAACTAAAATGACGCCTGCTAGGAGATTCTTGATCCCTGTTTTTAATATAAGGTGTTTCATGGATGTGTGGAGGTTTTGGGTTACAGGTGTTAATCACCTGCTTTTTTGTGGGGTTGACTTTATTATCACTGTCGGTCTTGGTAGGTTTTCCTGCACGTATCTGTGCAGCAGGTTTCATTTTGTCCAGCCATCTCAGGATCCAATTTCCAAGATTTCTACCAACTTCGATGTCTCTTTGCTGTACCTTCCGGTGAACATTTAGTGCCATGTCAAATATGGATCGTGTTTTCCTATCGTACAACAAGCACAAAAGTTAAACACGTAATTATCTAAGAGATTCATTAATCATAAAAAACTTATTGCTAAATAACACTCTACCTAGATGTGAAGAAACTATATAACTGCCATCAAAGGAAAAGACTGCCTTAAATCTTGCAGTTGTGATTTAATCATTTAAGGAGTTCAAATAAAAATAAAAAAAAATGTTTCCACAAATTTCAGTTTCTGATAAGCAGAATGAAAGAAAAATAAAGTTTCAGCTTAATTTTTGTTATGTGATAATGTGTAACTAATCAAGCATTACATATAATGATACAAGACGCTCACACTACGAACATTCTACAATATAAGCCCTTGTTGGCATGGTTATCAAACACGGTGATTCTTTTAATTAAGGTGGACCACTTAGAGATGATTGGAATTGCTTGTTAAAACTGCTTATCTGGTTATTGATTTTTGAAGTAAGCAACTTCAATCTGCTTATTCAGAACAGCTTATCTCACCGAGAAATTTGATTTAAAAAGCGTTAGGTGCTCCAAGGTGTTTAGGTCCCAAAAGCCGAAGCACGAGGTGCTGCTCAATATATGCCAACAAAATATTCTTCTTTTCAACCAAAAGTCACGCCCCTCTCATCTGTTTTATATATGAACAACTTTTTTCTTATCATGTAAACCTTTCATAATTTCTTCATTCCTTTGGTTGTTTTACATATAAACCTCATAATTACAGACCCTAACTTTGACCCAGAAGTACATGAGGCGTCGCCTCAAGCATCTGATGTGTTTTCAAGAATCAAGAGTGCCTCACGCGCCTCAGGCCGTCAGGTGCGCCATTTAAAACCAAGCACACAAATAAAAAGTAGATAAGAAATTCAAAATTTTTACTTTTTAACAAGCAATTCCAAACACCTCCTAAAATCCCAATTGCTAAAGGCTTATTACTCTAGTCTACTAGTCTACCATGTTGGTGTAGTTTAGCATATTTTAAAAATAGATCCAGTCACCTGAGAATAAAATAATCATAGAGAAAATAGCATTTTTTTAATAGAATCAATTGTGTAACATGGTTTAGCAGCAACAAACATGGCCCTCTCTCACACATTTCTTCCATTGTTGCATGCTTGCTTCTATTAACCTGTTCTTATCTCATAACATGAAGTGTTTATTTAGCAATCAACCCATAGTTTTCTGCTTGCATTTTGTATTCCTCCTCGGGTTCCAGGCATCTATTTCGTGTGTGGACATTAGACAATGATAATTTAATCTTCCTAAGTAACTAAACCATGATTTATAGCACTTCACGTCATAAATTCTTTCACAATTTCACATTTCCTAGAGGTTGTTTGTGATTGCTTACTTAAACAGCTTGTTCTTAAAAGCAGAGCAGATAATCAACTCATTTCACCCTAAGCAATCTCAGAAACAATAAAACTCATCAAAACAAATGAAATTAGGAGATGAATCCCCCAACCCCAAATAATCGAAATAATTCAACGTTATTCCCAGAGTATGATCAAAATGCAACCAAATGAAGACATAAGTGGCAGATTATTAGAATTTGATTAAAGGCGCGTACAAATCACAGAAATTAGCAACTGATAAACTACCAGAGAGAGATGCGGATACCTTTGAAGGAACTGACGGATCTTAGGGCGTTTAGAAGGAACAAGACGCCGTTGAATCCTGAGAGCAAGCTTGTATGTCCTCTTCAATCCCAAAAAATACGCTGTTCCCAATGTAATCTCCCATAGCACCATATTGCATGTGGTAGAAAAACTAGGGTTTAATTATTGGTGAGAGCTATGAAAATTACATAGTTATATGAACGGAGAAATCAGATCTCGACATACGATCGCAGTTTCTACCATTTTCGTTTCTTCCAGAACACCATGTCGGCACGAGCCAGTATAATCTAGGTGCCTAAATAATCAAAGGCTTTATTTTAACAAACTTTTTTTTTTATCTTTATAAAATAAGATTTAATTAAACTTTTTTAAACAGCGACATTATTGTGTTAGAACTTAGAACTAGATTTACTGATAATTAAAAGGAAATTGTGTAAAACTAAACTAAAACTATAAGAAATATAAATATTAGAAAAAAATTATATAATATGGTGTCACGTGACAACACTACAGCTTACCACGTGGAATGCAGTGGTGAAGTTTGGCCTAAAAAATCATCCGGGCCGAAACTTAGGGTCAAAAAAATTTTAGGTTGTCGCTAAGTTTTATGTTCGGGTCGGATATTCGGTTCAAGTCGGGTCAAACAACAAAAAATAAAAAAAAATAATTGCAATAATTCATTAAACTAACCATTGTTTAACAACTAACATAAAAAAACAAAGTAAACAATGCGAAAGTGCGAGAGAAATGAAGATTACCTGGAAACATGATCACAAGTCAGCCCGACGATCTTTGAGATTTTTGAATTCATCTATTATGCAATCCGGATCATACAGTTCAACAAGTTCTTTTTCTACGTAAATCAACAGGCTATTCGTCAGATATTCATCTGACATCCTATTGCGTAGACGAGTCTTTATTAATTTCATTGCTGAAAATCCCCTCTCCGTTGTTGCAGTAGAAACTGGAAGTGTCAAGATAAGACGAACCACTCTATCAAGCAAAAAGTACGTTTCACGTTTGTTGGTTGTCGCGAGAATTTTGCATAGATCAGAAAGTGTTGATGCACCACTAAGCCTTGGATTTTGAGTTCTATCCGCATTAAATAATCTCAACTGACATCTTAACTGAAACTTATCTTGCTCATTAAAATCTTTTGAGTAATATTTGTCAACAAGAAGACAATTTAATCAACATCTATCTCTTTTGAAGCCAAACTAAAACTAGGAGATAACAACTCCATCGTTTGATCACTGAATGTATTTATTTGTAGCTCATCTGTTACACATCGATCAATTATTATATAAAATTTTCTTTGTACATCTCTTATGTCCTTTTACTATTAGGCTTGTTTTATAAGAGAAATATGTATCCTCATTTGAAACTTTTTGGTATAAAGTACGAGTCTAAACTCTGATAATAATAATTCGAGTTGTAGTCACACACACAAAAAAGAAAAAAAAATCAAATAGAAGAAGCATAAGCCGGATAAACCACTGAATAGGTGACTATAAAATAGATACTCTCATCGATGCTATATTTTAAAAAGATTTCTTTTTTATAACTAGTCTATGATGTGAGAATCTATCTACCTATATATTAAACAAAACATATTAGGTGTAGTTGGCACATGATAAGTGTGTCCACATCATCATTTGCTTATGTGGCACCCTTTAATCACAATTAAATCCTAAGTGTCATTTTCTAGATTTTTGAGATTTTTTTTAAAAAAATTACGGTTTATATAATAAAATCTCGCGGGTATGGGTCATAACCGGTGGATATTTTGACCCGGTAATAAAAGGTAAATCCACGCATTTTCGGTGGAGAGAATTCGAAAACTAGGGTTACGCGATAAGTTTCTCTCTCGATCTCCGCCTGAGGTGTTCTTCACTCCGTCAACGATTTCCAGAAATTCCGGTGAGTTTTACTCTTTCCAACGATTTCCAACAGATGTTTTATGTAGATTTAACTTTTACGAATCTACCTCCATGTTTTCTGATCATTTGTTTGAAAAACTAGGGTTTGACAGTCAATTTCTATCTCGATCTCCGCCGGCGATCGAGAGGTCCGCCAACGATTTGAGCGAATTCCGGTGAGTTTCCTCCGATCTTATTCGTAGATTTAACTTTTATGCTTAGATATCATGTTTTAACGATTCGATTGTTGTTTGTTTTGGGTCTCGATACAACTTCTGTGTTTCCTCCGCCGATTCTGAAATCCAATCAGGTATGTATCATCACTAAAGCTTAAATCGTTCACTCTCATGTATCGTATGACTATATGGATGCAGACCCTAAATTAGGGTTATTCATAAACTCTCTGTGTTTTGAATAGATCTTATAATCTGTTTGTTAATGGTTTCGTTTGAAGGATTGTTATGCTATTTGTTACTTTATTTTATATAAACGATTATTTTGGTATATTTGTGTTCGTATTCTTTAACAGTTTTGATTACTTCATAGTTATGGATGTTATATTGGCTATATATCACAAGTTGTATTCAATGTGTTCTTATTCTTTGTTAGATATCAATTTCTTATTAGTTCATAGTTTTGATTAGTTCATAGTTGAAGGTTAAATTGCAGGTTAGTCTTAATATTTTCTTGAGCCATGTTCTGTACTATGGTTGGAGATCCAATGAATTTCCATGATGTTTTTCTGTACAGTCAAGGTTTGGAGGTCATTACAATATCCATGGTATTTGCAATCTTTATATTTTTTTTCTCTTTAGTTAAAGGGGTCAATGCCCGTGTGAAAATTTTTTGATCATAAAAAAATATTTACAGATACTTTTTTCCTTTATGTTTTATCTCATACGAGAAAAAGACCCGCGCGTTGCTGCGGGTTGACTTTTTTTTGTCACCATACATATATATATAGTACCAAAATTACTGTAGTTATAGATATACATTACAAAACACCAAACAAAGTTAAGTTTTCTTCAAAACACCAAACAAAGTTAACCGACTATTACATTACAAAAGCAGCCCAAAGAGCAAAAAAAAAAAAATATTACCTCAAACAAACAACAGCTACACAAATCAACATGCAGGAAGAAGAAGCAGCAAGAAATAAAAACTATTAGTCAACAATAGTAAATAATAAAATAGTCGAAATGTGTAGAATAAGAAGTCTCATACATAGCTATAACCATAAGAAACATCTTACAGTTTCATGTTCATGGAGCAATTATTATATAAAAAAAATACAGAACACTTACATTTGCTTTGGCTTCGGTGGATGCTCCATGAGAGAGAAGAAGCTCTGCAGCTTTGTTACAACCGTTTTTAGCAGCCATATGCATTGGAGTTTCTCTATACTGCAAAATCGAAGGCAAAAGAAAATCAATCAATCTTACAACAAACACACACACCTGGCGGTGCCTCTAGAGACACATTCATACGCACCATATGCTGATCTGGCTAAACAATATTACCCCCTTTTCAGCCTCCTCGTTTTCTCACTTCCTCACCCTTCTCTCTCCCCCTTTTCTCCACTCCAATTCTTCTTCAATTCCAAGTTTCCAACTCAAGAAAAATCATGGAAACCAACTCGGTTTCCAAATGGGCTGTGTTGTCAACTTATAAATGCAAATCAAATAGCCACCACCCCTTCATTTTTAATTTTGCTTCCATGGTATATGACATTCAACACTGTCAAAATCACAAATATAGGATTAGGTACTGTGAGCAAGGGTTTCAGTTGTAAACTGTGCATAGGTTTTTAATTTTCGCCTATGAACATGTAAATTCTTTTAAAACATACAAAACTTTACCTAAATAGAGGACATACATCATCTTTCTTCATGGTTATAACCTGAAAGAAGCTAAAAAAAACTATAAGATTTGTTGAGGAAAGAGGTTTCATAAACAACCATGTAAAAAAAAGAAACCAATAGTAAGATGCAAAATAGTAGAAATGCTGACCTCGGTAGATTCACATGAAGAATAGATCCTCTTAGCCATAACTTCTGTTTTTATGATGGTGTGAGGTTGTCAATAATAAATTGTAAGATATGAAAAACATGAAGACTTTGACATGATGCCACCATCTTTCCTACATGATTTGCAATGCAATGTGCCTAGCCTTGTTTTTAGTAAATAATACGTAAACTCCTTGATCAATGAAAATGAGCCATGGGATTTTCACCTACAAATGTCTCAGCAAAAGACTACAACTTGCCAATCAAGGTATGGTGGATCAAAACACGCATACCAGTGCACAACGAAAAGGAGGCAACAACTTCTACAATCTTGCAAAAGGAGAATGACTTTAAACACGTTAATATTCTTTAAAAGAAGAACAACAATAACAGCATAAGATGTGTGTACCATGGTTCAACAGATTAAACCCCCATTCATAAAGATGTTGCAACGCAGTCTACCTTTCTTGTTTTGTCTTAAACATTGTAACTCAAAATTTTGAATCTTTGTTTATACTAAAATAAAATTAAATATATAACATATGATAGCAGATAAAAGGCAATGAAGTATTTGCGTGTCAAACTGGAATGTAATTTTAGAAGCTACATTACTCACATGCTCAATTGTTAGAAATTTTACCTTCAATTTGCTTATTGAGCAGTCCTATCTCAACCTGTGCATATTTGAAGTAACAAATGTCGATTGCAATTTGTGAGACATGTGGGTTCGAAGTCTAATTGAAAGGATCGGTGTTTGTAAATCTATTTTCTTCTCCGGTCGCGAGCCTGCAGGTAATCCCGAAGAAGCCATTTTGAAGAGGCAACGCTACCAACTGATGAACTGCAAGACCAAAAAAATAAACCATACGGTATAACAACATCAAGTAAAATATACTCTAACAAATTAACATACCCAAATAGAAATTTAGCACTACCCATTAATCTAAACTCACAAAACCTTCAGGTAATGACAATGAGCTACTTAATTACTAACAAACTTGTCAACCTACATATGTCAAACTTTGGAGTACCTCAAATAACTAAAGATAGAATGTCAGGATCCACCTTCTATTTGGTCTTGTTAATAGCAGCAAATCTCCATTCAAATAAGAAGTCAAATCAGAAAAGATTAGATCATAAAATATTATAACTTTTAATTCTTTAACATTAGATCATAGCTTGAATTTTTTTTACTATTCAAGAAGTTTAACTTCAAAAGCATAACAACCACTTATTCCCTAATCTCGATATCAACACATGTATATAAGCAAAAAATAAAAACATAAAACATAAAGTAATACCTAAAATGAAGCTTAACCACTATTTGATAAGATAAATGTGGATGCAAAGGGCTAGAGCATCCTCTTTAATTCCTAATGCAATATCTAATACGTGTGTTTCTGACTTCAAATAGACACCCACTGTTAATCTTAGTGGAACATTTCATCGAGCATCACGTATGCGAAATCAGAAAATCTTATTTCAGGCTTTATTTATCAACTGCTGCACAAACTAAAAGTTAGCATTAGCAAGATTAGACACCATCACTAATTTGTAATTGTGTTTAATAATAATAGTAACAATCTAGTTCATGAGCATGTAATCCATTTTTATAATCACATCAATAGACTACATTATTTAGCATACATCAATAGTAAAAGAAAAAAGGTCCACTAACCTTGCAATGAAGCTAGAAAAAGCACCGCAAAAACCTGGAAAAAAACCAATAAATATGATATTAGATATATATATATATATATATATATATATATATATATATATATATATCTAATCATGGAACACAATTAACTTCGCTATCAAATTAAGTTATTCAAAACTGTTGATTATGTTGCTGTTCGGAATTGAATGGAATGATTCCTCTCCCTTGGTTGCCTTCACTGCCCGTGAATCCCTTCTCTTTTTCTATGAGTTCTTCTGAATTTAGGCTTTTAATATCAGCCTTATTGTTTGTCATTTAAAGTTTGGCTCACCAATGTCTTTTGTTCTTGTGTCATTAAAGTTTGATCACTGCATATGAAATGTCATTTAAAGGTTAGAAGAGTTATATTTTGTAAGTGAATATAGCTTTCTGCGTAAAGAGTACGGGAGAAAAAAGCATAACATTTGAAGAAACAAACAACAAAACAGTTTTGTGGAGGATTTTGTAAGTAGTGTAACTGACTTCACTTAAGTAACAAAATAACAAAGAACATAAAAAAGATCCTGAAATTTAGACTCTTTAAAAGCACAATGAACCGACCCATTAACTATTTAATCTTAGACCAAACTTTGTAAAGATGGAAAGTAAAATATAGGTATAAAAAAGGACTTAAGTCATGATCATTTTTATACCGAATGATATATGTATGAAATGTGCCATTTCAGATAACGAAAAATGTAGTAAAAGAGAGCCCAAAATGCGTGTAAAAATCAATAGTAAAAGAGAGCTAGGAACAACTATTTCACAAACGAAAATAGTACCTACGCTTGGACACACAATTGTAACAATCTGCAAAGCACCAAAAGAAAAGAATAAGATTAAAACTAATCTAACATGTATGGGTTTAGGTTAGGTATATAACAAAACAGTAAATAAAAGCCTAGTAATTACGGTTTCTGAAAGCATAGGAAAGAGAATGAAAACCTGATATCTTTAGAACAATTTATATTACTTTGATCGGATACCTTCTGATATCAATGGCTGAGCATTCAATCGATTAAGGAATAACACATATAATCATATGAAGTTGACATTCAATATGCTACCTTTTGATATCGATGGACGGGCATTCGATCGATTACTAAACAACAGATAATCATATCAAATTCATACAATTATGAGAACATGGAGTCAAAACTACTTGCAGAAAAGAAACAAAAAGAAAAATAATATTAAAACCAAATAGCAATTTTGTAGAGGGTTTCTTAACTAAATTTGAGACAATAGTAATAATAATCAAACATTTGTTTAACTCACTTTACTCGGGTCAAAAAACACCAAAAAGATAACTAAATATAGACATTTCAAAAGCACATGAACCAATTGAAAAAACAAAAATTTCACCGAATAAAAACCAGTATGTATTGTAAGTTAGAAAAAATGAAATGCTACCTGCACTTCAGAGCACAATTGTTATAATCTGTAAAGCAATATATATATATATATATATATATACATATATATATATATATATATATAAAGAGTCTTATCTGAGGACAAAAAATTAAGTAGGGAATCAACACCTACTAAATCAGACTTGTATAAGCATAGAACAGAAGATAAAAGTCTAATTAGAAACTAAACATATACTAAGATCAACACACATAAATTTAAAAGACCTCAAAATTGACACAAATTTGTCTTCAAACGGCGTTCCGATGATGGACTTCGGATCTAAGCATTATTTTTATACATAAATTTTTAGTATATTAAGGAAATATGATACTCCCATACTTCCAATCAGTAACATGTCTGAAGTGAAATAAGGTAAAATGTACCTCCACTTGAAAGATAAGTTAGAGCAGCTTGCACAGGGAGAGAAAGTTGGCATAAGAAAAACTAAAATTACAAAAGCACATGGAACAAATTAAAGAGAAAAGAATTGTTTCATTAAGGAAATCTGAAAACAACAAACATGGAATAATTGACATTTCATCAAACAACTTGAGGGCAATATCCATATGTTTAAACAAATAAGTGTTAAAAAGATTACCCAAAATCCAAATGACAATATGAAATGAAGAGAAAACCTCAAATCAGTTTGCTTAAAAACTAAATAGAAGTTTAGAATACTCAAGCAATCAAAAAACTCAAATTCTGTTAGAGAAGTGAAAATAGTTGCATTTGGCTACGTATTCAGCTTCAATTGAATCAAATCAAGCAATCAAACAATCGATTACGTAATAACATCTAGAGAATAGAGATATCACATAGATACGAACAAACATATTTAAATAGAAGTACACTAATTAACAAATCGGTGAAAATAAAGTAGGATAATTACTGTGAGCATCGATGTAGACGATGATCAAGGGGCTAACCAAAATGAAGAACGAAAGAGTGAAAGAATCTTACAGATGATTTCTGGGATGCTGGCAGAGAAATCGATAGAAAGCCGGCTAAACCACCACCAAAGCTTACGCTCCGATCTGTAATCTGTAACTTCTGCTCGTAATGAGAATGAGAATCCTAGGGTTTGAAAAATTGGGTATTTGAGAATTGAGAGAGAGGGAGGAGAAAGAAAATTAGCTCCAAAAGTATCTGATGAAAGAAAATAGCTAAACAATCACCAGCAAACGATGTAAAAAACCAGCAATCAAATGAAATCGCAGAGAAGAGACGATGGAAGAAATCTGCTATGAAACGAAAAAGCGGAGAAGAAGAAAATCGAATAGCAGGCATAATCAATTAAACTCTATTGAAATACACGTGTAAAAATCGTAAGCACAGGTGTATCACAAAGGGGACATACGTCAATAAAAAGATAAGGATAAGTGGCATAGAGTACACGTGTAGCTTTTCAAAAGCTCAAAATAAAACAGGTGGGTGAAGGATTAGAACCCAGCACCTGCAATTTCAAAACTCACATAACTACCATCCGGCCACACCTGAACATCGAACAAATAATGAAACATTATTTACAAAACATATTGAAACAAGCTGGTTAATAAAAAAAATATAACAGAATCAAGTGCCACGTGGCAGACCATCGAAGAATCCCACCGTGGAGGGAATAGTGCCCACTGAGTGTACAACTCAGCTAGGCAAATTGATATATAAGGTAATTACAAGCTGCTTATATTAAGTAATTACAGCTACAAGCAACTAATGTGTTATGTATTGTGTGGGTTTATTTTGGTTCCTATACAAAACACAAATAATGTTTACATAGTTATTGCATAAAGGTACAAATGTGAATAGCATACTCCTTTTGTGAAGCACAAACTTACAAATGTCAACTTCTTTGCATTTCAATATTTCTAAATATGCCAATCACATGGATGAACCTCGGTCTTATGTTGAAGATGGTTGGAATTGATCATTTATGCAATAATAATTATGAACATTGCTTGCTTTTTTTTTCATGGTATAGATTTTGCTTGCTGAATTGTTTTGCTAGGTTGGTGTAGTATCTAAAAGTGTTGCTACTAATAAGATGTGTGATCGTCTCATATTTCAATTGTTTAGGAGTTCAGGGTTGTTGTTTGCAGCAGAGCTTCTCAAAGGTACTACATCTTTTTCATTAGTTGTTTATACTTCTTACTACATGTTCTTTTTTTTTTATCTAATTCCATGTTTACTTGAAGGTTTGATTTGTGTGTTTGTATGTTTGGAGTATGTAGTGTTTTAGGTTGTTAGAATTCTCTTTCTTGAATGAAATTGCAGTATTCATTTTGCACTTCATCTCATTCTTATTTTAGAGGCAAGTTAAAAGTAAAGTCCTGATTTTGTTGAATTAATTTAATGTGTTTTGTAAATGTAGTGCGGTATCCAGGATCAAAAGTTTACAAAGCGTAAATTTTGTTACTACAAGTGACCAACCGTTGTTGCAGTCTTGGTTTTAGAGACTTTCTGGTGGTGGCCTAATCTGGTTAGATTTATGATATTATATTGCTCAAGTTGGTCCTAGAGTGCAGCCTCCTAATTGCCACCCTTACAATCATAAGGTATTATTAAGTGAATCTTATATTAAATTGGCAAGGATACTGTGTAGAAGAAACTTTATACTGTGCTCACAAGATAGCAGTTGAACACTTGAAGTTAGAAAGCGAATAAATGCCTTGAATAGAAATAGTTCAAACTGCATATTTTTTTAAATTATATATAATCTATAGGCGTGAGGTTATTAAAAATGGATTTAAAAAATGAGTTGAGCTTAGTTTTGTTGGGTACTAATGTCTTATAAGAGTGTAGGTAAGTCTGTTTAAAGATTGCTACTGGTTGGATTGGATATTGTATATTTTTAACAGAAGAGTTCTTTTCAGAACTGGTTTTGTTCTGTTTTTGTACTTTTTATTGTTTAGCTTTAGAGTTTAATTTTTTTTAATTTCATTTTCTTACCCAATGTTACTTTATTTATGTTTTGGAGATTGGTTGTTGCTTATTTGTGTCAGCCATCCTCTTCTTTCCTAAGGTGAGTATTAAATATTTTGTTGTGTATTTTAGTTTTGGCTTTCAATGGAATGATAGTAGGTGTTTTATTTGGATATGTCTTCTGTTCGAGACACCAAATTCAATTTACTATTAGTAAAAAATGGGTTATTGTATTCTTTTTACTTGAAAACAAAGGAAAAGATGTTTTTCTCTACTGTTTTGTAATCCACAATGAAATACAAATAATGTTACGTTTCTTAATAGGATGCATTCATTGAATAAGTGCCATGAGAAGCAAGATTATGACTGTTTCTTAATGTCTCACTCCGTCACAGGTACAACATGCTTGCATCGATGCCTTTTTTATTTTTCAGATTAGTAGTATTTTGATTCCTGAAATCGTAATTGACCGGAGTTTTTCGATCTAAATTTAGGGCTGGTGATGTTTTCATGTTTGATTCGACTGGTCAATATGGTTTTGGTGGAAATGGTGTGTGCAACTCAAATGAGTCAGACAAAACTGCCACACTTTTTGTCCATTTATCTGTATTTCTTTAATTACTATTGTGTTAAGAATAATTTCAAAAACTATTCTACTAAAATAATACAAAGGTCTCTTTTTAAAAAAACGATTATGGACTTTGTAAGCATTTGAACACAGGTTGGTCATTTCATTTTCAGATAGTTTTATACATTTTTGGATCCATTGTTATATAACTAATGTGTTTAGACACAACAAGATTTGACCCGTCAGCACATACATGGGTTGAAAGTGCCACATCTGTTTTCAATGCATTATCTACAAGACATTGAATTATTCATATTTTTTTGTTTATTATATGTAGTCTGTTGAGAACTCGAAGACAATGAGTAGCGACTTTGATGTCGTTTATTTGCCTGAAAAATATCTGAGAATATGAAGTTCATATATTTTGCGGTAATATTGAAGGTGAATGGTGGCCGTCCATTTATAAAGGTAGTAAGTGCAGTTTCTCTAATATATCTCAGCATTATACATGTGATTATTTATTACTTCAATTTAAATTTGGATGATGTATCATGGCTTTTTGATTGGGTGCAAACAAGATGAATACATCTCCATCAGAAGTGGTACAGTATGATAAAAAGGTCTCTAACAGGAATTGTAAATCATCTATGAGAATTTTAAGACTTGTGTTCAAGAAGTGTGAAGTGTGTATGATTAGTTAGTTTTATGATTGTGTTTTGTATTTAAAGTTTAAGCCACAAGAGATACACTTATGCTTTCTTTTTCTAAAATGTTGTCACTTTTTAATATATAATTCCCTTTTAGTTTTATGTATTATTCATCTATCTTTCAAGAGTTGGATTGTTCTTAAAAGATCCGATGTTCTCTCATGGATAATTATATGTTGCTTTATCAAGGGTGAAGAGCAAGAAGGGTCTAAATATCTTGATTTTGGATGAAGACGGTCGTCGAACCAATGTAACAAAAAACATCGTTTTTAAATCTTTTTTATCATATCTGTAATTATTATTGAACTTTTTTATTATTATTATTGAATTATGTTTTACCAATTCTTTATTCTATACTATATAAAATTATTTATTTTTACGTTACAGCTCCGGGTATTTACCCGGGTCATTGGCTACTATAAAGCTCATAAAGATAAGTCAATACAAGTTGTGATTCTATTGCAATTTGCTCAATTTGATATTTACAGAAGTAAGTTTTATAAGTTCCATAAACGTTTAATTTTTTCGTTCATTTACTATTTAATATTTTAAAAAATTAACATTTTATTTACTTTTTTATTATGTTCACAGACAACTATTATGTAAATAATTATTTCGAGGTATCCAAGCTATTCACAAATGATGATATCGATGCTATTGTGCAGTTTAAGAACAAGTTTGTTTTTTGTATATAATTATTATTATAATTTTATTTATTTTGTTAATTATTTATAAATGTCAATTTTTGCGTTTTCTGTTTACAGTTATAATGAGAAGTGTAAAGATACCCCTTCATCAAGTGTTAGCAGATTGTCATCAACTATTTCATACAGTCTGGAGGATGATTTTTTGGTAGATGCGGAGTTTAATCATATTGCGGAGGTCAATGTGATTAATGAGGTACCTTATACTCAAATTTTTATATAAGATACAACGATTCTATAACTATATATCCTATCTATATATTTACTTTTATTTTCCTAATTTTAGGCAAAAAAAGTTATCATTCTGGGGACTATCAAGTGTTTGTTAAGAGGTTCCGACTGGTTCTATCAGCAAAACTGTGCAACCGAATTGTTGAGCGGTTCCTGAAAGATGATGCAACGACCACGAGTGGAGACATGTGGTACTACAAACACAAGACATCAGGCAAATGTGAAGATGAAAAGATCGTTCCTAGCACAAGGTTTTTTATTTTTGCAAAATTATTTTTAATTATGTATTAATTATTATATTGCATACTTAGATTGTTTATATTATTTTCAGGTTGAAGCTGTTGATCAAGGTCAAGGACGCGACCGGATCAGTGATATTGACCCTTTTCGAGAAAGAGCTCAGGAAGATTTTAAAGGTTACAGCCGCTGAATTGTTGAGCAAAGATTTTGAGGTAACACATATGAATTCAATTTAAGTTATTTCAGTTTTTCGATTTATTATTTCTATGGTGGTACTATTTTTTTGTATGGATTTTAAGGTCGGGAAATATCCCGTAGAGCTAGAAGGTATTTTCGAGAGAAGATTGGCTATCGAGGTCGATGTTAGTGATTTCAACATCGATCATGATTATAGATTTTTTACAACTGAATCACTCACTGATAGTAAATCAGTTATATCTATCCTAGATGAGAGGCACAACAAAGATGAGGTGATTTTTTTAGTGTATTCTATTTTCCATCATTATATCATCACTCATATTAAATAAACTCACGTTATAATGTGTATTTTCTACTTAGCATGTTCTCTCTCAATCTCACGACTTTTCCTCGCAAGGACCTGCAGATAATGAAAGTTGTGTGAATAAGGTATGTAACTATATCATTAAACATAAAGTTATAAATCTCTTACTATCATGTTCAAAACCTATTTATATTATATTTAATTATTTAATAATACTTTTATAATGTTAATTACAGGAGGTGATAGATATCAGTGACATGAAGAGTCAGAACCAAAAAGATCTGAAAGGCAAAGGAAACTTTCAACATGATGACTTGAAGCGGAAGCTTAATGATATCTATGATGTTGAAGATGAAGCAGGTTCATCTCCAGTAAAGGTTGCTCCTGATGCTGCTACTGCAAGCCAATCTTCTTTTGATCAGGATTTGTTGGTGCCTAAAGTAGAGAAGTAGCTTGGATCGAAGAATGTTTGGTGGTTGATGACATTGGTTTGGTTATTTTTTAAGTTTGGTGAACAATTGTTATTTATTTGTCTTCTCTTATTGGCTTTGGTTGTTGACGTTGCTTTCGTTGTTTGTTTTTGTTTTTTTGATGGACAATGGTTATTTTCTTAACTTATATCCATGGTTTGGTTTTATTTATTTTGTTCATTATGTAATTATTGTTATTATATTTGTTTTAAATGTTTGTTGTATTGATTCATATGCATTAAAAACTTCAAAAAACTTTTTGAAAACATATAAGTTTTTTCCTAAATATCATTCGTCTATATTTGTTTAATTCTAATTTTTAAAAAAAATCCTAAATATCAGTCGCCTTTATTTTTAAATTTTTTTAACAAATTCAGCTATTTTTTATATTATTTCCGGTTTTATTTAAAAATTTTAAATAGTTTAAATCTATCTTCTCGAATTTGTAATTGTTATTGACTTTTTTTACTATTATAGAATTTTCTTTTACCGTTAACTTTTTCTTTGGATAGGATATATATCTAGGGTTAGGTTCAAATGAGAACTTTTTCTTTTGAGAACTTTTGAGAACCAAATCTCAACCACTAATTTCAGGGGGGAAGCATTGCAAATTCATGGGGGGGGATTTCCATATATATAAACTAGTGGCTCAAAATGGTTCTCAAAAGTTCTCACAACAAATTAGTTCTCAAATGATCCTCTCCCTATATATCTATATATATATATATTTTTTTTTTTTCGTTCTACGCCCCGGGTATTTACCCGGGTAAGTGGCTAGTACATTACAATAGTAGATGGTAAGAATGATATAGTACAAGTATTAGGCTTGTGACATGAAACGTGGCGTTCTTATGTTATCACATGTGTCATGTGATATGCATGTTCGGTCATGACCACCTAAGAAACAGATGCCAATGTGACATTCCTTCTTTTTAAACCGTAAGAACTCGCTACTTAAAATGTAAAAAAACTTCATCAATATCTTGTTAACCAATGAAATCAAATAAAACACAACTTGCACTTGATAGGCAACCTTCAAGGGAGGAAGTTAAAGATAGAAAACCTGTGAAGTTAAATTAGAATCTAAGACCTCTACACCTGACAGATAAAACGCCTACCGCTATGTTTCATGCCCCCACTAATTATGGTTTTCAGTGTAAAGTGATTAAAAAGATAAATGTATTTTGTTATCTTATACATTCTAACTTCGCTTGTAGCTTTCATTCTCATTTATTTGGTGACTCGTTTATCAACATTCTATTTAAACAACTGCCGTACAGCAAACATTCTATCTCACATCTTTCGACATTGAAGGTCGAGTTGAGGTGTTCAGTAGTTGTAAAGATGTCTCGGTTACCATATATTGCCTTGTTAACTCGTTTAAAATCCCTGTTAATCCTTCGATTTCCTCTTCGTATTGCTCATAAACGAAGAAGACGATAAACGAAAAGGCCAGTGCTGCAGTGAGGTTTAACAATAATGAGAAGGAATTAAAAGACAAAAGTATATTCAAGCAGTGAAACAGGCAACAAGAAGAAAGACGTACCTATTCCCAACGAATTGGGAAAAGAGTTAACAAGAAACAGCTTGAGAAAATAGAGTAAAACTACTACCTGCAGGGGTCAATTAAAAAAATCAATAATTCCATGATGAAAGATGTTATGATTATTCTGAAGTAAAGGCAAACTAGGTAGTGCGGGCGGGTTGGGTAACACGTCAGAACAAGTATTGTTGAACCAGAACACTTCTGTCCAAAAAAGTTTTGCTTCTATAATAATTTATACCAGTTAATTTATGCATTTAAACTATAGTTTAGGGACTTTTGACATGTTCAGCCCATTTCCTATTTAGCTCGCTTCGTTTTAACCAGTGACACGTATAATTGTCTAAAAGAATAGTTCAACCCATCGCAAATGAGGGTCAACCAGAACTTTTCTTATTCATTGTTTAAAGATATAATGTTTTGGCAAACTGGACCCATTTACCTGTTGGTCAACTTGGGTTATCTTTTATATTAACAGGGGAATATAAGAAATAAAACCAAAAAGCAGATGGGTCAAGCGTATTGTGATCATATTTAACAAATGAATAGCCAATAGAAAAGTTTAAAAACTGTACAAAAACTATTTGCATGTCAACCAAACTTGGCCCGCCCATTTTGCCACCTTTGACAAAGTGATAAGATGGTTTAGAGTTTCTCTAATCCACTAGTGCATCATAATGCAGATGAAGCTTTTCTCAAATCAATTTTAGCAGGTTCGTGGTAACACAAAAAGATTTTAAAAGAATGATAATATAGTTGGAAACAAAGTTAAGCGCAACTAAAGTACCTTAAAAAACAAACTCCAGTTTCTTCCTTGTGCCAATGATCTAATAACATGACTTACTCCATTCCAGATGTTTACTATATTTCTTACAGAATTCCTCATACCCGTTTCAGAGACCTTAAAGTATGAATAGCTACACCTGCAGCAAGCAAACATACTCAAATGATAGGCTGATAGCTAGTTGCAGATAAATTTAATCAGTTTCAAGACTAATTCTGTGACCACATATAGTTTTTTTATGGTTAATACTTACATTTCTGTTGACAATAAAGAAAATCCATATAGAGAAAAGGTGATGAGCAGCAGTAGCTGAGCTGTAGAGGAGACGATTGTTCTTTCACAAAGAAAAAACCAATAGAATAGAGAAACCACTCCGCAAAAGCAAAAGAATGACTTCCTCTCATCCCTCCACAATAAAATCTCTGCAACTGCATCCACAAGATAACAAGGGAAGCTACAGTGTTGGTATAAATAAATAAAAAGATGATAAGGGCAAAACTGTCATTTACCTTCCCCACCACCTAACAGCTGCTGCATTTTTGATTGTTCATAAAGCTCATCGAGAATTACAGAAGACGAGTCTTTTGCTAAATGAGAGAATGATTCAATTGTTGATGTCATACCTTCCTGTACGTTAATAGATAAATGCAAAAATAAATAACATCCCAAGAATCATAGTATTATGCTAAGAAGGCACCAAATACGTTACAAGAAACAAAATCGAAAAATACATAAGCACTGCATGAGTACAAAACGATGATAGCAAGCTCTAACACACAATCCCATGAGTAAAAAGAAGCTAAAAATATTTAAAGAGATATTGTATTTGAAAACACTGCAAGTATAAATAGGATGATATAGAAGTTCAACACACTTCAAAATCATAAACCTTACATCCAGTGAAACTACAGGTGAGTATTCAATGTGGTGCTGGGCTGCAGAGCAATCATAGATCGTAGAGTGTGACATTAATTGAACAATATTGTAAACTGAAGGATTACTGTTGTTTCTGGAGTACGTCTTTGAATGCATCCATTTAATGACATAAACAATCAACCTGATAACCACAGCAGGGAGTTTCACCATTGGCCTGCGATTTATTTCATAAGTCTATCAGATGCAAAAAAAAAAAAAAAAAAAAAAAGCATACTGCATAGAAATAATGAACTAAAAATATCAAAGTTAAAAGAAATATATGACCATAATTAGCATATACAAGTTAATTCATCTGAAAGTTTATTAAAACCAATAAATGCAGCCAACATCAGTTTTGGAAGATCTTGATAATAAAAGATTTTTCTAAGGTCTTAGATATCTGAATAACAATATGTAGATTTACTTTAGTAACCTAGCATGTACAGAATTTAATAACCGTATAAGTTCAATGGTAACAATTCTATAATTACCATAAAACAACCCCTTTGAAACATAAAAAAGAACAATAGCTCTGAAAGGCTACCCCGCGTAAAAGATGACCCAACATGGAATCTAAAGATAAGTTTATTTTGCTTTTCTATAATGCACAACAAAATCATTAACATGAGTCATACACGTGGAATATAAAGATGGTTCACGCAAGAATGTAATTCAACCTTTCTTTATAAAAAGATGAATTTGTTACCTGTAATAACCTAAACCCTCCAGCATGCGCAAAGAAAACTCCCAAGAACTCACTGGCTCAAGATTAGTGATGAAAAAGACCTACAGTATATGGATTCTTTTAGTCATTAATCTCAGCGAAGCATAATAATTTATTACTAGAGATTACCTTTCCAGACACGGTAACCATATGAGAGACCAAAGCAGTGTCTGCACATATAAGGGCATGAGCAACATTTTCCACATATGTGTAGTCACACATGCTTCCATCACTTCCTATAATAAACTGGAATGAGAGACTCTATTACTTATAAAAAGTATATCCAAGAAGACGCTTAGCATAATCAAAAATAAAAAAGAAAGTACAAAGTGGATGGCACTAATACTTATCCTATGAATTATTCCTGTCACAAAAGAATAAAACTAATTAACTAAACAAAGCTAACAACATTTAGCCAAATATGTTTATTATTCAACTATCATGTTTAGAAGTTGGAATTGAAAATCATGGTTCCACAAACATATGGACTTCCGTTTATTTTTTAAAGTAATGCCTCCATTCCTTTTGGATATTTTTACCCATTTCATAATTTCATTTGTTTGTAGCATTTCCACCTATACTCGCACCATCAAAATGGGACTCACAGTCACAGTCCAAACACGCAAACAGAATAAAATAATAAACAGAGATGTAAAGTAAAGTTAGTATTTTTATGTGTAAGAAAATAAATTTCCAAGGCTTTAATTTTTTATGCTAAACTGAAAATACTTGATGCAACAAAGATTGATGATGCCGTTATGATAATAAGAGGTAAGTCGTAACTCTTCTTTATGAACAAATCTGAAACAAAAGTAGCCTTCCCTTCTAACAACTACAAAAGTAGAACTGCAAGGTATATTACATTATCTGATTATCAATTGGATCAAATGACCTTTTTCTAAGCAATAAAGCAATGATATTTTGATCAATCTATCTGATTCATTTGGCATTGGTAAATGGTGTCTATAGTTTGGGCCAAACATACCCTCCGCCAATTTTTTAACACTTTACTTTAGTAATAGCTAAATAAAAAATAAAATAAAATCAAGTCTGTGAGATTTAATATTTTATTTTACTTTTCATCTAGATCATAAAAATAATTATTTTGTTGCATAAAAGAAGACTGTATTAATGAATATGGAAAGAAGAAACAAGAAATGCACATTAAATTGTTAAAATACCAGTATGAATTCCACACCTTGGCCCAGCTAGATTTTGCAACATCAGCCAGAGACGGCAAAAGCTTCTTGTCTCCAGGTCCAAAAATGTTGCTAGGGCGAAGAGCACACGTAAGAAGGCCATCCATGTCATTAGCAAGCAAAACAGTTGCCTCTGCTTGAGCCTTAAGTTCGCTATAAACATTCTTAAACTGTAACATGGTAAATATAATATATCATGTAAAAAGCCTAGTGTAAGCAAAATGACTCCCACCTTTATGCATGAAGTGCTAGGAGTGGTGGGAGTACAACAGAAAACCAACCAACATAAATTAGTTTACTTTTTGACTTACGCCTCTACATGCAACATGCAACAATCTACATTAATGTGTAAAGATTAGAGGTGGCCCGGTTGGGTTGGGTTGGGTTGGGTTGGGTTGGGTTGGGTTGGGTTGGGCTGGGTTGGGTTGGGTTGGGTTGTGTAATGGGTTTGGGTTGAAACAAATGGTTCCAGTACAGGCCAAAACATAGTAGGTCAGTTCAGGTTAACCAGCCATGAGTTAGAAGTAGACTTGGGGGATTTTCAACCCCTGTGACCTATCTTTAATCCGGCCCATTTGACCCATTCCATTTAAAGCTAAACTGTATGATTTGGCCCATTAGACCCATTTGAGATAAAATCAACCCATTAATAAGTAACTACCAACTAGATCAAGATTTCTGCCTCTAATAAAGAAAATATTAATTTATTATTTAAAAGGTTCTGTCCAAGCATATAGAATTTTTTAACATAAATAAACAAATAAATCATACACACATGTCGCATTACATAGAGGAAAAACTTAAAGAAACCTCATTTGAGAATTATAATTTAAGTAAAGCCTAGTCTTAAAGTATGATCTTCCTTTTTTATTGTTAGTCAATAATACTCAACACTTGATGTAGAAATGGGAAGTTGTATAATCTCTCACAAATAAGGTAGAATTCACAAAGACATACTTTTGTAGCGTATAACAACGTCTCATTCCCATTATGTATATCATGTGAATTGTCCAACACTACATCTGCAGTACTGTTGTATATTAACCTTTTAACTTTGCATTCTTGACAAGCACTGATGACATTTTTCACACCTATAAAAATACAATTATGAGAGCTTTGACAAAATCATAGTGTATCACTGAAGAGACGATCTAATTAAGGTATGTTATGATTGACCTTGAACAATTACAGTGTACCCCGAGAAGAAGTCATGATTATAGGAACAATCATCATCCACATAGAACACAACTGATGAGCCTTCAATAGCTGCAAGAGAAGAAAATAATTGCTGTATAAATTTTAGTGACATCCTGATAATCAAGTTTCAGGTGGATTACAACTTACAATTATATAATAGAGCACAGAATGAGCAATATGAGGCTGTTATTTTCCATAGTAACAATTTATGGGAATTATCTATTGTGCACTTAACCACCTTTTAAGTTAGGTTTGCAGTTCGATTTTGGTTCAGTGGTAGAATAAATAAAAATAAACAGAGTGAAAACAGCTTATACAAGTTAACAACTTGGATATCATAGACAAACCCAAAGCTGTTCAAAACACATGCATTAACTCTGTCAACTAGAATCACTTCCTCTTTCTACAGGAAATCCACATTTGACTTCACTTCTCAACTTCAAGATTGACGAATTGTCTTGAATATGAAAGGTTATTGATAGTTACGTTTCTATATGAAAAAACCTGATATGATAACCACATTGTAGAGACGTAACCTAAGGAAGTAGTTATTTTTTCATAAATGCCAGCCTAATGAAAAATCGCAACTCCATAATTTGACTGAAAAGGGATGACGAGCAGTAACAAAATAACGAGGATTAAGTCTTTCAAGAAAAGTTAAACATGCGTATATTTGTATCCAGTTATTCCATATTATATGACAGCAATAGAATTCAGTTTTTAATGAGATGTAAGATTTCATATGATTTCTTTCTTAATTTATTATTTGTAGGTATTAGGAAAAGCACCCTTACTTGTAGTTGGGCTAGAGAGTTCTGGACACAATGTTAAATTTGATGTAGATGCAGCATGTTATGGACCCAAGTGACACCCAAGCACATATATATTTATAAATCTCAGTAGAACTTAGCTGAAGTAGAAAGGGTCCAACAATGTTTGGTGAAACATACAACTAGAATACGGATAAGAGGTATGGGTGGCTGAATTTTCTTTCGTAAGGCTTGACTATTACTTCCAAGCAAACGTTTAGAAAGTATAAGACAACAAAATATCAATCCTTGACTCATCTTATACACAGTTGGCAAAAACATCAAACATTTGAACTCCCCAAATACAAATACTTTTGTTTTCCACTTCTATCTTATTCTAGTCATCTAGGGTATGTATCAACTGTGAACACTGCTCTTTGCCTCTATGTCATCTGTTGTGGTACCATTTTTGGTCTTCCTTTCAGCTTTCTGCTGTCCAAATTAGTCATGTAATCTAATAAGCTATGTTGATATGAGATAAAATACCTTAATGATGTTCATTGGCTAAATTACTTGGCAAAATTATTGTTCCTCTCTTAGTTTATATGTTTGATCTATGTGCTGCAAACATGTTTAGTACTTTTGCCAACAAGAAATCCAACAGCTGATATGCATCTCGCCCAATACAAGAACCTGCTCTTGTTTGTTTCATGAGCTCAGATTTCTCGTTTAACCCTGAGTTTGTAGATTGTTTATCTCCAGAGGGTAAACCAAGCACCAATGTTTCTATGATTCTATCTCCTTGCATAAACTGAGACAGTTCTCCAGCAATAGGTGAGTGTATAAATACATATTTCTTTTGCTAGTGAATTCAAAACTCATGATGTCCCTTTTGATGATAGGCTATGTTGTACATCACTCCATCCTACATTACAACTGAAAAGTGAATAGGCTCCCCCAGCCTAGCTAGTTTTTTCCTTTGTCGGAACACTTATGGTCAGTTACATACAGTTATAGTTTTATTACCAAGCAAAGATCTCTCCATGACCAATACGTTACTCTCAGTTCATATATTTCGGTTAACCATAACAAAGTATTATCATTCACATACATACTATCACTGAATTCATGAAAATTAGTATCAGAGTGCTAAAACTCTAAATTTTGAAAGTAAGCTAAACCTGATAGTTACAATTAAGCACAGTTACATGTGATTTATCTCATCAAGGACAACTACTAGATACTCCTTCCACCTAGGCATAGATGTACACATTTCTCACAAATCTTCATCAGCTCATCACCGCAATTCAGTAAAAAAAACATATATGAAAGGAATCATGTTAAATAAAATGCAGCTTGAAGTACACATCTAAATTGCAAAATCTCACTAACAAAAAAGTACATCAATTGCTGTGATAGAATAAGTAAAAAGCAACAACGAAAGGAACAATATCATATACACGTAACAGAAAAGTACCATTGATGATGGACTTTTTGTTGCGGACATCAACATGGAAATAGGAAGCACGGCCAGTAGAGAGAGCACGATTAAGATGCAGGTCGTAGTTGTGATCGGGATCAAGTTGGGGAGAGTGAGCGGAATCGGCAACTCGAACGATCCAATTACCTAGCTTCAATAACCTGGCAACAAGACATCTCCCAACGAAGCTTAAACCTCCGAGAACGAGGCAGGTTTTCGATTGATCGTCAACCATCGCCATGGGATCTCCTCTCTCCACTTTCTCTCTCTAGATCAAAGAGAAAAGTTAGAGAGAGAAAACTGTTTAGGAGTGCATTGATTTGGGGATTAGAATAGAAAGGGGAGTCGATTTGCCTAGGTTTTATCGATAAACAGGGGGAGGAAATGGGATTTGGCGCCGAAACACCGAAAGGAAGATGGCCTTTTTAGAAGTGGTGGCCCCATCAAAGGCGGGTCATTTTCGGATAACAAATTAAGCATGGTAAAAACTAAAATCAAAGTGCCTTCACTTCTACCGTATTGTGGTATCGTGATGTTTGATAAAAAAAGAAAAAGTTATATATTAAGGGTTCAAATCCTATCGATGAAGAAAATATATCGATGGAAAAAATTACCGTTTAAAAGAACGGATTAGATTGGGCTCTATAACAAGTTAAACAATGTGCTGAGCAAAAATGATTCTTATATTTCTCTCGAAAAAATTATCAGGTTCGTCAAAATGTTTAAGTTAAAATACGTCGACCCTCACCCCAACCCCAAAATTTGCTCTTTCTAGTCCGAAAGCTAATCAAAAGCTTCCTTTTAAGTTTTAAAAGTCATCAAAGTCCAAATTCACATAAATAAACACATCATCCGTATAAAAATAAATATGTCAAAATAGGATAGAAAAAACGCAATGAACAAGTTTTAATCCTGATAACATTTTATCTACTTCATAGAAGCATAGCAATGAAAAGACAAAAGGAGATATTTTTCAACCTACTTGAGTATTTCCATGGAGATTTTTCTTTCAAAATGTTTACACGGTAACAATGAAACCGTTTAACTAGCAAATCATATAAACAAGACTATTTCAGTGTAATTTTGGTTGAATCACAGTCTTAAAAAAAAAATCTATAATTTAAAACATTTGAAGAAAAATGGTTACATGGTGGAAAATCCACTATATGAGTATGCGACATTGTGTCACTGTAGAACTAGCCCACTTGTAAAAGCTTTGTCATTTTAGTTGGAGATCATTGGTTTAAACCCTAACTGGTTATGTCAGTAACCGATTTAGACAATAACCGGTTACAATTAGTAACCGTTTATTTTGAAAAAATAACTTATTTTTAAACCTCTAACTAAAATAATTTATTTAGTTTGTAGAGGGGTTTATAAGTTTTAGTAAGGGCACCCGGTATACAAGGCGCCAACCGGCGCCATTTGCACTTTAACGGCGCCCTTCGGCGCCAACACCGCCCCGCCCTTGTGTTATCCAGCGGCGCCAACCACCCACGCCAACACTTCAACGGGCGCCATTGAGGGACTTTGAGGGAAAGGACCGTTGAACGGTCCCTTTTTTTGACCGTTGGAGCAGTTTTAAGAAAAAAAAAAAAAAATTTCTTTTATTTCTCTATTTAAACCAACAAACACTCAATTTTTTTCACACTTTAAATCAATCTCCTCTCAAATCTCTTTCAAATCTCTTAAAAAAAATTATCATGGATTTCCTCTCGTCCAACGATTCATCCGACTCGTCCTCCGACGAAGCCGCGGAAATGTTTTTCCAGATGATGGTGAACTATCAACAACGTCGGCTAAATAGACGAGCGCAACAAACGCTTACACGAAGAGCTCGTCTAAACCGAAACCGTGAAATGGGGCAAACGAGTCTTCTTAGAGACTATTTCAACGATCCATGCGTCTACCCGGCGGAAGCGTTCGAACAACGTTTTCGTATGCGACGTTCACTATTTCTAAGAATTAAGAAATTGGACCACCATAGGACTTGTTCGAGGATATGACTAGCGATCACGATCACTTTGAATATTTTATCAAGTATTTGTATGTTTTAATTTTTATCTCAAGTATTTGTATGGTTTATCTTTATAATAAATGTATTTTTAGTGTTTTTTTTTATTTTTTTTTAAATAATTATTTAATTATTTTTCTTTTATTTATTTAATTTTTTCGAAGACAAAAAAAAATAATAATTTTGTAGTCAATAAAATAATTCAAAAATGAAAAGAAAAAAAAATAATTTAAAATAGTTTAACATGGCATGGAGTATCCCCCTCGGGTGTTAAGTGGTGTTAAGTGGTGTTAACTCTGACGTGGCGCCTACGTGGCATGTTTAACATGTTATGTTAAGGCTATCCGTAGTGGTTGAAGGTTTTCAAGCCCCACCCAAGGGCATTATCTGCCATGTGTCATCCTACGTGGCATGGGGCTTGAAAATAAAAGAGGTGTAATGGTTTTCAAGCCCCTCAAGCCCCTTTCAAGCCCCCAACCTCTCACAATCTTCCCCCTTTCCGGCGTGAAAGATCTGGCGCCTCCCCCCCATTTTTCCTCTTTAGCGCCCCACCGTAGTGGGTGGGGGCGTGACCGGGGCGTTATAGGGGCGCGAAAGAGGTTTTCAAGCCCCTTTCAAGCCCCATTACGGATAGCCTAACAAGGGTATACCACATGCCCTAAGTTAGATTAGTCATATTAAAAAAAAAAAAGTAAGCGACATTGTAACCCACACCCATTTATATTTATTGCTCACCATTTCTCTCTCTTCGCCGTCCGTCATTACAAAAGCAAAAGTCGCACAAAAATGCAAATACTCTGCAGATCGCCAGTAGTGTCCGCCATGTCTGCACTCCCTTCTGCTCAGGTTTCTACCCCCTTCCTCGATTTTCACTCCTTTCATTCATCCTCATTGTTAATTTGACATATACATAACATCGCATATTTGAAAATTCCTCATTTGTAGTGTCCTATGTCAATTGTGTACTGTATATATATAATTTTCTGTTAAATTGACTTCATCATCATCTTCATTGAGATCCGTGGATATCAATTACTGCGGAATAAGATATAGTTAACGCAGAATAGGTAATGCGTAATTAGAGTACGATTCTTTAACTTGCTGGATTGTTGTTTTGGGAGGATGAATTTTGGGATTTAAGAAGAATTTATACGATACACGAGTTTTTATGCAACTGTCCTTGTGTATTATCAGTTTTCATGTAGGCATATTAAATTGAACTCTTATAGCATTGGATTTAGCCATTTAGGGCTTTTGTTGATTTCTTCTGGCAAATAGTTAGTCTGATATAGCATTGTGTGTGAATCACTCAAGATCACTTTGAATTTTGAAAGATTATGAGGGTTATTATCAGGAAGAATTGTTCAAAACTGGAAAAATAAAAAATGAGTCAACCAACTTAGAAAAGATAGCTATACATAATGTTTGTGAAAACTGAAAAGCAGGTAACTTACATTTTGTCATTTGTTTTTAAATATCAAAGAGTTAGGTCAAATTACCACTTTCTGATGAAAAATGTATTAGTGTATTATAAGAGGAGGGAATACCAGAAGATTGTTTCATTGATGCCAATAACATGTTAGCATTGATGAATTCATATACACATTTGTGTTTTGTTAAACCTAATTTTGTATTGCAGCTTGAATCTTTTTTACTGTTTTTGAATATGTCAGGCGAGAAGGATGGCATGTGCATGGCCAGGTATAAGGCAAATCTGCCTTAGGAAAAACCTTATGTGTGGGTTTGTGCAGTTATTTTCACTTCCATTCAAAACCGTGCGAGGAGTCAGTCGATCTCTTGGTGTTTCTCATTTGTGTAGCATTTCAAACATGTCTTCATCATTGCAAATTGAATTGGTATGTTTTCACTTCATACAGTTTTGCAGTTCCTAAACCGTTTCCTTTATTCTGTGTTTTTGCTAACTTCAACAATTGTACACTCGTATTAAAGTTTTTTTCTGTGCTTGTCTTAGGTACCATGTTTGAAGGACAATTATGCATATCTTTTGCATGATTTAGATACTGGCACTGTTGGGGTGGTTGATCCTTCTGAATCTGTACCAATAGTAGATGCCTTGAGCAGGAACAATCGAAATCTGAACTACATTTTAAATACCCACCATCATTATGATCACACTGGTGGGAACGTGGATTTGAAAACGAGGTATGGGGCGAAGGTGAGCGGTATATGATTTTTGGTGCTGTTTGTAATGTTTACGTTACATCATTTGCAGAAGTTGTAAATGAACATTTGATTATTGTTGATCTTAGTTAAGAAAGAGATGAAACATATACTTTATTAGGCTGTTCCGTTTTTTCTCCTATGGTTGTAGTTTTGAATCCCAAGATCATTCTCTATTAACAAGTTCATTAGGTTGTTCAATTTTAACCAGCTTGTCATTTAGCACCTTACATTCTATCAGGGACCGTTTAAAGTAAAATTACTTGTTTGTACCCTAGTTGTCGTTATGAAAGCAGTTTTGACTCTTCTAGGCTACAGGATTTACTGTAATTTGAATGTTTTAGCTGTCTAAATTAATTCATGTAGTATTTTGTATACTTAGCTATCAGTCAATTACTAGCATTAGTCAACATGTAAAATCAAACATCGCAATTCTTGTGGAGTGAGGAATTATAGTTCTTATCACTATCCTTTACGGGTACATGGAGATGATGCAATATTTATTATGAGCATACCATGTGAAGCTATCTATATAGACACATAATGATACGTTAAACAAATATTTCCAAATTTTATAGTCTAAAACTTTAGCATTATCGTAATTTGACCAACTTTAAATTGAACACTAAATCCAAGTGTACACCTTCAATATTTCTGAAGTACCCTTGTATCGGAATATTCAATATGCATGCAATTATGCAACAATGCAACAATGTAGGAGAATTTCAAATTAAGAATTTAAGGTCCAATGCTCATATTTAATGACACCGAATGGTGATGGATGTTTGGCAAGGACAAGTCGAACTTTCAGTTTTATTGTTATTTGAGTTTGTTAGATCATATATCTTTCACAATAATTTCTACTGTGTTTGCAATCTTGCAGGTAATTGGATCAAGTATAGACAGGGATAGAATTCCTGGCATTGATATCAGCTTGAATGATGGTGATACATGGATGTTTGCTGGGCACGAGGTGCATGTGATTTCAACCCCGGGTCACACTAAAGGTTTTTCATTAATTTGCTACTCAATTGATGGTTAAATACATACATTTAGATAAGCATCCTTCAAACTGAAATTTTAGCCAACAAAGGAAATATGTCTATTTTGTAATATATGGAGTGATTTTTCCTGTTAACAAAACTACCAATCTGGACTTGTCATAAAACTCACTACTATGGTATGGGGATTTTTTAGCACAGAATTGTTGAAGTTTTTAAGTTTCTTTGTACATAAATATGTGTTTTTGATTGGCAATCCATGTTTTGGTACAGAAATTTGAACATGATCCATTGATCCGGATATGTTGGTAATTGTATTAACAGATTTGTAAATGGTAAAATTTGGATTACTGAAAGAGGTTCTCAAAATATACAATAAAAACGATGAGGATAATGTACGTAGAGAGTTGATAATTATTTAATTTTGTGCTGGCAGGCCATATTAGCTTCTATTTTCCCGCCTCCGCGGTTGTTTTCACTGGAGACACTTTATTCAGCTTGTCATGTGGCAAACTATTTGAAGGAACACCTGAACAGGTAATTAGACTGCATTCTGCTTTTAATTGATTGGTTACAGATTTCGCTTTCAAGAAGCTTTTATATATTTATCACCGCTGCTCTCATCTTTGCAGATAAGCCCCCATATCTACACTGAAAAATGATTATATTTGTGAATAGATCAAGTGTCAGACCAATCTAACCCGAACTAAAATCTATCACATATCTGTCACTCTGTCCTATCAGGCATGTTAGACGGTGATAGCACACTTGTTCATCTCATCAAAATTATGTGTCTAAAATGAGTTAGGTCGTTAAATATGTTCATTTGGCTGTTTGTTTCCTTATCCAATTTAAAGAACGAGGGGCTCTAGATATTTCCTTACATTTCTTGATAATTTCTCACATGTCATGTGGAATTACTGAATTAGACCTTATGAATTCTCATTCTGAATGGGGTTGTTTTTTGTTTATATACTAAAAACTAATTTAACAGAACCATTAAAAACCCCTTATTGATAACATCCTTTGGTTTACTTTTTGCTAGCTAGTGAGTTTATGTAGTTTAACATTTACTTATGCTGTGTGAAACAATGTTCTCTTCTGTGTTTCAGATGCATTTGTCCCTTGAGAAGTTACTATTATTGCCAGAAGACACAAACATATACTGTGGGCATGAATATACATTGGTAAGTTGCATTTAAAAAAAAAAAATCATGTGCAACATTCTCTCACCATGTGGTCTACAATCAAGCTTGTAAGTTTAATAATGACCATGTCATTGGCAGAGTAATTCAAAGTTTGCACTATCCGTTGAGCCTGGGAATGAAGAACTGCAGTCATATGCAGCCAATATAGCCAATCTCCGTAAAAAGAACTTGCCAACGGTAACTTCTAGTTATTTTCAGCTGTGACTTGACCACATACTTTTACATTTTCCGGGATTTTATGTAACTAAAATGAGACTACTTGATTATCAAATTTTTTTGTCCTGCTCGCTGCTGCCTGCCTTTTATAGTTAAACCTTACTTTGCCACCTCACCCATTTAACCAACCCACCCATTTGCCACCTCTAAAAATAGCCTTTTCCCAACCTGGCCCAAGCCATTTTAACTGATACTAAAAGTGGCCCGTTTCAACCAGAACTCGGGTGTTGCCACCTCTATCTATATGCCTCATTTTAATTATCTATTTGAGATGTTTTTCTTTTTGGATCAAAACTTGTCGTCGGTTTTAGGCTAAATTTTGATTTTGTGCATCAGATTCCAACCACCTTAAAGAAGGAGAAATTATGTAATCCTTTTCTGCGTACTTCAAGCCAAGAAATACGCCGCACATTGAATATTCCAGCCAATGCAAGTGAAGCGGAAGCATTGGGTGTGATCCGACAAGCCAAGGATGATTTCTAAATAATTCCCATAATACCCTTTTCTCCTGTCCTGCACATATGACAGCAAGTCCAGTAGCATTTTGGAGGATTGTGTTAGCAACTGTCTTCCATCCCAGCATGGCTCTGGACCATCTGTGCTCTGGAAGGTCCTGTTGTTGGTTATTTGTATAATCCAATGGTAATGCAGTTTTTGTTATTTGTATGAGTCACTGTGTGGGTCCGGACGTCGGAATGGTCATTCAGATTAGGGGTACATCATCAGTAAAACTCAAAGAACCATAAGAATTTCGTAACTTGTTGATCAACTTCTGACCTCTAAGAGTCGAATGCCAAAATTTCAACTTCATATTTTTTATATGAACTAGATGATGTCTAGATGGTGCGGCACGCGTGTTGCTGCGTGTGCCCGCTTTGTATAACCTGTAATGTTTTGTTATATTTGTGCAAATATCAAAAAGACTCCGTGAATGTTGCCGCGCGTTGTAGTGGATTTGGTTGCAAGTTTTAATCGAATGCAATATAAATCTATATCACACATTTATCATAAAGGAAACACTTTAAAAAAAGAGTTACTCAGGACCTGCCATGTGTCACTTCGGCACCTCAAGTTTAAGGTTTACTATTCACCCATTTTTTTTTATATAAAATAATATAATATAGAAGAATTTACATAAAGTTAAAGTCCAAAGAAAATATACCAGTTTTGAAATGAGAAATAGAAATCGAAATTGATGAAACATCCAAACCAAATTAAATGACCAAAGTTTGAGAGATTGTTCAGTATGATCCACCGTCTAAAAACATTAATTTAACAATCTTGTTGGTGGTTTGGAGCTTGGAATAGACTGTTTACCCTTTATTTTATTCTTTTTCATTTTAATATTTGTTAATCATCTTGTTATCTTGTTGGTGGTTTGGAGCTTGGAATAGACTGTTTACCCTTTCAAAAACCGTAGTTTTATTGGTTCGACTAATTTTTTTTTTTATCAAAATCGATTGAATCAGACCATAAACATCATCGAGATTTGCAATATTTGAGGGATATATAAATAATTATAGCACTTGAGGTTTATGTGCTTGTTTTACTTTTCTTTAAACGGCTGTTCAATTATAAAAAAAAACAAAACAATGAAGCTAGCAAGATGTTAGAATATACAGATAAATTGAAAGAAAAAAAAGGATATGTTGACCTAGAGATGTAAATAAATTGAACCAACATTATGCTAGTCTATATTAGTTTTTTGTTAAAAGGTCGAACAGAGTTGAGATTAATTGGGTAAGATGTATAAATTAAGGCTCATGTATTTAAATGAGTCCAAACTTCATACACCTCAGGTTTCATGAGTGTGAAAACTGAAAAAAACAGTCATTTCATCGACATGAATATTATGGTGTAAATTCATGCATCTTCTATATGTATAATTTCAATAATCGGTATCCCAAAATAAACAGAAAATGTCAGAAACTGAAAAAATAAAATAAAAAGAAAACCCACATCTCAAAAATCACTCACTAATTATAGTCGGTAGAAAAATAATCTTACGATGGCCCTCCGACCAACCAAACTGCTGGGTTGTATACACGGACATGAAAAAAAATAAAAAAAAAATCATTTACTTTTTAACTTTGCTTCCAGATTGTGATGATTCTGAGCTTCCACCAAGTGCAGCTGCAGCAGATCCTACATGTGTAAGGAGATGATCATAAATCTTTTTCCTTATCCGATCAACCGTCTCTACGGAGAAATGATCATGTTCTCCTTCGTCTCTGTTACTACCGATCTTATCTAACCACTCATTTACGCTCTTGAGCTGAGTCAGCATACCCACGATCCTGTCATTGTCAGATGACGTGGCGGAGCTGACATCAGCATCCAAGAACCGTTCAACGAACCCCAAGAACCAATCTTGCGACTCCGCTTGTAACATCTGTGCCAGCTCTACCGACTCTTCAAGACCAGCCCCTTTCTCCCATTTTGTAGGAGGCAGGGGCTCTTGACTTTTGGTCAACTGCCGGCTTCAGAGTTGCTGAGCTGGCAATCTTTGTGTTGACTGATTGGCGGGTTTTGACTTGTGGTTTTGGTGATGGGGTCTTGGTGGACCCCTCGAGTAATAGAGTGAGCTTGTTGGCGGTAGAAGATGGCGGTTGTTTGCTGTACACTGAGAAGGAAGATAGATTGGTAGCTAGGGCAGCATTAACCCAAAGATTTGCTTGTTTTTGTCGGTCGGATTTAACTTTCAGTTGTTCTTCTGATGGGTTTTCTTCACAATCTGACGATGAATCCCGAATGATTATTTTAGATAAAGATTCGGCAACTTGATGAGCATTATTCAAGCTGCTGTACATTGCTAAAAACTGCTCTACAGTAGGCTGTGGGTTGTCTTCTTTTGCAGAAGAACAGATATCAGAATATGAGCTGTCACATAAAACATGAATTAGAAAATATAAATTGGACCAAAATCAAGAAAGTAGAGATGGCGATTCTGACTCATTTACAGGTAAATGTCGATTAAGATTAGGGGTGGGAACTTCCAACACAAGCCCAAACAGGACATGGAAAAAATTAGGTTTGGGTTAGCATATCTAACCCATTTTAAAAAATGGGTCATGTTCGGTTGACCTGTTTAATTAAACGGGTTGTGTTTGGTTGACCTACTTAACCCGTTAAGTTAAACATGTCGACCCACTAACCCGTTTAAGCCATTTTTTACAACCCAATTAATAGTTTACAACTCGATCTTACCCGCCAACCCGTTTAATACGTTTAGATAAACAAATTAAACAGGTTGTATTTAGGTTACACGATTTTAAGTGTGTACATGTTAGGGTTGACGTTTTTGACAAATAAAAATATGGGTCGTGTTCGGGTTGCTCAATTCAACCCGCAACCTGTTAACCTAAGAATGTCTCAAGTGAGTTACAAATTTATAAATCATATCAATTTGGACATTTGTTAAATATCAATTTTTAAGTATAGAGTACCTTATACATAGAAGTATGCTTTCAGCAACCGAAGCCTCTTGTATAGCCTCCACAGCAGCAATTTGTGCAGCATCTCTATGCCTCAGGATTTCCTGCATAATTACAATTTAAGGTTTGAGACTGACAATCTTACATTAATCAATCCAAATAAGATGATCAGCTATAATAAACTTACACTTCAAAGTATGATACTACAAGGGTATAAAAGTAATTTTACTATCATCTAATAATAAATTTTGCTTCGAGCCGAAGGTCTCAGGCTCTCAACGGGAGTAGCCTCTCTACCTCTTGGGATAGAGATAAGCCTCGCCCCTATCACACCCTCCCCAAATCATACAAATAACTCTATTATGAGTGGGATTATACTCGGTACATTTGTTTGTTAACAATAAATTTTGCAGCAGCTAGTATGAATAGACAAAATAGGCCATCCAATAATTGATACCAATCAAGAACATACCTTTCCTAGCTTTGCAATAGGTGACGGGAGTGCAGACCAATCAGTCGATTTCTTATTACTAAGAGAAACCTTAACCATGTTTCTTGGTAATCCGTTATTAGAAACCTCTGATGATGATTTCCTCCCGGATGATAATTTATGGTTACTTGATTGGCAATTATCAACCAAATCTTCAGTTCTAGAAACTCTATTTACTGGTGTTTGAAATTTAGTTTCTTCTTTAGATGGCATCCTTTCACTTGTTGATTTTCTTGAAGTCTGCATTGGAAATGAGAACCCTTAAGAAAATAAGGAACTGAAAAACAAGAAAACTTGCTAGTAAGATGATCAAAGCTCTATTTACTGATGTTTGAACCTTAATTTCCTCCTTAGATGGCATCCTTTCACTTGTTGATTTTCTTGGAGTCTGCATCGGAAATGAGAACCGATAAGAAAAAAAGAACTGAGTAAACAAGAAAATTTCCTAATGATCAAAGCTCAATTATTAACATAGTAAGGATTTTCAAACGGGTATGCACTATCATAACAAACTTTGTAAGAGTATACATTACAGTAGACACATTTATATCAGTAAGTATTCAGTGGATGAGCCCCACAAACCAATATCACATGGTCATTAAAGTTAGTAGAAATTGGAGAAAAAAGTAAGAGTAGATTACACGGATGGTCCCTGCGGTTTGGGGAAAAGTATGAATTTGGTCCTTAAAAGTAAAATTTTACGAACTTGTCGCCAAAGACGCTGTTTGCTTTAAAGAATGGTCCTTGAATTTGTTAGTGGACCACTTTGCCCTTATGCTTTGGGGGACCGAATCCTAAAAACTTAAGTTAGGGACCAAATCTGTAATTTGCCCCAAACCACAAGGTCCATCTGTGCAATTTACTCAAAAGATAATAAGCAAGCTTTCTATTACTCTCGGACGTCATTTTCATTTAACAGAACCTCAGCTTCAATATCCCAAATTTCTTATTTGAAAGTACAAAAGACACTACTTGTCCCCAACGTTCCTTCATATACTTACCTAATTCTTAGAATCATGACAGTATTTGATAGGAATCATGTTTAGTAGTAATGGTCATGTGTCTATTCTATGAGGGGCTAAGTGTAAGTTTGATTCTATAAATAAGGTCTTAGCTGATTGGAGAGTTAGGGAAGAAATTAGGTTAAGTGTTTGGCTCTTTGTTTGGCATTGAGAAAGGGGTAAATCCCTGGGTCACCTTTTGGTGAATTTCTATCCATTGTAGATCCTTTGGATCATCTTCCCCATTTCAATATACAAGTTCTAATTTCAGTTTTTCAATCAGATTTGTAGTTCCATTGTTGTAATCAGATTCAGTTTCTCATCATTGGTCCGACCTGCCTTCCCTCTACTCTCACCATCGTTAATTCCTCCCTTCTGTCCACCCAGATCTCCATCCACAATTCAATCGCAACTTCCCTCCATTGTTCCACTGTTAGTTTCAGTTGCACGTTGATTGCAGATTTCAGATCAATTGATTTCCACTGCCAATTCAATTTGAGATTCAATTGATTTCTCCATCAGTTTTAGATCCGGTTTATCCACCATCGCTTCTGTTTTCCAACTCAATTTCAACTTTCATTCACGATCTGTATCCCTGGTCTGGAATCGATCGACCTCCAATTTCGGTTTCCATTTGCAATCACGTTCCGAATTCTGCATCAGTCGTGGTTCCAGTTGACATTCACGTTCACGATTGATTTCTGGATCTGCTCTCACCATTGATTTCCGTTCTTCATCCTGATTCGGATCGCCATCAATTAAGTAATCAGATCTGCTTCTTCGATTCATCAGTTCATCATTCATCGTTTGCGGCCTAATACCTCCATCGATTTCAATTTCCGATCCCGATCCATTTACGCTTCCGTTGGTTCCTATTTTCCAATCGATCGTCAATATCCGATCTCGCCACCGGATTTCTACCTTCATCAATCTTAAAGTCGAATTATAGGTTCAGTTCCGACTTTATATGAGATTGCTCCTCATGGTGACTCTAAACTCGCGTCTGGAAATCGTCGAAGGCCAACAACATCAATTGTTGGGTGAGGTTGAAGCGTTGAAGGCATCACTCACTGCTGGTATGACTGAGCTTCGTGATCTGTTGGCCGCTTTGTTGCAGAAACAGGTATCTCCGCCGCTGGGGGTGACTTCCGGCGGTGGTGCGGCTTCAGGGGCTTCCAACCCCGAGCACTCGGCGCCTTCTTTGGACGTACTCCTACCCACATCTGAAGCTCCACTGTCTACTTCATCATCTCTGCTTGCACGCTGGGAAATAATCGTGTCTCGGTACGAAGCTCGTTCCATTTCCCGTCCAGTTGCGGGCATCAAGGTGGAGCAACAACCAGTTGTGGACCCGGTTTTTTCTGATCAGGGATTGCGAGGTCAAGCAATTGTTCCAGCAGCCTCGTTTCGGTCATCTTCCTCGCCTTCCTCACCGCGGGTCGACCTTGCCAAAGGGGTTGTATCAAGTGTTGCCTCGGTTCATGTTTCACCAACTGCCTTGACAGTCTTTGAGTCGGTATTGCAGCTTACTCACTATTCTAACCAGGTTGCTCTCAAGCAGGGTGCTACTGAACTTGGTGATTTTGACGGATGCTTAACCCGTTTCTTTCCTAAGTTGTTTGTTTTGGCTCGTGAACCGCAACCACCTGACTGTTACCTAATTGATCATATTGTGGAGTTCCGGGCTGGCTCTTTTCAGGTTCAATCTAGGTTGTCATGGGTGGTTCATGGGCAGTGTCGACCTCCGGAAGATGCGTTCGTGAAGGCTGCCACCTCGTTTGGGAATCCATTTGTTGGTTTCAGTCTTGAGGACAAGACTGTTTTGAAGGGGGGAGTAGTGATAGGAATCATGTTTAGTAGTAATGGTCATGTGTCTATTCTATGAGGGGCTAAGTGTAAGTTTGATTCTATAAATAAGGTCTTAGCTGATTGGAGAGTTAGGGAAGAAATTAGGTTAAGTGTTTGGCTCTTTGTTTGGCATTGAGAAAGGGGTAAATCCCTGGGTCACCTTTTGGTGAATTTCTATCCATTGTAGATCCTTTGGATCATCTTCCCCATTTCAATATACAAGTTCTAATTTCAGTTTTTCAATCAGATTTGTAGTTCCATTGTTGTAATCAGATTCAGTTTCTCATCAGTATTAGTACATTTATATCAGTAAGTATTCAGTGGATTTGTGTTTTAAGTTTTAACTGATTTTCAATTTGAATATGCAATGTTCAGTTTTGAGTGTTTGACTGTTTGGGTAAAAGTGCTAAGATTCTAACTTTTTAATTATTTAGGGTCAAAACAATCAGATTTGGATAATTAGCTACAAGACACTTGAAAGATATTGACAACTTCAACCTGTTTGTATGGAAACGGGCAAAAGAAAAAATAACAGCTTAAAAATGAAACAGGGCAAACCGGCAAAACGGCAAATGGGTTAAATGGGTCAAAAATCGTGTATTCATGTGCTTACAATGTCCTAAATCGTTTATGTACAACAGATTATATTAGTATTCTAGTAGTATAGTTTTCGTAATCTTATTAATACACCAACTAACTGAACCCATTACCCAATCCTACAGTTTGCCACATCTACTTACTAACATAAATGTAAACTTGCCTACATATCCTTGGCTTTAATCAACTAATCATCCAACTCTTATGCAAGTCACAAAAACGAGTTTGAAAATGTAAATCCAAAAAGGATCTACAGACCAACTATGAAGCTCATTTGAAGTTTTGATTATGTGGACGGAAATTAACATAACAGAAAGTTACAACTACTGGAGCATCACTGCTTTTAAATTGTCAAAATATAACATATAAGGAACAAGCTCAAAGAAAACGAACTCACAGAAATAGTCTGAGCTTCAGGCTTCATATATTTCTTGGTGACATCCAATCTTGGAGTCCTCACATCCATATTACTACTACCCTCCCAACTCTTCCTAAGAGCCTTATGTCCCAAATCAAAACCTTGAACGAAGTTCCTTATCGAGCTTCCAGTTCCAGATTTCTTCAAATTAGCGCTCACTTTTTCCCCTAATTTCAGTTTTCCAACTGCTTTGTCCAATCCTTTTATACTAGACTGCTTCTTAATCCCATTTGAAAACTTCTCAAACGAATCCGGCAACGAATAAGAACTCATAGGAGACAAAGACAATCCACGTGAGTTCATCGATTTTGCTTCCGACCACTTCGTATCAATCGAACTCGTCACCAACTTAGGCAGTTGCGATTTAGATCTCGCCAAAACTTGTGTCCCTTTCTTATTATTATTACTATTATCCAACTGATTCAATCCCACTCCTTTGGAACCAGATGTTCTAGAACTTGACCCATTAGTACCTTTGTTATTTAGAAACCTTAAAGAGTGGGCGGAAGCAATCTCTTCCGGTGTGCCCACACACGGGTGCCGCCCAGGAACCGGGCGACACCCTTGTAAAATGGGCACAGGAGAGGCTGACTCCAGCCTCTCCACAAATATATACTGACCCAACTGGATCTTATCACTAAGAATAAGATCAATCTGGTCATCAGGTAAAGACACATAAGTGGCATGAGAAGAATCTGACACCTTTATATAAAACCCTTGATTTTTAAAAAGCTCACCACCAGCTAAAGAAGGAACAATGCTCACCACTTGTAACAAAGATGATCTGTGCTCACCACCAACTTTTAGATCTGTGTTCATGTGTTGAAGCAGCTTTAACAACACTCCAGGGACCAAAGTAGCCATTCTTGCCAATAACTTCAATATGCATCACACCAGTTTAAAATCAAGAAAGTTAACAGAAACCCTAGATCCAGATTTCTTGAATGAACTCAAGGAATCATTCAATTGACCCCCAACGTGTCAATGATTAGGTATACTCACCGAGGTTTTTCACTTATAATTTAATGGAAGGGGGTATAGTATAATTAGCAATAATGCAATCAAACAGTCAAACAGCTCACACGGTGAAGACAAATGGCAGTGATTACAGATGGGTAAAAAAAAGGGGGAAATATATTAGGGCATGGATGGAAGGAAACAGAAAGAGAAACAGAAAGAGGACAAGAAATCGATTTGGCTCCTGTGGGTGCAAAGTTTGCGATGATCTGTGGGGTTTTTGGGTTCGATTTTAGGGGAAAGGGGAAGAAGAGGGGGGATGATTTTGGGATTGAGGAAAGTGTTGGGGTGATGGAGATGGATGGTTAGTTGAGGAGGGTGGAGACACACGGCTGGTTTTGGGACACAGAAAGGGGTTTGATTTTTTGCAGTGATGATCTGAACATGAATATGAATATGAAGATGATGGTGTGAAAGAAAGGGACCCGAGTTTAGTTGTGGTTTTAGTTTTATATTTGTGACGGCTGGCAGTTTGTTGCTTTGTAACGTTGTAAATACTCCAAAAAAAAAATGGAAAATATATAAACGGTAATGTAAGTAGTATATTTTGGTTAGGTACTTAGGGTGGGAGGTATGCTTGCCTAAGGCATGGGTTAGGCATGAAATTGGACCAATAGGATGATGCCAACAAGAGAGAGAAAATTGATGTAGAATTGATGTAGAATGATGATTTTGTAGGGGGTATGCTCATTTAGTCATGGTTTAGGCATAGATTAAATATTTTTTTTTCATTTTTTTTAATCTAAAACAAATAAAATTAAACTAACACATTTAATATAAAAATAAAAACATAAAACAATTCATTAAAAAAATTACAAAGTCGTAAAAATAAATTTTTTTACCAAATTCCTAAAAAAAAACCAACATTTATTCTTCAATTTTTTTTAAAAAAAAATACAAATCTAGGCTGGTGGGGGATTTGCATTCACCTCTTCTTCAGTTAGCACGACTTCCAAGTTGTTGGCGATATGCTCAGTGATGTCGAATCGTAGCTGAAAGTGTGTCTCGGTGTTGCGTATCTCCATATAAACATCCTCAGTGTCGGTGAAATATAGCTCAATCAAACGATCATGGCTTGCTCTACGATCTCGATAAATACTCGTCCTTGTGCTCTTCTCTCGAGATTCTTCGTCTACAACAGCACGATGACATAGATTCATGAAATTCATCGCGTCATTGTCCGAATCGCTCGAACTACTAGAAGAAGTCATAAGCTCGGGTGGGATTTTATAGCGTGGGCGAGGGCGATTCATGTTTTTTGAGAAAGAAAGTAAAGGTTTTTGTTTGTTTAGGAGAAATGGTGTATAAAATTTAGTGGTTTTTAATGGATTTATATAGGGGAGGAATTGATAAAAAAAAAAAAAAAATTCAAACGGTCGAAAATTTGACCGTTGAACGGTCTCAAAATCTCGGCGTCGATCGACAAAAAATTGCCGCAAATCCTGTGCCATGCCGATGCCGATTTGTTGTAGATGGCCACGGTATGCATGCCGATAGCGGCATGCTCTATGCCGAGACAATGCCGAGGGCGGCGGCATGCATACCGCCCACCCTTAGGTGGTGTATGGTGTTTTTCTCAAACCTAAACCAAAACTTGTAGTGAACTTAAAGTTGTTTTATAATACCATCAATGTTAACTTTTTTTTGATAAACCACAATTGTCGTTAATATAATTTATAATATGACCTATATATGTCTGTTAGGACGTATTTTTTAAACCAATAATATATTAGATTTTATGTCCTCTCTCAACTATTAAAAAAAATATAAATAGATATATGCATTTATAAAAAAACTATGAAAATTAGAATTAATAAAAATAAACTTTAAACATATTAAAATCCAAGTAGAGCTAATAGCCATTTTGGTTTTGTGGTTTTAGATTTTTATTTTTTTATTATTTTCATCCAAAGACGTTTTGTTTTCTTTTTCATTTTTAGCCTCCTGACGTTTCAAAATTTGTAAATCAACAATATTTGGCCAAAATTTTATCCCTTTTTATCACGTTTGTCTCCTTCCGCAACCCTAACAGATATCTCGTTTAAATATTAATCTATAAATTTACCCTTATTATAAAATGAGGCCAAATGTTAATTTACAAATATACCCTATTATAAACGGTGATATAATACAGAAAAAATTGATGAACTTAACTAGGTGACAAAGAGGCTTCGAAGACAAAAAACTTTTTGAATGAAAGAAAAGGAAACCATCCAAATGGCCGAAAATGACCCTCTAACTTATCCAAATATTTAATGATTAAAATTTAAAAGTTAAAACATTGCAACAAATGCATGGAGACCGGATCTGAGGTCGATCCGGCGCCTTCTCCGTCACCGGCGAGGTTTCATTTCTCCGATCACGATCATAACGCATGGCTTCAGTAAGCATCCTTCAATTTCAATTTCAATTTCCTCACATCATTTATTCCTCTTCGATCTCACATATTCAGTTCGATCAAATTAGGGCTCAGGACTTGTTGAAGAAGAAATTGGTCACCGAAGACGATTACACGTGGAAATTGGAGGAATCAGTAGAAGAGAGAAGTGGAGAAGAATTGTTGAAGTATATAGGTGGAGTTGATATAAGTTTCTCGAAAGATGATCCCTCTGTAGCGTGCGGAACTCTCGTTGTTTTGGATTTCACTACTCTTGATGTCGTTTATGAGGATTCAGCAATCGTTAAGATCGATGTTCCGTATGTTCCTGGATTTCTAGCCTTCAGAGAGGTATATTTTCCGTTTCACTTCAATTTCGATTTCAAATTTATCATTAATTTTGCTCTAATTTTGAGGTTATATGTTTTTATTGTTTAAGTGTTAAACTGTTAATTAGGTCACTTCAAACTCTGCTTCTTTTCCAATGTCTAAACAAATCAAACTGCCTCATATCATTTCCATTAGATTGTTATTTGTTTACATATCATCCAACACATAAGTTGTAGTTTTGTTCTTCACTACTTTGACTACTAAAGAAAGAAAAGTCTCTCTGTTTGGAGGGAATTTGGTTCTGTAATCTTTTCTAATCTCAAGTTGTGTGACAGGAAAGTCCAATTTGCATTCCTTCCCTATTAATGTCATAATCTGTCTAACATGAGTTCTTCATGAGTCAAATGGAATGCTACTTATAGCTGACAGCTGACTAACATTGTTGTTTGTAAGCAGGCTCCTATATTTCTTGAACTTTTGAAGAAAATGCAGGATTGTTCTCATCCTTTCTACCCTCAGGTTTTGATCATAGTTTTTTTTTTTCTTCCTTTTTCTTTTATGCAACTGCCAACATGTGACTTATGATAAGCTATACAGCTGCCAAAAGTTAAACTGAAATGTATTCATAGAATCATTCTGATTATCATCAAGTTTACTTTTTGAAGCCACTTTCTTAATTAAATATGTTCTTCATAATTTTTAGAATATTTCTACACCATGACATCTATTTTTTTTTCTTTTATAACCAGTTGTTGATGATAGATGGAAATGGAATACTTCATCCCCGAGGCATGTGTTTCTGTTAAAACTATTTTTGTGGCCTAAATGCCGGACTATATTTGGTATTTTAGTGTGTTCTTATACATGGATTTTGGATAAAGTACTGTTCTGGTAGTTAACCAAAGGATTGTGGTAATTAAGGTGATCTTGATGGTTTTAGATAAAAAACTCTTCAAAGTTTTGTTTGAAAATTCATCTTCTTCCTGCTAATCAAGGACCCAAGAGGGCTTTTAGTTTTGGTAGATCACAATCTTTATGATATGTGAAAGTTACTAACATGAATGATGAACAAAACATAAGAATTCTGTGCTTAATTTCAACCAGTTGCAATTTCTATATTATTCGTTCTATTCTAATACGTGACAAAATGGATAAGTTGCATTTCTTAAACTTCTTATATGTAGGATTTGGCTCTGCTTGCCATCTTGGGGTTGTAGCCAACCTTCCTACAATTGGCATAGGGAAGAATGTACGTCATATTAAACCAACTTATAATTTCACCATTTAGTTTTCTTTCAATCTTTAAATTTTTATACCAAGTATTTGTAATCCGTTTCAGTTGCATCATGTGGATGGTCTTACTAATTCCAGAGTAAGGGAGCTTCTAGAAGCTGAAGAGAACTTCAATGTAGACTTCGTCTCTTTAATTGGGGATTCAGGGAACACTTTAGGAGCAGTAAGATATTATTTAATATTTATAATTTTAATGTTTTATTTTACTTTTTTTTCAAATCTTAGCAATTAGCAATATATAATTTTGTGAGATATCAATGACCAGTGTCCTATAATTTTCACAAATTACAATAAGAAATGGAAGTTTATTTTTAAATTTTGGTGTGCAGGCGATACATTCAAGTAAAGGATCATATAAACCAATATTTGTTTCAGTTGGCCACCGTGTATCTCTTGCTTCTGCTGTAGAAATTGTTAAAAGAACATGCAAATACCGCGTGCCAGAGCCCGTTAGGCAGGTAGGTGAACATATCTTTGAATTTGTTAAGTGCATAACAATAACCATATGCTTGACTTTAGTTTCGGAGTTTCCTATTAAAAGCCAGACTGTTAGCAGTCGATCATATATTTATTTATCACAAATTTATTACTTATAGTTTACGTTCATTTCATCTTTAGGCTGACATAAGATCAAGAGACTATCTCCGGAAGCATCATTGAAATCATTTTAGATGGTGATCTCAAAAGACTAACGATACTCTTCCTACCTAGTGGACCCTTCATTAGGTTATCTGATTGTATTGTTTTGGTAATTTCCTTTCTCTTTGTTTGCAATGTTAATAGTTTTTAACTTATATCTGATTTATTACATGAATGTAACAACATATCGTGCATTAACAACTTTTAACAGAATGTTTAACAAGCATTTATACAAGAATGCATACATTTAACAATACTATTTTCTTCAATTCGTCGGGTATATACACGGCTGTGCTCCCTCTGGTGCACTTTCGTGTGCCTATCTCGACGTGTGTATGGCCATGCACTTATGTTACACGACCATACTTATGTT
>JBCNJP010000014.1:10814525-10878484 GCA_039602395.1 Deinandra increscens subsp. villosa
CTGCTTTGTTACGCGGAGAAGACAAATGGCATTGATTGTAGTTGGTTAAATTTTCCTTATCTTTCTGGTATCAACCTACCATTCCCATAATTTCTTAATAATACTCTAATCCATATGGACCATATGAATAATAAGTTCCTAAACTAAAATGTCATACCAAGATGATCTCAAAGTTGAAGAAACCTCTTGTGATGACCATTAACCCACTGTTTTCTCCTGATTTCAGCCTATAACCACACTCACTCAATTTTATATCTGGTGAATTTTTCATCCAACAGCTTCAATACAATTTGATGGTAAATTTTGGGAGGACTTAAGTTCAAAGAGGCTAAAATGTCGATAGAGCATAAAACGTGGCAAGTTTGAGTCTGGTGAGCTATACTTGTGAGAACCGGAAGCGGTTGCATGTAAGGTTCTTGGGAATCTAAGGAACTTGAAAGTGTCTAGTTGTGGTAAGTTGGTGACATTGGGAGAAAATGATGAGGAAGGTGAACATCTCTCAGGATGTTGGATCTATCTTTTTTGTCATAATATGGATCTATTTTTTTTACTGGTATGTTGTTGTAGTTATCTAGATAGCATTTTTAAGGGCAGAAACTCAAGTCACTTGAAATTAATGACATAACCTACTGGAAAGGGAGTATTACTTGGTTCACCTCACCACATTACCGATATTCTATATGCATGGAAAACCGTTCTGAATATAATTTTGTTAATCCGCTTTGACTTGCAATTGTTTTTTTACTGGGTATGTTGTTGTAGTTATCTAGATAGCATTAGGGTTCATAGATTGTCATATTTTATATAAACATTTTGGCGAGTCAGCTATTCAACTAAACGAGTTAAATATGTCAACCTGAACATGGCCTGTTTAATTACACATGTCAATCGAAACACGACCATCTCTTATAGTTAGATATGATGCCAGCCCAAAACTTAAAACTTTGTCTTTTTCATGTAGTGTAAGAAATTAGCATCCCTAATCTCTTAAACCATTTTATTTTAAGACTCAGATCATTAGCGTAATAATATTCTTGTGAGAAAGAGCAACATGAAAAACATCAAAACAAAGATGTTCAACGCACTTAACAACTTACTTCTTGATACTTGGCTAACCATATACACAACACAATAACTAAGATGATTGCAAACATTTGCCTATTTAGCTTTACAAATTCTAATAATAGCAACTAGCAACACATTGGAATGTTTAATTTTGACACACATGATTGAAAACCGTAGCCCATTCTTGCTTAGTCGCGAGGGGTAGATTCGAATAACCGATGATAGGAGACCAAACATTCTCACTTGCATAGCTTAGGCACCAACTGACTTTTTCTGGTGGATTTTTGAAATCAAATGTGAAAGCAGCATGAACCTTTTTCCTTGCACTCGTCTTCTTTTTAGTTTGAGGCGCAGAACCTGCAGATGTCTAAGAAAACAACAGCATTGCAGGTTAAAAGTTACTGAATTACGATTTTAAAATCATCAACAGGTTAAAAGTTTGGATTACTAAAACTCAATTTGTCAAAAATATAAACACACAGAAAGTATATTTTTGTGTGCAATTTTCCATAAACTGATAAACCATTTAGGTTGTATTATTAGCTTACAGGGTCATCAGAACTTTGAGTTGGTGGCTTCTTTCGCTTGCTCCCTGTTTCGAGAAAGTTCAACACTTCATTCTTTGACCGCAAACGTTGACCAGATGGTGCAATAAAATACTGCTTAAAGCAGACAATCACAATAATCTTATTAGAATAAAAATTTGTAACCAATGCCAAGATGTTAAAAAACTAAAACTAGAAACAAAGTTGCCATAATAAGAAAACATGACTAGATTATGGTGACAAAAGTGAATGCCTAATCTTTATGATCATATACTGACCTTTGCTCCCTACATAGTCGTTATAAACGAATCTGTTATAAATACTAACGGGCATAGAGAAATTTATTGGATTTTAGAAGTCATGAAAACTTTGTTCAAGTTAGTGATAAACTGCAGTGTTTACAGTCTCACAAGTCCTAAAAAATTTAACAGAAATGATCAGCCAACAGATGGTGAAAATCCAAAGACAGTTGACTGACATTACAAGTTTGGGCTAGACATAGTTACATCATTAACAGGATAATTAAACACAAATGGTCCCAAATTAGCACATTGACTAACAGATAATCACTTATATTCTTAGAGTTAGAACTAGCTAAGTAACAGAAAACTTGGAAAAAAATCATCTGAAGTGTCATTTCCATAAGGTAGCTATAATGAACTAGTGCAAAAACGCCTTACAAATTTTATAAATTTCGATTAAATTCTATAAATTTGGGCTTGAAACATGCAAAAAAGGGCAAGAAAACAGCTTAAAATTGCCAACTATGACTAGACATACCATATAAAATAAAAGAATTAAAAACAAAAGAAAAGAAAAGATGGATTAGCTAGTGACCCTGTCGACAGATCCTTGGGTGGCTCCAGAAGTGCGTTTTCTAAAAATCATATCCCAATCTTGGGGGAGCCATGAAGGCCTTGTTTTTTTCTGATCAGGAGGAGGAGTTGTTGTTGAGATTTCAGCTTCTTCCTTGGAGGAGGAGGAGGGGTTATTTGGATGGATGAAAAATCCGGAACCCAGAAGCGGGTCGGGTGTAGCGGGCTCCTCTTCGGTCTCCGACAGGATTATAATCGGTGTGGTTTGTTGGCCGTCGGCAGGAGGAGGCGATTGTGAGTTGGACATGGGTGCGAATACCGAAGAGTGGAAATGGGTTGCCGAGGTTCTAGGTGTGATTATGAGGGACAAAGATTCATGGGTACTGTATATGTTTGAAATAAGTTGGAATTGTTTTTGGGTCCTCCTATACTTACACCCCTTGACTTTTTTCTACACCCCTTTATGGGGTCGTAAATTGATTTACGGAATCGTAAACATTTTACTGGGTCGTAAATTAGTTTACGGGGTCGTAAAACGCCAATTTCGATGAATTTAGAGATTCCCTGACTGATTTGATTGTATTACGGGAGTGTAACAAAACTTACGGGGCCGTAAAGTTTAAAAGTTCTACAATAATAATAATAATAATAATAATAATAATAATAATAATAAAAATAATAATAATAATTCTTTTTTTATAATATTAAATCTAAAGTTAATACTAATAATTCTAACAATAATATTAATTTAATAATCAAATAAATTTAATAAAATAATAATAATTCTGTAGATAAAATTACGGAGTCTAAAAATTACTAAAACAATAAGTATAGTAATAATACTAATAAGTATACGGTAATGATAATAATAATAATTACCCGGTTGGTAGAAGATGAGTCTGTAGGAAAAAACATATCTCAGTACGACATTATTGATTAATAACCTCGGGATATAACCCGCCCTCGTGATCATTAGGCGAACGAATCGAATACAAACGTGGGTTAGTGGAAGTTATTATGGGTTTTGGAGTGGAAAATTTAAGATTTTTAATGAAAAAATGTGGGGAGTTTGAAATGAACCGTTCAAGTGTATATATAGTGGGTTCATACGGGGGTGTAATTATAATTACGAGGTAGTACAATGTGATAGGTAAAAAATAAAAAAATAAAAAAATAAATATTTACGGGGGTGTAAATGTATTTACGGGGCTGTAAAGGGGTGTAAATTTAGAAATTTTGTCTTTTAGCTATACGGGGGCGTAAATACATTTACGGGGTCGTAAAAGGGTGTTAAAATAGAATCGAGGGGTGTGAGTATAGAATTTGCCTTGTTTTTTGTCAATAGTGATTCATCAAAATAATTACATCAAATGTGACTTATGCTTGTGGTATTGGTCACGATAATAAGAGGTTAGGTGCCTGACAGGAGCTATATGTTTTAGGGACTTACTATCCACACCACCCCTTGTCTATTTGCACCACCCAAGATGCCGCATATATGAATAAGTGTGGCATTTCAGATCCAAACAAAACAACAAAATGCTGCATTTTGAAGGAAATGCCGCATTTTACTTCCAAACCCAAATGTACTTTAAAAGTAATTGCGAATGCTAACCGTTTGTACTAGGAAGATGCTTTGAAATGCCGCATTTTGTCATATATGTCGCATTTTGGCATTTTTTTTGTCATGTTGTTAAATGCCCCCTCTAGTTATATATGACGCATTTTGAGGTCTATAAATAGTTGAGTACTCATTGATTTTTTATTGCAATATTCATTCGTATGAATACAAATCATTTACAATTGTATCATCTCTATCTAACTTGTAAAGACGGATATTAGCAGGTAAGATGTCATACTGGAACTTCCTTTTTGGTGACGATTCTTCTTCTGACCCGACGTGGGTTCCAGAATCAAACCGTGTAAATTCTTCAATTTTAACTGCAACAAAGTACATGTCCTTTTTGTCGTTGCTCAAGATGCCGCGTTTTACACTATATGCCGCATTTTGAAGTAAAGTACATCGAATCCCTTTGACTTTGACTAGATTAGACTTTTGTCTGATTCAAGATGCCGCATATATGAATATGTGCCGCGTTTTGAGCAGTGGCGAAGCTTGAAAATATCAAGTGGGGGGGTCGGGATCTAATTTTTTTCTTTTCACAACTAAATGGGGGGTCGAAACCGGAGTATATCGAAATTTTCTACACGAAAATCATATACCCCCTACATCGCAAAAAAAAATTCGGGGGGTCGGGCGCCCCTCCCCGCCCCTTAGAAGCTGCGCCACTGGTTTTGAGTGGTGTGAATAGAATCTGGGGTGGTGTGTATAGAATGTCCGATGTTTTATCACCCGATTATTTGTGGAGAAAGATTTTTCTGGAATGGACTCGACTGATGGTCTGAGTTACATGCACAATCTGTGCTAGTAGCTTGTCGTAGGTAACACCATTATGCCAGATGTTCACCCCGAGTGACCTGGTTGAAGTTCAATGCCTTCAATAAAAAACCCTACTCCTCGTCTTCATTGTCATTTTCGCTTAGAGTGTGGTCTTGAACTAAGTCATCAAACACCCTATGAGCCTCGTGTGTATCGCGACTACGAATCACCTATATATTTATGTCGATCATCTCATGCCAAATTTAAACGTAAGACGGTTGAAAATGGTAGGAAGTGATTGTATTTAAACTAGAGATCAACCGCGCGTTGCTGCGGTAATCCGGAAAAAAATATTGGTTTATAAATGTATTACGTAATTCTCAATTTTTTGTTTACCTTTTTTTTCATGTTATATAAATTTTGTATAAACATATTTCTCATTAATTTAAAAGGATCATAAAGTTAATATTAGTTATAAATAAGAAACATATACCATAAAAATTTATTTATTTTTATAGTAAAACAAATTCCAAGGGAAAAACTTTTAATGGGCAGAAAAAAATGCTATTGAGATTGAAAAATAGAAAGTGTAAATGGGTTAAAAGGATAACAAAGTATCAGTTTAGACACATTTAGGCATCTAAGTGAGGTTTTAAAGTATGAGCTATAAAATATATAAAAAAAGAGGGAAACAAATATGGAAATGTTTGGATCATGTAGCAATATTTTGTACTACTAATTTCTATAACACATTGAGAAAGTAATGCGTAAATGTATTCAATTTGTGGGTGGGATTATGAAAAAAAAGATAATAAACTAAATATTATATAAAAAGATTATAAACAGATTAAAGTCACAAACCAAATAGGAAGTTATATTGTAGATATTTTACAAACAACAGTCATTTCAAGAACCAATTTAAAAAAATAACAACCAAAACATAAGTGACTCTTGAATTTTTATAATTTAAGTAATACAAGTTGCCGATGAGCGCGCGAGGTGCTTTTTGAATCAAGCACTGGTCTAGGTCAACATATAATAGCAACGCTTGTAATCAAAACCGTTGTAGGTGGTTGTGGCTGTTACACGCCTTTAGGCTTTATCAGCTTATCCAACTGATCTCAACAATCTAAAATTAACTAAATGTACATCCTAGCTATCAAAATTTAACATTCTAAAGTTTTAAATGGCAACACTCGTTAATAAAAAAACAACATTACAAAGAATGCCCTTCATGAAACTTTTATATAAAGAAAAGAATTTACAAATTAGACTAAGGAGTAACATCCGGGGCGCGTCATCATTCCGGGATAAACCATCACGCCCTGCACGCGAGCCCTTGTTAGTATTTGTTGTCTTGTTTTCTTTGTGGCAATTAGTAGTTCTTACCTAATAGTCGAATGCGAAAATTAAGCTGCTAAGGTGGGGATTCTATGTTCCCTAAATATAAAGTGGGAATGTGATGGATTGTTTGAGTTTCACATTTACATATATAACTATGGTGTTCTGCCTACTTCTAGAATTGTCAAAAGTTTAATGTGCCTACTTCTTCATTAAGGGCCTTGTGTTTTGGCCTTCTTGTGGCTGCTAGCATTGCTGTCTTTGTGAAGAGAACTTTTTTGCAGAAGTAAACCTGATAAAAAGGGAAAAAAATATTTAGAAATCATTTAAAACTGATATAATTATAACTAATAGTTATAATAACAGGAACAAAGTAAATAATACATTCACATTTCAATTCATAGTGATATACAATTTGAGTAGCTTTCAAAAACGGAGAATGGGCAACAAAGCTAACCAAAAATAATCTTTACAGTTTTGATATTACAACTAATAACTATTAATTTCTTATATGTTTATTTGTTATAGCTTTGCCTATCATAACTAATAATTATCAATTCACATGAACACGCAAGATAACTAAATAGTTAAAAACGACACATGGATACCAAACTTATAAACATAAAAGAATCCAAAAAAGAGTAGGTATCGTGAGGATATGTATGTGAAAAGGTAATGTCTATTGGTTGTCTATATGAACAGGGGGAAAGAGGTATAATGTAGATATGTATGTATTAATTTTTAGGACATCAAACAGATTAATTAAAAATATAGTAGGAGTCAATGAAATCCTCTAATGGCCCAATATTATGTAAGGTAAATCCAGATCAGATAGAGTCCCAAAGCATTCCTAATTAGACTCATTAAAAAGCACATGTTCTAATCCACCATAACCTATTCATTTAAATAACCAACCTGCATTTGTTAATGTACTTTAGGCAGCCCTATATACACAGATTTATTAGGAATCTAAAACTGTTGTGAATCAACAAATACATATTCATTACTTTCACAACTTTTACCAAAAGAACAACCCAAACCTGTTCAATAATCAAACATTAAAAAAAACAAAAGCTTCTAGTCAAATTAATCACTACAAAGCCTAATTTTTGGATCTAATTGTATCACCCTTGAATAATGCTTATTAAGGTCCATTAACACCTATTTGACCAAACAAAGCTCTATTTATACGAAGATGTAAACTCATCTTATGAAAACTCTCCTAAGGTTTATCAATATATCAATCATCATACTTTAACTGCTAAAACTAAACAGTGAAGCTTCAAACCTTAGAAAACATTTAAAAATGAAAAGCTCGACCCAGAGTGCTCTTATATTAACCTCTATGGTACATCCCTTTAAGAACAACCTTTCTAATTCTTAATCTTAACTAATTAAAATAAGAAGTAATGAAAACCATACCTATCAGGAGATGTAAACCATCTCTGCTCACGTGTGCAACCTAACAGCACCAACAGATACCAATAAGCATAAACCAAATATAAACAGAAATAATAACAGGCACCTTTTTCTTCCCATCTTTTTTGTCATTCACAAACCTGTGTATATATATGTCATCAGGTTATATGTTAATTATATTCAATTTTTAAACATTATTAGTATCTAAATTGTTTTGCATACAATCCTAAAAAATAATATCAATTTGACATCACTAAAATATAAATATTACCTGGTCATGGATATGTAATCGGCGGTTCCCAAGTAGTTCAATTTGTTGTTCATAGAGTCTTTCTATGTAAGCATCTATGAATAACATCCAAAATTAAATAAAAATATCAAAAATCAAATTGAAACCAATATGTTCCCACAACCAAGATGAAAAAATGTGAGAACAATCCAACGGTTTAAATAATAAAAGCACTTGATTTGGAGCATGACCTAGACAAATGAGCACATTTAAGAGTCATTATATCCAAAAAGAACACATCAAGCAAGTATACAAAAACCTAAAAAAAACTACACTTAACGAAGACAGGAGATTATATCAAATAACATCATTCGATTAACAAATAAAAGACACATCTTTATAGATGAAATAACAAAACCACACCATAAACACACTTTAAGACGATTAGAAAACCAAAACTAAATGGTACTCCACCATGAAAAATTTGACTGGTAAACCCAAATAAAAAGCAGTACAATTTCATCCATGAAACAATACCTTTGAGGATTCCTTGTTGGGATCAAGGATCTTGAACATCTAAAGACCTTCAATTTTAGACTTCCCTTTACAATCTTCTAAAAAATTAAAACACCACAAAAAAAAATTAGAAAATTATAGAAACCTTTAGAAAGGTAAACATATTGATCAAAAAATATTATGGGGTGAAACGATTATAACCTAAGGAAACCAGCAAATGCAGTAATGACATGCTAAAGGAAACCATAAGGCTGAAAAAGAAAAAAAAAGTCTAAGGTATAACTATCTTGCGAGTTCCTAACTGGCACAAACCTTCATTTTTTGTTAACAATATGCTGACAAATGCAGCAGTGGTCATTATTGAGAGTGCTAAATCCTAGACAACTATCACAACCCTTATATATTGTACGGATGAGTTTACCTTTCCTGCCTAGGCTTTCCTCTCCGTATCGCTGTTCTGCGCCTCAAACACCACAGATGTTTCCTCATCTTTAGCGGCTGCTATTCATCAGGAAAAAAGGTTAGTGGTTTAGTCGTTAGGTGTTCCAGATCACGTTTGCAGAATGTTTATGGCAGCGACATGTTTACCTTCTTCCGGAAAGAGTTACTTCCTTGCCTTTCTTGGTTGCTCGTCTGTTAGGTAAAGTGGCTCTTTACCCTTTGATTCAGGTGCGCTAGAAGCACGTGTTCTTGTGTCTTGAAGTTGTTGCTTGGAAGTACAAAGATTTGAAGAGAGCTCATCGACGCTGACCTCCTCGCCCCCTCCTTCCATGCGTAAATTATGTTCTGTTTCCTTCCTTTACTGATTTGATAGCTCTTGTATGATCGTCTGGTAAATCAGAAGAAGCAAAATATGTATAAATTCTGTAGGCCAAGATTGGGTTTATTTTTTATCCATTTTCACTAACCTCATGCCTATATATTATATATGATTTAAAAACAACTACATATTTAACTATATGTACTCAAGTTAGTTATTTTCGTTTTAAGTTTATCACATCAACATAGTAAAAGGTTTGTTATATACATCATCTTTGGGCAATTCAATGTAAAATCCACTTCCTTTTACTCTTTGAGGTCAACACTCAATTATTTAATCTCATAATACACTAAAGTCCATGTTACCATCTAAACTTTATTTTAAAAAAAAACTTTTAGGAGTATAAAAAAGGCTTCAGGTTTCATTCTTTTACAATGGTAAATCATAACACAACTTTAAGATGAAATAGAGGTAAACTCACATAAATAAGCAGATGTAGTTATTTGTGGACCATTAGATGATAGTAAACTCACATAAACACAATGACAAAATCCGCTCTGCAGAGAACCTAAACAGAAACAAAATTTGAGAAATTAGGTAAGAAAACAAATGTTAGTTGTGTTAAATACACCAGAACAGAAGATGAGGACGAAGTGAACATGATCTTCTGAAAGCAACTGCAATCACAATTTTAATAAAAAATAATCATTAGCTAAACCTCAAGATTTCTGAATGAAGAAAACGGTACCTTCCTGTCTCTAGAAGTCTACATAATTGATATTTCTAAAAAAACTACATCTAGAATAAAGGAAAAATTAAGGGTAATTTATATTTGACCTTACGAATGTGTGTTTAGCAAATGAATAAAAGGTGGCTGAGAAAAAAATCTAGTCTGAAAACAAACAAATAAACTTAAGTTACTTGTGAGCAAATAACAGTGAGAGCTGAGAGGTGATACCAGAAGTTTTGAACCTTACATATATATCTTTTGGAAGAAGCGAAGATTTCTCGAATCTGCAATCATCGGAACCCAACTCCCTAAACTTAACAAACATGTAAAACAAACCATAAATCAAAAGAACAAAAGTAAACGAATAGTGAGCCTCTAAGAGGTCTCGTTCAGATCCCATGGATAACAATCAAAACCACGCGTGTTGCTGTGTACATGAAGAAAATTAACATCCTCGAAGAATAACAAAAGATGAAGTTGAAAATGTTACATCGATCTAGTAAGATTTAGAAAAACGCAACTTGTATTTCAATGAGAACGCTTGAAGAACAATGCAATATACAACAACGGATTGCATAATAAAGAGAAAAAAATTATTTGCCGACATGTGTAAATAAAATAATCATAGCCAAATAACTAACCGTTATGCCTTTAGAATTTCGATGTCTGAACCGGGTATTACTCGATCAAATGCGTCTACCACAACTCCTAAATTACAAATACCAACACCCATTTCAAAGTTGTATAAAATCAAATTATAGAGAATGAACAAAACATACCTGGTGAAGTTGAATAAAACATACACCAACACCCATTCCAAAGTTGTATAAAATCAAATTATAGGGAATGAACAAAACATACCTGGTGAAGTTGAATGAAACATACAGAAGTACCTTTTGCTTTAAGAGATAAGTGTTACAAACAATAAAGATCACATGTTTATATACACTACCAACATGGGATATAACTATTTCAGTATCTAATATAAAATATAGATGCATCATACAAATTGGAAATCAGAATGGACAATTTTACAAACATATGTAAGCTCCTCAACCAAATAACTTGGCTATATATGCATATTATCAAGCAACTAAAGCAATGAAATAACTTACATCAACCATCCAAATCTGAAGTATATTATCGAGCAACCAAAACAATGAATTAAGCTATAGTATCCATCAAAATCTAAAGGTGTAGCAGTCCCAGAAGCTGAAATCCATAAAGAAACAAATCAGCAACAATTAACTGCATAATTCATTAAAGGTATACATAATTATGTGCTGATTAACAGCACATATATTGTTGGTCTACACCAAACTGAAATCTATACTTTATTAAACCCTCACTAAACTGGCACCAAAGACAAAGAACCCAAACAAAGAACTTGATAATCGCTGCAAAACAACCAAAAAAAATTAAATACATCCTATTGTTTAAGAAGAACCAAAGTAAAAAAAGAAAAAAAAATTAACAAACTGAGATGGTGGTGAACTCATAAAAACGTTTCAATCTTAGGCACATATCAAGTGGAACAATAAATGAAACAACATTCATCACAATAACGTTTTTAACCAAAGAGTAGGAAGCAATTCAAAGTGACAACCCTATTAACCAAATTCAAATAAATGCTCAACAAAAAAGCCATCAATACCTATAGAACCGATCTGTTCCGAAGAAGCCAGCAACTATGAAAACCTGTAACCCGTACCAAAACAAAAGGAAGGGAAAAAAATCACAACGCAGCTCAAAATGCAATTCAGAAGAAACCCAGGCATCAAAATATGAAATCTACAATTGATGAAGAAACTGAAGCATAAGATCTGATTTGCTTTCAAAATATTAAATCGTTATTGACCTAAGTAACCTTGAACACCATGAATAATACGATCTAATTTGCTTCATAAAGAGTTTGAGAGAGAGGTAGGATTAACCTTCAAATTGCTATTAAGGGTGCTAATCCAACTCTTGCTGGATATTTGATGCCCCAATAAGCAGCCCACTATGTTTGTACTGCCTGTGGAATAGTCGATGGTCAGTGACTACAAACAACTTGAAACAAAATCGCCTTGATATTTTTTGCATCAATTATGGGTGGATATCAAAACCCTAAAACAGTTAAAACAGGAAGCAAAATCTCTGTTTCTTTTAACCCAGGATAGCAAAAACCGAAAAAAAAACATACACCTCAACACCAATGAATCCAAAAAACAAAACATCAAAGCAATTGTTTATAACAAACCAAGAACATTTTCAAAAGAAGAGGCAAGAAATTACCGTATGAACTTGGGCGGAGGATCAGATGTAACTCAACAATGAGCACACAAACTCAATTAGCAGATGTAAATTACAGAATTCAAGGAACCAGAATCGGAAATTTTAAGATGTTCTACACAATTTCTCGAGAACAACTGAAGGTGAGATAAAGTTCAAACCTGCACTGCTCCGTTAACGGCCTGATCGGTACGGTGCTATACAACCAAGAGCCCCAGAAACCCCAAATCTGCAGTTGCTGAAGACACAAAACATGAAATCGATGAAACAAATATGAGTATTAAATCAGCGCTTCATCTGAGATGGAGCAACATCGCGACATCCGTCTAAAAAATGGACCAACGGCTAATCGGAAACAGTAATAAAACCATAATTCCATAAATAATGAGCAAAAACAACAACACTCACTAATATAAATGTTTTGTACAAACATAAAATCAAGAACCACTAATACATAAAACAACATCAAAAGAACCATTGATAAACAACACAACAATTAGAAAGAAATTTTCAAGAGCATCATACTGACCACAAACTCTTACTCTAAACACAGAAAATAACACAGTTACAAACCAAAAAAAAAGAAGGAAAAACCAATCTAAACCAACATTAGACAAATACCAATTCCATAAAAAGCCTTGCGGCCTTCAATTGCAAACTAATAAATACCACAAAACAACATGTAGACACCAATTCAAATCTGTCACATGACACTAAACCCAAAGAGAAAATCTTAATGTAAAGAATAAAATTCATAAAACATGAGGAGGAATCGGCTAACAATAAGTACCAATTGGAGAAAAATTTCACATGCAAGGTCCAACTGATGTCAAAGATAGACCAAGCTAGGAAATCAAAGAAACAAATTCAACACAAACGCAATCAGATAGGAGGCGTATGACAAAGAGCCATAAGCAACAATAAGTTCAAAACCTAAATCCGCAACAAAACCGGCAAGAAAAAACCTGTAAAAATACTCACAAACAACCATCGATTGCAACCAAACGCAACAGAAACGTCGAGAGCGAGCTACGCAAATCGGCGGTCACCATTAACCGCCAACGACGGTAAGCCAGCCACCGGAGTTGAAACTCGGCGACGGCGAAGCTCACTCAACCGGCGAAGCGGATCTGAAGACAGATTCTTTAGCGGTGGTGTTGTTGCGGAGGACAGCTACGGCGGCGATGGAGAGGCGTAGGGTGAGAATGAACTCGCCTCATCGTAGACTGACCATGAAGAGATGGATAGAAATATTGAGCAGGTCGAAAGATAGAGGTGTACTGTTTAGAAGAGAAGGGGAAGAGAGGGGAAGAAGAAGGCTGTTGAATGGCACGATTACATAGGTAAAGTTTCTAATTGTATATATATACAATGTGCAATAAATAACTAATATAATTTTTTTTTAAATAGTTGGGGGCTGGGGGGATCCCAACGGTCCATTGCATTGAAAAAAGGGGAGGAAGTGTTGTGAGCGATGGCTACACCAACCACAAAAATCACGGCCCTATCCACCAAATTTTGGTATGGATGTGCGGTATTTTTCGCCACGTCGCAGTGTGCGACACTAGAATTGCATTGCAATCGACCTTAAAGATCTTAATATCTTAAGGTTGTAACAATTTAATTTATAGGCATGTAAACGAACATGAACGTTAACCGAACTATTATTTATAAGCGAAAACGGACACGAACATGAACATTAACCAAACAAATATATATGTTCGTGTTTGTTCGTTAAGAAATGAACATGTTTGTGTTCCTTTATGTGCGTTCGTTAAAGAGTACACGAATAGTAAATGAACACAAATTTAAACAAACAAATACACATGAAAAAAAACAACTCTAACACTTGCCGAGTATTAAGAGTAAAGTGACTACACAAATGACTTCAAACCCTAAACATGGTGGTGTCCTAGTTAGCAAAAAGGGTAAAATTAGTTGACAAAATGATTAAGTGAAAGTATGAAACTCTAAAAGAAAGAAAATGTGTAAGGCTAATTATAATTTATAAATAATTTATTTATTAATAAATTTGAACATACATAAACGAGAAAACATACATAAACGAACTGTAACACCCCAGTTTTAACGCTAGTTATGACCGGGTGTTAAAGGTAATTGATATCAGATATATAGTAAGGATATGATGGATGATAGAATTTGAGGAACATGGGAGGAAACGGGACTCAATCCGAGTTATTAATGCGAAATGAATTTGAAGATAGAAAATGAGAAATTTTCTAAGTACAAGAGAGGATACGACCGTATCCTATATAGGGGATACTCCCGTATTGTGTCGGATTTAATACGGGTCGACAAACCCGTGAGACTAAATACAACTGTATTGAGAAAGGACAATACGCTCGTATCGCCGTTAGACCTATAAAAACCCCTTTTTGAGCATTTAAGCTCATTTGCTCGGGTTTTTTGGGTTGCTTTCGCTCAAACTCTCTCTGGAACGATCTTGAAGGGTGAAGAAATGACTGGATCATATATTTTGATTTAGTATTTGGGTGTACGAACTAAAACAGTTATCGTATTATTATTCATATTCCATTTATTAATGCAATTTGAATTTCATAACTGTGTTCGGTTTTCATACGTTTAAATATCCTTGAATTATAAAATTCTAAATCATCCGTAGTCGATCAAAATCATGAGAATGAATATGAAGTAAGACTATTCTGACTTTGAAGCTCAAGTAGTTGAAACTCAAACTCACAGACCTCATTAGAAAATCACGCTGGATGTAACTCGCATCAAGTAATTCTTCACGGACATAGGATTTATTTGATTAAATGGTATATTTAATTGCATCATCTGACCTGAGACGTATATTAGAATTTACTGCTACCAAGACCTATACTTTGATTATAGTCAACCGTTATCGCGTAACTACTACTCATAAATGCTATTTTTGGGAATAGATATGAAGTTTAGCGGAAGTTGTATACAATCGATATGGGATTCTATACTCTTGCATCATGCAACAGTTGCGAGAGGTGGTGGCGTTGGGTAGAGGGGCTGCAACCAGGGGTGGTGTAGCGCCAGTGTGAAGCCGAAGGTCTGGAGCCGCTGCCCCCTTCGCGGGTTGCGAAAGAGTCTGCCAAACCGTCATGATACGCGACGGTCTTCCACCACCACCACTGTTGTCGTCGCTCTCATCACCGCCACCAGTTGCCTCTGATGACTTAACTCGTCGTTTCCAATCGAGTGTTTCGTTTAACTGTGCGTCGAATCCTGGCGTCTCGAACGATTTTTCGTATTCGGCTAATGCATATATTTATTTAATTATTTTTTCGTGTTTGTGTGTAACCGATGATTCGATCCTGTTTGCGTTTTACTTGTCCGCGTTAATTTAAATACTTTCCGCTGCTTATATGATTTTCTGATAATAAACCGTTTTAGTAAATCCTAAAATTTAAAATGGGATACTCTGTTTTGAATACTTTCCGCTGTTTTAGTAAAATCCAATAATTTTTGCAATTCCGGATGAATTTTAATTGTTGGATCAGAAGTCGCACCGCGAATAACTTGGATACTCTGTTTTGAAAGGACTGTTGGTTGGACAACGTGCCCTTTATAAGAAGTACCTCAATCTTTACGATATCACGGCTACTAAATCCTGTTTGGTGGCGGATCGGTTTCGCCAGGATAATTGTGGTTGGCAATGGAGGCCCGCCTGGCTTCGTCGGCCCTAATCCGGGGTTGAGGTCCTGGAACTTAACTCTATTTGTTTTGATATCTCTTGTTTTAATGTGCAGGTTGGGAGGGATGGCTAGACGTGGCTCTTGGACCCCCTCTAGGGAATTTTCGGTGAAAAGTTTGAAGACTCAAACACACTCTCAGAGATACTGGATCCTAAAGAAGGTGACTTTTATGGTTTGGAGGCTCCACTTAGACCGGCTTCCTACTCTGTCCAACTTAATTGGAGGCCCGACGGGTTGTTCTTTCGACGACACTGTGTCCTGTTTGTGGGGAGGTGGCGGAGTCGGCTGAGCATCTTTTTGTCATTTGCGGTTTTACGGCTTCTATTTGGGACTTTGTGTTGGACTTAATTCCAACTTAACGGGTTATGCGAGCCCATGCAAGCCCCACCCCTAATCTAGTTAATTATCTAAAGAGAGTTGATAATTATCTAGGAAACCTATTTTAATTATTTTAAAGGAATTAATAATTAATTAGGAAGTGTTAGGTAGGGGTGTACATCGGTTCGGTTTTCAGTTAATTTGGTTAATTCGGTTCGGTTAATTCGGTTTTGAAATTTTTGAAAGTCTATCCGTAAACCGAACCGAACCGAAATAATTAAAACTCAAACCGAACCGAAACCGATGCATATGCAATCCGGTTCGGTTTGGTTTGGTTCGGTTGAAAACCGAATTAACCATAGTATCCAGATTCAACTAAATATCGTTTTACACTTTTTTAAACCAAGTGTATCCAAATCAAATCCAAATTCAATCAAATATTAACCAAGATATCCAAATTCGACAGGAGTGCTGGAGGGACGAACTCGAGAGGAAGAATGGAGGACGAAGTGACGAACTTCCAGAGTTCCAGGATTGAAGATGGTCGATGACTCGACGGAGGCAGGAGGGCGGAGGCTGGAGGATTAGCCGAAGGCGACAATGCGTGTTTCAAGTTAGAATATTAGGGTTAATGTTTTAAATAATATATATAAATATATAATAATCAAATAAAAATTCGGTTTTCGGTTAAACCGAACTAACGTAGTAACCGAAATTTATAAAAATTATAATCCATAACCGAACCGAAAACCGAATTAAAAATTCGGTTACGGTTACAAACCGAACCGAAAACCGAAATTGTATAACGGTTTGGTTTTTTTTGGTTACGGATACGGTTCGATTTACGGTTTTTTTCGGATTACGTTTTTTTTGTACACCCCTAGTGTTAGGGTTAGAGTTCTTTTCTTGTTTATCAAGTTTGTGTTCTCTATATATATTCTCAATAACCTAAAGGATTATGGTTATGAGAGTACCATTGTAACTTAAGTTTTGAGTGATTTTCTCTAGTTATAATTTGTGAGTTTACTTTCATCTTGTGATTCGATCGGGCCTTGACTTTGTTGCTCGATGTTATGGTGCAACATCCCGGGTTTCTTTTTGTTCGAGGTCAGAAATTTACTGGAGACGCATACTTATGTTCTTGGTTCTCGGGATCGACAAAAGACGGTGCAACTTATTAATTTATTATCCACACCGCTATTTGGTACATTTGGAAGTCTATAAACGAGAAAGTCTTTCGTTATGCGTCAACTTCCAAATCTAAAAGGAAAATTGGATTTAAATAATTTCAACTTTTACTTATTGGCCAGCAATAATCCCACATTTGAAAATCCTTTCCAGTGGTCCCAACTTTCATCCAATTTTTTTTAATGGACCTGCCGTTAACTTTTTTTAACACCGTTAAGTAGATGATGACGTGGCATGCTGACATATAAATTTTTTTCTTTATTCCACGTCATCATCCAAATCACCTTTTCCTTCAATTATTAACTAAAAAAATCGATCAATTCTATCGATTAGAAAAGCAAACGATCAATTCCTTTCACAGAACACATAATTTGAGATTTTAAACAAACGAGAATTTTCAAGCGATCATATCTTCATTCATCTTAGATGAAATTCGAAATTGAATACATCATTTTGATCGAAATCATAAAATGAGTAGAACTAGATCCACTTTGAAGCAATTTCGTGCATACTTGAAGGATCTCGATGAACACAGTATGAGGAAGAAAACATAATAAGATTTTGATTCGATTTACAAATGAATGTAAATTGATCTTGTATAATGCTTCGTAATTGAAAATCGATGGAGAAAATCTCATGTCTGATGTAATTGCCAAGTTAGGATATGTCCGCCATTCTTGAACAAGAACCGAGCTCAACGAAGAAGATGATCTGTGATTTTTTCTATTTCAATTAGTCTCAATAAAACTTCAATCTGATTGCACCATTGCATTTGTATGATCAGAACGAACATGTAGATATCACATTTGATCAAAATCATCGAGTATTAAGGATTCTGCCATTAGAGGACCTCGATGAGAAAGACGCTCATGAATTTATCGGTGAGTAACACGATCAAAATTAATATCTTCGTCATCGTCGGTATGGATGTTTGTTTCACTTTTAATTAATTTCATTTTTATCGTTCACTCAAATCATGCTTTTTGTTTCAAAAACAAATATATGGGAACCCCTGTTTTGAACTTAAGAAATCCAAATTGGGGGTAATACTTTCTAGTAAACATCACTCTTCATTTGTTGTTTTTGCTAATGAGATGCAACACAGAGGTTTGTGATAGGGCCTGACTAGTTCAGTGAATGCATATGAACCAAAATTAGAAGAAACGAATAAACATTTGATTAATCACTGTGGTAGTTGGATAACTTGTAATTCTGTGTGATACTTGAGCTTTTTAATTTGTGTTTTTTTTTCTTCTAGTTATGTTATGTTTACTTACCAGCAAATTATCTCAGATAAAGCTAAGCATTGCAGGAAAGGATTGGTGGTTGTAAAGCTTTATCTAGACAGAGATTTTTTATGTGTCTACCAAATGTAGAAATGATTTCATTTTGGAAGTGTTTGCTTTTTTGGTGACTGAGAAAATTCTCTTTAAACATGATTTATCGATCCATGAAGGATGATGATACACTGATTGTGACAGTGAGGGAAGTGATTGAGAGACTGCTAAATGTGATCATCGATAAATCCAAATTACATTTGAGAATTTATCGGTGAAAAATAGTGAAGGAATCTATCGATTTTTTTAAATTCATAATTGAAGGAAAAGGTGATTTGGATGATGACGTGGAATAAAGAAAAAAAATTACATGTCAGCATGTCACGTCATCATCTACTTAACGGTGTTAACAAAATTTAACGGCAGGTCCATTAAAAAAAAATTAGATGAAAGTTGGGACCGTTGAAAAAGATTTTCAAATATGGGATTATTACCGGCCAATAGGTAAAAGTTGGGATTATTTAAATCCAATTTTCCAATCTAAAATTGTTGAAAATAATAAAACTTTTAGCCTTTTAGGGCCTCTTATAAAAGTGCCCGGTATGGGGGGTTAAAATTTTCGGCAAAGAGGTTTTCGGCAAGGGCTAGAAATCGGCAAACTTCGGCATGTATACCGAAGTCTCGGCAAAACACATTTTCGGCAAAATTTTTTTAAAAAACGGCATTTACTTGCCGAGGGTTACCGAGGGACGTTGGGGCTTTTGGACCGTTTTTTTTTAACGTTGGCTACTAGCCAACGGCTAGTAGCATTTATTTATTTATTTTTTTTGATTTTTTACAAGATTTCATCCTATATAAACCCCAAAATCTCATAACTTTTTACACCACCATCTACTTTCTCATAACTTATTCAACATGCCTCCAATCCTCCCTCCCGAGTTAATGACTTCGTCTAGTAGTTCTAGTGACTCGGACACGGAGGCGCTGATGTTTATGAAAACTTGTTACCAAGCCATAATTTCACAAGAAGAAGAGGATACGGCACGTTCGAAGAGAAGGAGAAGTATACGTCGAGATCGTGAGGCAGGGCATGAACGTTTGGTGGAACTCTATTTTGCCGATCATCCTCGTTTCAACGAAGGTATTTTTAAAGACCGTTTTCGAATGTCTAAAAGGTTGTTTTTAAAAATTGTTAGCGACATTGAACAAAATTTTGAATGGTTTCAATTACGTCAAGACGCAAGGGGGAGGACAAGCTTCTCCCCTTTACAAAAGTGTACGGTAGCTATTCGCCAACTGGGGACCGGTAACGTATACGACGAGTACGATGAAACCTTTTCGATGTCGGAAAGAACAACGCGTGAATGTTTGATAAATTTTTGTGATGCTATACTTAAGCTTTATAAAGATGAGTTTCTTCGTTCTCCTACCTCCCATGATATCGAGCGTTTATATGAGGCGCATGGGCAATATCATGGTCTTCCTGGCATGATCGGTAGCATCGATTGTACTCACTGGGAGTGGAGGAACTGTCCACGGGAGTATCATGGGCAATATCATCGAGGTGATCACGCAAATCCAACGATCATTCTCGAGGCAGTGGCATCACAGGACATGTGGTTTTGACATGCTTTCTTCGGTGTACCGGGTGCTAACAATGACATAAATGTTCTTAACCAATCACCATTGTTTGCGAACGAGTTACATAGTGTTGCTCCGAGATGTCCTTTTGTTGTGAACGGTCGACAATATAAACGTGGTTATTATCTGGTTGATGGCATCTACCCTACTTGGTCAGTCTTTTTGAAAGCCTTTCGTCATCCATACGAGATCAAAGAGAAGAAAATGAAGAAAATACAGGAGAGTGCAAGAAAAGACGTTGAAAGAGCGTTTCGCATGTTAAAATCAAAGTGGGCGATTACTAATCGCAAAGGGCGTCCGGTTTCTAAAGATCTAATGGAGAACATCATTTACACTTGCATGATATTTCAGAACATGATACTTAAAGACGAAGGCAGGGCAATATCACCGATACACATTCGTGATCCTCCGGTACAAGCGCATATCGACGAAACTGTGTTGTATGAGTTACGCGACGCTGAGACACATTTTAGGATACGACAAGACATAACGGAGCACATCGAGCAAAACGTGGAGGTCGTATTAACTGAGCAAGAAATAAACCAACAGTTCTAGCTTTGAAATAAAAATGTTGTCGTTTGTTTTAAGTAATGTAATCGTCATGTTTTATTTAATAAATTATTGTTTGATTTATAAATATAATATAATATAAAAGCAAAAAAAAAAAAACAAAAAAACATTCAACTTATCCTACCCAACTTATCCCACCCATACCACTTCAAAAAAAAAAGACATATACTTTTTTCTCTCTCCTGTGTCACTCTCCTATTGGTCCATCAACTTATCCCATTTTACTCATCATAAAAAATTTAGAGTTGTTATATAGACACCCAAGGTTTTACTAAATTCACCCATTTCCTACGGTCGTTTTGGTTCAAACGGTCGTTTCGAGGTCGTTTCAGTTGAAACGGCCGCCACGTGTCGCGACGACGAAACCTTAAAATTCAGGGGGCCCCCCTTTATATTGACCGTTTCAAGGTCGTTTTGGTTGAAACTGTCGTTTCAAGGTCGTTTCACTTGAAACGATCGTTTGGTTTTGATGTTTTTAATAAAATTCTCGGGTGGATATAGCAGGAGTCAAAATTTATCCCCCATACCGCCCACCCTTAAGGTTACATATAGTTTCTCCATTATCGTAAAACTGTAAAAAATAATGATGCGTCTCATATATACGAATTTTTATTTTATCAGAAACGTGTCAGTCCAGTCTGAAGAGCCGGCACAAAAGACTGGAATTCAGTCAATTTACAGTCACGCTAGGAGCTGCCTATGCAGCAGATACGATATGCATGCGAAATCCTACCCCCGACACGTGATCATATTTGTTACTGCCACACCCTTCCACGTGTATGCCTTACGTGGCTCGTTCAGTTGAATCAAAAAAACCATAAAATCCGTTTATCCGCTTCTCACGCCACGCTGTTCCCCCAAATCCATCGTTTCACAGATTCCTCTCTCCATCTTTAATAATAGACATACATACATATCTAGAGAGAGAGATGAGAGAGGGACAGCAAGCTGACGGAGACGTCCACCGTGGTGGTTGTGAGTCGATGATGAGAATAGACGATTCGGAGAGGGTGAGGGAGATGCAGTTATCCATAGCGGCATCGTCCTCGGTGTTTCCGGGGTTTCGGTTTTCTCCGACGGACGATGAATTGATTTCTTTTTACTTGAAGAAGAAGCTTCAAGGTTATGATAACTGCGTTGATATCATCCCGGAGGTCGATTTTTGCCGCCACGAGCCGTGGGATTTACCAGGTTTTTCCTCCCTTCCTTCCCCTGCACGAAATTGATTTTGAGTTTAAAGAGAACCAGACGGTTAGAAGTGATTGAAATTATCTCATAGTTGAAGGGCTAAATGTGTTAAAAGTTAATGTTAAAGGACTAATTATGTTAAAGAACTAGACACTTTAAAGCATCTGAAAATGTTAGGAGTTCCTCAGGCAAATTTTTTTTTCATCCGATGTTTTATCATTTATGGACATGTTTTTTTTTTCTTTCTGGAAATAGTCTTAATTAGCGTAAATATATAGTCTTTAATTAATTGGACGTTTAAGAAAAAAAATAAGATCATCCATAATGATTTGGATGTAGTGGTGATAAATGTGAAAAACGGTACCACGCAGACAAAAGCCGTCTAGTGATAAATTGATAACCGTAGATGTTTATAATCGTATTTATGTGAATGTGTTTTTTTTAATATAGATGAGGTAGATTAGATCGTGATCATCACCGCGATATGCCCGTCACGCCTCTTGAAAAAGCCCTGTTCCATTTTCACGATACCGCTACAGATGGCCTAATTGTTTACTTCACTTAATCGAGACAAAACCAAATTATACCAATCCATTATACCTTAAATCCTTGCTTTAACAGGTGCGTCACCACCTAAAATTTAGTTAGAACCAAGTAGTTGTGAAACCGGAACTTTTTAGTCAGAGAGTTATGATAAGGTTACAGAGAGAGTTATGATAAGTTATGATAAGGTTACAGGTGGTGTATGGTTGTCGTCACCTTGTGCCGTAAGGTGTTGGTGTTTGGTTAAGTCCCGCAACAAGCGCAACCCTCGTGGTTGTACCTATGGTTCGGTATTACAGGTCATTCCTAGTCCACTAATACCAACAAGCAGCAGAGGGGAAGAAGCACTACACTTAGGAATCAACACGACACTAAAACTTTGTTAGAAATTATCCCATACTTTAGCAGGCTTGGGACTAAAAGAATGGTTGGGACTACAAATATCCATCTCGTACTACAAATATCCATCTTGGATACCCGTATAACAATTGAAGGCTGTTGAATCATTTTTATTAATTCCAGGGTTTTTCAGAATTTAAAAGTTATCACTTAGTAAGTTTTCATACCTCGTGTAAAAAAACCAAATTTTTATATATATAAAGGACGAGGGTTAGTGGACCCTCTTACCTTCTAGTTCGGCCCCTCAAACTACAATTAGTGATTAGTGACTGTGCATTGGAGTTTGTAAATAAGCTAGGGCCGATAGGAAATCTGAAAGCTGATTCATTCGATTCAGAGAGCAGAAAGGAATGGGTAAATAAGGCTTGATTAAGATGTAATAAATGATTATACTATATACAGATAGAAGACCATTGGAACAATAAAGTCTTGCTATTGGGCAACGAAAATACCGGATGTCACATGACATCGTAATTTTGAATTCTTTTTTGCTTTTTATTTAAATGTAATGATTTTAGTACAAGTGGAGTTGGTGGTGTCATGTACCATAACTATTAGGTCTTAGGCTCAATACTTTGTGCACTTGACTTCTAATTTGACGTCGTTACAATCCCCCCCCCCCCCCCCCCTGTTTTCTTATGTAGTATTATAACAATGCAACTGCTTTGTGTATCTGCGTTTTCTCCACGACAACACCCGGATAATAAACTAGTTTAATATGAAAATGTAGACCGGAACAAAAAGAAATTTCAATCACTGAAAAGTTTAAAGTAATTTTACTAAACCAAAAATAAAAGGGGAAAAGTCCATAAACTTATAAAAATTTACAAAAAAGTCATTGAACTATTTTTTTAGAGTATTTCAATCCGAATGGGTAAATAAAAATTAATCTGTACTTCAAGCTATATTAAGATGTGTACTACTTGTGATTCTTCACAAATGACTAGGAGGTCTAATCCTGTGGTCCATATTGGTGTAGATCTAAGAGGAGAGTGACATGTGAGTTAGCCATTCTTAGAAAATTGTACACCTATATTTTGAGGAAAACCGGTTTTTAGGTTTTGGCATATATAAGAATGGTATATTTTGCCTTGTGTACGACAGCATATTGTCAAAACCTTTCTTCCAAGTCAAGATTCAGGGTTCCTTTGTGTGTGGTTTTAACTTTTGCTTAATCTCCAGGACTTTCCATTATTCGATCAGATAACGAGTGGTTCTTCTTTTCGGCCCGAGGAAAGAAGTATCCAAACGGGTCACAAAGTAAACGGGCCACCGAATCCGGGTACTGGAAAGCCACAGGCAAAGAACGGAATGTGAAATCAGGAGGTATAACAATTGGCACGAAACGGACACTGGTTTTCCACACGGGTCGAGCCCCGAAAGGCGAAAGGACGGAATGGATCATGCATGAATATTGCATGACTGACACATCACAGGTAGATTACTGTCATCAATACAGAAATAAGTTTTATAATGGTGATCAAATGAACATTGATTTTACTACATTATGTTTATAAAGGAAGCTCTGGTTGTTTGTCGGCTTAGAAGAAACGGCGATTTCCGGTTAAATGATTCTTCAAGGGGTTTGTCTGATCAAAATATGTCATCATCGGCTGCCGATGATTATCACCCTTCCGTTAATGCCCAAAACAATGGGGATGGGTCTGATGAGGGAAATGCTATGAAGTCCTGTACTTCAATGGAATCTAAAAGCAGTTGTAGGTCTGATTCATTTGAACAAAACGAATCAGATTCCACGTCTGATCAAGGACTCATTGACGGAGACTCCCTAGCTGGTTTTTCAACTCCATTCAAGGTATGAATGTATGATTTCTGTTTTTTCTGTTATCGAATCAATTGTAGAGTCAGAATGGTTCTTTTAGAGTATACTTGATCAAACTATTATCTTGAGTCTTTCTTTTGCGGAAAGTTGGATAATCGTGTAATAATATAGTTTGTAATCGGATTCCACAGGAAGGGGGCGATGGGGATGATTGTTTTGCAGATATAATCAATGATGACATAATAAAACTTGACGAGTCAGGCTCACACCCTCTTATGATTCACGGTGTTTTGCCGGGGACAAAGTGCACAGAAATGTTGCCCCAAGAAACCATGTCAGCCCAGGGAACAGCAGTCAGAAGAATCAGACTGAAACAACCGAAAGCTCGAGGTCAAAGCAAACATGAAAAAGCTTCATCTAGTGGTGACCATAACCAGACATCTAATGGTGACCATAATCAGACATCTGATAAGAAAGAATCAGGATGTGTGTTTAGTGTCCTAAATGGCAGTGCCAATAGTCTGTGCTGGTTCCATCCTGCATATCTGGTTTTCTTGTTTTTGTTCATAGTGTTGGTTGCTTGGGGAGGTAATTATATGGAAGTTTCGAGAAGGCAGCTGAAACACTGGCTATGCAAGGCTGCCGACTATATATAAACTGGTCGATCTGGTCTGTATGTCGTGTGTGTCATTAGGATTTGACAATCTTTGTACGTAGCATAAAACGATATCGTGCGACATTAAAGCAGTCTAAGGTTGTGTCGGTTAGGAGTTGTAAGAAGTGTCACCTTGGCGGTTGAAAACCGCCATACAGTTGGTTTAGGCGTCAACTTTATATATAAATAAGACCGATTTGTATGTAATTGTATGTATGTGAATGATAAGCAGTGTCCCCCTAAAAGTTCTTGTGTTCATTTTTGAATTTGGAAATTGGAATGAAATATGGTATGTGAATATGAAATTCACAAACCACATGAGTGGAAACAAAGAGAAATTCACACATTTTAAGGACTGCTTTGGGGTGGAAACAAGAAATGAGGAACAGATTTCATGTTCACACATGGAATGGGTTGGGTACATAATCTGTATAGCTATCTTTCCAATTGTATAAATATGTTGACTTTTGAAAAGCAAATGTCATAATAGTCATGCTATGTTATGAACATCTATTAAGCAAATTATATGCATGATCTCCGAGTCAACTCTGAAGATCATGGTTCAAGAGGCTGGAGAGATTCAAAGGAGACGGACGTGAGGAAGCTCTTTCATCATTTTGGTCTGGTATATGGGCCTGAGGAGAATAATCGTCTCGTCTCATCTTCCATTTGAGTTAAGGCTAACTAAAACCTGAAAGAACTCTTAAAGGAACTAGTAGACAAAACATAACACTTCTTACAACAGAAAGAGTGATTAGCCCGAGTATCATCTCCTCGAGCTCTCCCGGACCCCGATCTCTACGGTGGTCACTTTTAAAGTCTTTCCGGTTTAAGTTTCTACAACCATAGTGTTTATAAATGATAATTAATCTCTCTATAGTTACTGTATGAGATTTTTTAAGGTATATTTTCCTTTATATAATAAAAGGGAATATGTTTGTTCGTGGATTTGATATATTCAATTATTCTACTGCCAGCAATGCAATGACGTCACCTGATGGCAGAAGTTATATTCATCCCTCAAACACAACACTCTTCAAAGCTCAATCTTCACTCAAACACAACACCAAAAACAACAAGATGGCAGAACTTATATTCATCCCTTTACCCGTCATCGGCCACATGAAATCCACAATCGAGCTCGCAAAACTACTCGTGAACCGAGACCAACGCCTCTCCATAACCGTCCTACTCATGAAACCGCCTTCCGGTCTCCAAACCGGCTCGCCCATAGCCAACTACATCCAATCATTACCCGACAAAACCACCCAACGCCTACGGTTCACCATACTCCCCCAAGACCAAACCCTACCAAACCGCGACCCAAAAGCCCCCATGACTTTCGTCAACGACTACATAAACAGTCATCGCAAACACGTCACACGTGTCGTATCCGACTTGATAACCAAACCGGGTTCGGGTACCCTTTCCGGGTTCGTTATCGACATGCTTTGCACCGGAATGATAGATGTGGCTAATGACTTTAATGTCCCCACCTACGTGTTCTACACTTCTAGTGCCGCTTATCTTGGATTTATGTTACATATCCAAACGCTATTTGATGATCAAAATCAAGACGTTGTGGAGTTAAGCAATTCGGATTCCCGGATTACGGTTCCGGGTTTTTTAAACCCGGTACCCACAAACGTGTTCCCTTCCGGGTACGATACTAAAGAAGGCGTTGACTATGTCCTGTTGACTTCCCGGAAACTGCGAGAAGCAAAAGCAATCCTGGTCAACACGTTTTCGGAACTCGAAACGCACGCGATCGAGTCGTTGCGTGCTGACATAAGCGTACCGTTTGTTTACCCGGTGGGGCCCATACTGAATCCGGCGGGTGACGCCGGTGGTGATGAGGATGACGTCATGAGGTGGTTAGACGACCAACCATCTAATTCGGTGGTTTTCTTGTGTTTCGGTAGTTTGGGAAGCTTCGATGAGGTTCAAGTGAAGGAGATTGCTCATGGGTTGGAGAGAAGTAACCACCGGTTCCTATGGTCCTTACGTCGGCCGCCTCCGCCGGAGCACACGTTGAGAGGCACCGGGGATTACGAGGATCCGAGAGCGGTGTTGCCGGAGGGGTTTTTGGAGCGAACCGGTGGAACCGGAAAGGTGTATCAGTTATAGATATATTAGTCATAACTTTACTATTTAGAGCATTCACAATAGCATCTTGATAATACATTTTATCCTTAAAATTTATGAAAAATATAAGAAATATCTATTTCTTATCCTACATTAGCATCTTTATAATAAAGCCTTATCTTTAAATTTTAAGGGATAATTATAAGGTTTGATAAATATACCAATCTATTACATAAAAATGGTATTTTAAAGAATAAAGAATCTGATGTGAGGTGTGTTTTAAAAGTCTTAAAATTTTATAATTAAATGTGTTTTATTAGTAAAATTATAAAGATAAAAATAAAGAAACTGCTGTGAAAGCTCTTAGTATTTATATATATATAATGATGTTGTACTAATTTTATTTATGTGATAGGTGATTGGGTGGGCCCCGCAGGTGGCGGTGCTGGGACACGGTGCGGTAGGGGGGTTCGTGACGCACTGCGGGTGGAACTCGGTGTTGGAAAGTTTGTGGTTCGGTGTGCCGGTGGCGGTGTGGCCGATTTATGCCGAGCAGCAGATGAATGCGTTTGAGATGGTGACGGAGTTGGGATTGGGGGTGGAGATTCGGGTGGATTATAGGAAGGATTTGTTTGGTGGGAAGAGTGTGGTTGTGACTGCGGAGGAGATCGAGATCGGAATAAGGAGGTTGATGGCGGAGGACGGTGAGATTCGGCGGAGGATGAAAGAGATGGGGAAAATGAGTAGAGCGGCGGTGGGAGAGGGTGGTTCGTCGTACGGTTCTGTCGGTCGGCTCGTTCAGGATTTTATCGGGAATATCTCGTGAGTTTGTTCCTTTTCATGTAAAAGAGATTTGTTTGGAAGATTAGGCCACTAGTAAAAAATGGGCGTGTCGTTACGTTCTATATCTTTTTTTAGGAGGTTATTAGTTAAACTTTAGGCACCGGAAAATTAGTTATATAACGACAATAATACTATTTGAAGCCAAAGATTGTTACAAATGATCACATTAGAGACATACAGAACCATATTTCTTGTAGTGGAACATAACAACACTCTGCTACTCTTATTTTTATTATAATTTATATGCCTCTATAACATCTGATCCTCACTTCACCCTGCAAAAAAAATGTAATTAGTTTGGATGTCCAAATTAGAACTTTATTTTGCATCATTACAAAATTACTAGCTTATAAATTACCAACATGCAATTAATATCTGTATATATTAAAGGCCCTCCTACTTAATACGTTTGACTTTTTCAAACTTTTCAAACGGATGTTATTCTATTTCTAAAAGAAAGTTACTTCACATTTTCAACCTTTAAGAGTACCTTTTGTAAAGAGTTAGACGGTCGTTTAATTAAGATTAGAATTCAGAAAGTGTGTGAATATAGCATGATGCCATATCAAAAAGAGTTTATAAGTAGAATTGAAACACTTGTTTGAATTAACATACTTGGAGCAGTCAGTGTTTGGGCTAATCTTGTAAGGGATGCTGACACCACACTTCCCGGGGAGGCTTGCGGCATAGCCGGGGTTGATGCCGGAGATGGAGGAGGAAACACTCTTTAAGCAGCCACATGCAGCCTGACGATCAGGAGTTGTTTTTGCAGCGTTATTGAGTCCTTTCACACCGCTACAACACTTGGGTGGGACCGCACCACCTTTTGTTAGGTAGCCAATGCATGGAGCTAAACTGCTGGACACCTGACCGCAGCTAAGAGCCTCGGCATAGGGTGCAGCCACCACCATGCAAGCAACCACCACACATAAAACCATCATTGCCATTCTAGCCATTCTTGAGGTATATTAGGAGTAATTAAAGTTGTTTTTTTTAAGGTTGTTGGTGCTAGAATATGTTGTCTAAGGTTAGAATTTATAGGGGTGTTTGCATGTGAATGTGGATCTGTACGTGTATGAATGAATTAAAGGAAGTGGGTCAGTTTAGTCCTTGTTATGGTTGGAAGTTGGATGAGTGTAGCATGAATTAATATATTTAATTTTGTTGGTCTTTGATCTTCACCAGGTGTAAGGTTAAGGATTCTTTCATTTGAGCCCATCATCATAATGGAGCTCGATATTAATGAGATTGCTAACAAATTCTTTGACATTTTGATCAACGATTGTTTTTTTTAACCGCTAACTACTCTACTATACTCCTACACTACCCCAATTATTATATTTAAACTTCTCATACCGAGATATAAACCTTGGACCACCCACTAAGGCTATCAATAGTGGGCGTTAACCCATAATTATCGCATCACATAACGCCCCGCACACCGCCCCTGGGTGCTATGGGCTAAAAATCTTTCAAGGGCGTTGCAACTATGGCGTCGAGAACATGGAGAAACTCAAGAAAATAGCCGTTCAACGGCGTCATGAATACTTTTTTTTTTAATTATTCACCTATAAATATACCATAATATATTTCCCACAATTATAATCACACCATTCTATTCTCTCTTCTCATTCTCTATATCCTTTACAATTTTATACAAAATGTTTCTTTACAGTTCACCTTTCGACGGTCCACCTAATCGATCCCAGCTTCTAAGCACCACGAAGAACGGGTGATAATGAACAACCACCATAAACACCAAACGATGATGGTTTATTTGCATATGTCGCCAATTTGGAGGCGCCACAAACCCCGCAACAACAACAACCGTATGGACATAGCCCCGCAAGGGTAGGTTTACACGTGAGACCAAAGTCGGCTGATCGATGCTGTTAAAAAAAACAATAACCGTATGGGTTTCTTCAAGGATACGGTTTCAACGTTTACTCTCAACAACAATTTCAACAACGTCCACCGTTTCAACAATCACAACAATTCCAACAATCTCAACTGGTGGATTCTAAAGTGGTACCAGAGACACAAGAAGTTGGGGGGTCAAAACCCGAAATAATTAGTATCTCATAAGAAGAAGCAAACCGAGATGAGTGAGAAGAAGAATGTTCAGCTATGGACCGATTATGACGAGTATGCCCTATGTCGAGCTTGGCTTGAAGCATCGGAGGACCCTGTTTTGGGTAAACTTTACTTTATTATTTTAACTATTACATTTTGGCAATTTTTTTAGTAATTTAGCAAGTTTACTAAAAAAACTTTTAACTTTTAAATTTTAGCCAACAATTAAGACAAGACGCAATTTTGGAACTCTGCTCGCAAAGCGTTCTACGAATTACTCAAGAAGGATCCATACTGACCCAACGACTCCATATCGGAAAAATGGGCCGTCATTAACAAAAAGTGACAGTTCTTCTCCATCATTTATAACCGGATGTGTGGTGGTTGGGCTAGCAGTCAAAGTGACGTGAAAATTCAAAACAACGCTTTGACTAAGTATCAAAGCGAACGAGCCCCGTTTCCGTACATGAAGTGCTGGAGACTACTTCACAATGGTGAGAAGGGAGAAACCAACCGGATCTGACAAGAAGCACAAGACGACATGCAAAAAAGTCAAGAACGTCGTCTTTTGCAGGACCCGAGTCTCAAGGCTCGGACGCTTGGACGTTTAATATCGACCTAAATGACACCGAAGATGCGGACCACCCTGCGTCGATTGAGGTGGAGTCAGAAAGACCAACCGGTCGGGACCGCTCGAGGGAAAGCAAGCGGCCTCGTCATCTAGCCGAGAAACCTTCAATGCCGATCATCAAGAACTGAATGACAAACTTGACCATCTATTGTCTTTAAGGGAAAAACAAATGGATTTTGTGGGAACCCGTCAAATGCAGAAAGATTTTGAACAACTTGCAAAACCGCTCCCAACCGATGATGAGGCACAAGCGCTAGCACTTAGGATTAGGGATTGGATTAAGAGAGCTAAGCCCATCACGCCTCTTGAAAACGTCATGTTCTGTCTCCTTTGATGGGCACCCCGTCCATCACGATACCACACTACAGATGACCTAATTGTTTAATTGTTTAGTTCACTTAATCGACACAAAACTAAATTATACCAATCCATCATACCTTAAATCCTTGCTTTAGTGGGTGCTTCACCACCTAACTCCCCCAATCTTTTAACATGAGTTTCACTTCATAGGTTAGAATCCACGATTTATTAGTTAAAAAGTCACTACTTTACCGCCTACATATGAAACCTAACACCCCCAATTATCTCCCAATGACAGAAATTAAATAGATAAATTTAAATATCTTTAAAAGTCAATTTGTTTTATGTAATATTAGCAAGGATATGTGCTTCTCAGTGTGTTATAACGGTATCAAGGTAATGTTTTTCAACAAGTACCTGATGGTTCAAATCTCGTTATAGATAAGATTTAGTTAGAACTAAGTAGTTGTGGAATCAGAAGTTTTTAGTCAGAGTTATGATAAGGTTGTATTCTCTTCCTAGAGAGTGTTTGGGATTGAGTTTTAAAAGTGCTTATCGAAATATTGCTTTTTTAAAAAAATATTAAAATAAAAAGCCAAAATAGTGTTTGTCAAACTCAAAAACGTTTTTTGTTTTAACTTTTTTTAAAGGGTCAAAAGCCAGAAACACTTAGCTTTTGAAGTGCTTTTGGGTTTTTAATGATGTAATTACCATAATACCCTCACCTAACCTTATACCTACATAACAATTTTTAATCATGTTACATATAATATAACATATCTCACCACAAAAGTTAATCCAAACACCTTTTTTTAAAAACTCTTTTTTCCAATAGTACGTTAAAAGTAAATAAGCACTCTTGCTTAAAAGCACTTTTGGACTTTAGGTACGCAATCCTAAACACAGGGGCATATTCATTACATGGTGAGAGGGGGGGGGGGGGAAGGCCCCCACTCAACCAACTCGAGACTTGAACATTTTCTGGTAATTGATAAAGACTGCTGGTTAATTTTATAGCAGGCCCCTAATTCACTCTTATAGAAGGCCCCTGAAGATTCTATTTTTGTTAAAGCCGATGGGTTTTTTTCCATTGTTTTAGACATCTTTCACCCATTTAACCGAAAAGTTAAAAGGTTAAGAGTGGAGATTAAACACGTCAAGTTTTGTAAAATATTACATGACAATAATACCTGTTTGAATATGAAAACTAACAATATGTGTAAATTATAGAGACGATCCGTACACTTTACTTATAATTTTATTATCTTTTTAAAATTTTACTTCACAGTTTAACTTTTTCGTTAAAAAATAAATATGATCATAAACAATATTTCTACAATAAATTTTATTTTTTGATCTGGTTCGCTTGGCTCTGTTTGAAATAGTAAGAGCCAAGGACTCGATTTTTAGCAAATTTTTAGGAGGACCGAGTACGAGCTCGGTCAGAGGTGGTTACATCCTTTGGTTAGAGTTTAGACCGGTCAGAGGTGTTTTCTGGTTTGATCAAACGAGCGGACCACTTAGCGGTTCAGTGGTCAACTTTTATTGAACCCGATAAGGGGTTATCAAACAGCCCCTTAAACTAACCCGTTTCACTCAAGTCGGTTTCAGTCTCACCCATTTTGCCCCCGCTCAATGGAAATCCTGAATCCGCCACTGCCTACACACCCTCCTACCAGAACCGAGAGATCCAACTCATGTCATATATATATAAAAGACAGGGGTTAGTGGACCCTCTTAGCTTCTAGTTTTGCCAACAAGAAATCAAATCTGAAAGCTGATTTATTCGATTCGGAGAGCATCAAGGAATGGGAATATCTCGTGAGTTTGTGTACTTGTATTCAAATTTAAAGTATTACCTAAATATAATAACACAAACTTTAAATAGTTTGTTTTTCTCTTTTTACAATTTGGCACAACTTCATTTTTACCGTTTACTCCCTCCCATTTTATTTTTTATACAATGAACACGTAGACCTAGGTTTGGTCAGCGACTTCTGCACCAATTTTTCTACCCCATTCTTTTACCTAGATTTGTAAGCTATCAATGCCATCCTCCATACCCTGGTTCCTATTAATGCCCTCTCATTTCACTCAGTAAAACACGCATCATGTCTCTTCAACTCTACCACCACCGCCGACTAATCTTGAGAGAGAGAGAATCGGAACCCCTTCGGCGAGAGCTCCCATCTCCGGCCGGCGTTCTGCTGGCCTGCTGTATGTCGTCGGCTGCTCTGTAGAAGGCCGTGATGTTTCTGGTCTCCGGCGTGGCGTATCTCGCGGCCGGAGTCTGATCTGAGTATGGATTTAATAATCACATTTGTAAGTTTCTAATTTCGGACCGACTTTGATCTTCGATGGTGTTCAAAGATTTGTTTATGTTGCTGATTTGGGATTTTATTTATGCCATTTCTTTTAAACCAGATCTGTTGTGATTTTGGTTTGAAAACATCTCTATCCTAAAAGTGTGTACAGTTTCCTGCACACCCGATTGCTTTACTTACTTGGGTTTTCTGATGTGATAATAGTTGGTATGGTTAGCCGGAAGATGATGTTTTTAAACCAGATCTGTTATGATTTTGGTTTGAAAATATCTCTATCAAGTGTGTACAGTTTCATTGAACACCTGATTGCTTTACTTACTCGGGTTTCCTGATGTGATAATATTTGGTATGGTTAGCTGGAAGATGATGTTCTGATCACTTCTTGAATACGAATAATTGTTCTTTATCTGGTTTGGTCAATCTGAAAAGTGGTTATAGTTTGGTTACTTATTCTGTGTTCTAATGCGAGACAATGATGATCTGATGAATCATCAGATCAAATAGGAATGCCGGTGATCTTATTGGCGTGGCAATTACCTTTTGCAGCCAAAGGAAACCAATGCGTTCCTCTGTTGTTACATCGGTTTCTTGATCTGAGTCCTTTAATATCATATCATGCCTTTCTAGTTGCCTGGGTTTATTGATCTGTGTTCTTTGATTGTACCCGATGTGAATTTTAAAAAAAATATCGACCAAAGATGGTTATGATGATCTAAAGACAGAGCCTATTATTTTTTTAATCGATATCGACACTCACGATTCTATAGTAAGTCTGCAAGAAAAGTTGCTGAGGCAATTAGTCACACCAAGAAGGTGAGATATCAAGACTCACGTGTACAGATTTTCAAATTTTTAGAGTGTTTTAGGATCTTTTTTTAATTATATCCAAGATGTTATAAAAGTTGTTAGTCTTTATGTGCTTATGATATTTTCTTATCAAACATGGTTTGTAAGTTGATTTTATTGTTGTTTTTGTTTTGCAGGCATTACGTGTGCAACTTGTTTCGGGTTCTTGGAGCAAATCTGTTGCTTAGGTGAGTTACCTATGATAAATATGATATTATTGATATGGAGGTTTTATAAATTTATTGATTTTATTGTTATGAATTTAATTTTTATTTCTGGCATTTTCTATAGGTTATGTTGGCGTTTTGGATAAAAGTATGATACCTTTTGTATGTTTTTTTTTTATTGTAAGCTTGATTCTTTAAAGTTTTAGTGCTTTTGAAATCCGTTTTTTTTATTATTTAGATTGTCATTGATCAATGATCGAAACCCGATTGTAAGAAATACGTTCCTTCAAGAGTCCTCCACTGATCAATGATCGAAACCCCATTGTAAGAAATCTCGCTTTTAAGATCTTTAAATATGCTTGAACTGATCATTGTTGGTGTGATATTAATACATACCTGTAACTGATTTTTTTTTTATGATTTGTGAGTAAACTTGAAATAAATTGCTCTTTTTGAAGATATAATTAAACCTGAGATACGAATTTGTTTTATTCGAGATAAAGTGTGTTTGGATTCTGAATTTAAATAGCTATTTTGTTTGTATTTTTTAGTATGTTTACACTATTTTTTAAGTTATATATTTTTATGCATATATATAAGTAACCAGTTTCTATCATATACACTTAAATATTATACCCTTTTTTATTTGCAAAACCAGACAATTGAAAAACAAATTTCTACATTTTCTCAAATTCCAATTGAAAACGGAGAGATGATCCAAGTGTTAAGGTGGGTGTTTTACTTGACGAGTTCAATTGACATTGATTTGCAGGAATATTAATACATTTTCAGTCTTAAAGCTAACATCTACAGAGGCACATGTATGAACCAAATCAGTTTTACAGACCACAACATGACTACTTCTCGGATATGGTATGTAATTTATATATCTATATCTTTCATTAGTGTATCTATCTTAGCATTTACCTAATTTGTCCTTAAATTAGGTAATGCTATGAGGGTAAAGGTGATTTTTGTCTGTTTTCAATGACTACGAGAAGTGGATAAATCTTTTATTAGTAGTTTCTGATAATTTCTTTGAATGTTAAGGAAGCACAACCTTGGAATCCATTCAAATCATCGAGAAAGTTATGACTTGGTTAGGCCTTTGTGTGTATTGAAATTAGATATTATGTTCTCATGTACAAGACTATTTGCTTTTTAATACCTTAACATAAATAGCAATTCAGGTTCTTTAGTTCAGTTATGCAGATTCATGGTATATATTAGTTGTTTGGAAACATGTTTTATATAATGTTGCAGGTGTCAACGCTTGAGTAGTTGTTAACCTGTCACGTAATACAAAATGATGAGGCCGCCGCAACGCGCGGTGGGTCACCCACTAGTTTTGATTAATTTCTCATACGGTTCGGCCCATACACAATCTCCTTTCAAAATCCATTCGAAAATTCGTATAGACCGGAATGGAGACAGAGACCCGAACCTGAACCTGAGACGGCTGATAAAATCACGAAGATAGCAAAGTGTTTCTGAAATGAACGAAACCAACAAAGTTGAGGCCGCCGAAAATCAAAAGCACCACTGAAAGAAAAAAACTAAGCTACAAATAGTCCTAAAATTAACAAAGGAGATCGCAATATGTGTACTCATTTTTTAATTTTTATTACTTATTTAAAAAGAAATGATTAGGGTTATCAGAGACGAAACTATTGTTGTAAAAGAGAGAATCCATAAATATTAGAGAACTGATATGATATTGATTGTGCAAGTGGAAGAATATGTTAGGAGAGTAATAAATAACAACCACTTAAGGGCTCTAATGATGTCTAAAGGGTGTGGATGGCCGTTAAAGATAGCTAAGCCTCTCTAAACCATCATCCTCGTATCATTGAACAAAATGGCCTTTGATGAGGTATAACATGTAACGAGTTAATGACTACCAACATTTATTACTTCTATTTACAGTCATATATGGTTCAAATTCCATAAATACCTCTATGGTTGGATCATGACAATTTACTTGCACCCTTTTCAATGTATACAATCATGTACTTGTTGCTAGCTTTTAATTTCATTCAAGATTAGGCCACTAGTATAATATGGGCATGTCGGTTAAGATCTAGCCCACTAGCAAGAAAGTTATGTTTTTTAAGGTCACAAGTTTAAACCCGAGTACCAAAGAATCAGTTATATAACAACAGTACTATTTGAAGTCAAAGACATTACAAATGATCACATTAAGAGGCATACATAACCATATTTCTTGTATTCAAACATAACAACATTGATGCTCTTATTTTTATTATAATTTATGTGCCTTTATGACTTCTGAGAAATCTATCCCATCCTCACTTCACCCTGCAAAAAAAGTTAAATAAGTTTGAATGTCCAAATTAAATCTTTCTTTGCATCATTACAAAACTAGGTTATGAAGTTGCCAACACACAGTTATCCGTATATATTAAAATTAAAGGTAATCATGTTTTCATAAAGTTTGACTGTTTTAAACTTTTCAAACGACTTTTGTACTATTTCAAAATAATCATTTAACTTTCTCAACATGTAAAACTTTTTTAAAAGTTTGGAAGAGTGAGACGATCGTTTAATTAAGATTAGAATTTAGAAACCGTGTGAATATAGCATGATGCCATATCAAAAGAGTTTATACGTAGAATCGAAACACTTGTTTGAACTAACATACTTGGAGCAATCAGTGCCAGGGCTGATCTTGTAAGGGATGCTGACACCACACTTCCCGGGGAGGCTGGCGGCATAGCCGGGGTTGATGCCGGAGATGGAGGAGGAAGCACTCTTTAAGCAGCCGCAGGCAGCCTGACGATCAGGAGTTGTTTTCGCAGCGTTATTGAGTCCCTTCACACCGCTACAACACTTGGGTGGGACTGCACCACCTTTTGTTAGGTAGCCAATGCATGGAGCTAAACTACTGGACACCTGACCGCAGCTAAGAGCCTCGGCATAGGGTGCAGCCACCACCATGCAAGCAACCACCACACATAAAACCATCATTGCCATTCTAGCCATTCTTGAGGTATATTAGCACTAATTAAAGTTGTAGGAAACGATAGCTTTCTTCTTAATGTTTTTTAAGGTTGTTGGTGCTAGAATATGTTGTGTAAGGTTAGAATTTATAGGGGTGTTTGCATGTGAATGAATTAAAGGAAGTGGGTCAGTTTAGTCCTTGTTATGGTTGGAAGTTGGATGAGTGTAGCATGAATTAATATATTTAATTTTGTTGGTCTTTGATCTTCACCAGGTGTAAGGTTAAGGATTATTTCATTTGAGCCCATCATCATAATGGAGCTCGATATTAATGAGATTGCTAACAAAATCTTTGACATTTTGATCAAGGATTTCAATTCGGCTCAGTCAAATATATTAAAGTAGGGAAAGAAATGTTAAGAGCATTTAATTCTAACTGTATTTTTTATTTTACGGCTAAATCATAACTATATACTTTGTAGGATTAGAACCTTTAATCTTTTAGTTACAGATGATACAATTCGGATATAGCAGACACACACATCATCAGGGGCGGAACTAGAAAAATGTTTGAGGGGGTCCACAATTTTTTTTACGAAGTCATTATTTTTAGATATTTTAGTTTCATAGAAATTTGGTCCGGATCGGGTCGGTCACATAAAATAAATACGACACAAAAACAAAACAAAAAAATCATCATTAGAATTTAAATAATATAGAAAAATAAGGATGATGCACGATTTTAATAAAAAATATCGTATACGAAATTAGGATGATCAACAATTTTGTTTCCAATGGAGCATGAATGTTAATGTATTGATAATTAATTTGTAGATTATATTTGGATTGGACTATTAGGTACTTAAGTTTGGCTATTACTTAATAAAACAGCGATTAAAAAAAAGAAAAAGTAGAACGTGAAAAAAAATAACATGACAAAATGTTTACCGTTTCAAAAGAAAATATAAATTTCTATATGTTGTAATAATTCATTATAAAAAAGGTTTATGATGAATGTATTTGAAAAGAAAAGGTGTAGAATCAAAGTAATTAAAAGATGAAAATAAAATAATGATCAACAGATTTACATATTTGTCCGAAACCCACCTTGCGTTACCCCTCATTACTCTCCTTAGTCCATACTAAAATTAATAAAAAAAAAATTGGAAAAAAAGTGCGTTACATCAATTATATAACAGTTAATTTAATTAAAAAAAAGGGTATATAACAATAATTTAATGAGAAAAAAAGGTTCATAGAGCAGTAAATTGGGATAATGGAAAACGCAGACTACCGGAGTAAATTTAATGAAAGAAGAAAGGTATACAACAATAATTTAATGAAGAAAAAAAGGTTGGGAAAGAAAAAAAAAGGGTTATAAATAGGGATAACAGAAAACGCAGACTACTAGAATAGAACTTGCGCCTCTTAAGATCCAACGGACATTATTACCACTAGGCTAGTGAATGGATTTGTTTTAGAGTACCAAATTGTTTATTTAATAAGTAATCATAACAAAAAACAATTAATTTAAAAATCGTTCACAAAATTTCCACTTTATGTACGAAGTTGAGGGGGTCCCCGGGGACCCCTGGGCCCATTACAGGTCCGCCCCTGCACATCATGATGCAGGAACGGGAAGATGAAGATGAAAACAAGATATATTTAACGTGATCCAGTTTAATCATGTAGTAATCTACTTATTGCTAGCAGGGGCGGACCTACCCTATGGGTAGGGGTAGCCCCCGCGACCCCTGAACCGTTAACGCGAAGAAGGAATTTTTTTCGGGGTTTTACGTTTTTGGTATTTTGCGACCCCTGAAACGAATTTTTCGCGACCCCTGGAAGAAATTTTATGGTTTTTACCTAAAAATATGATCAAAAGCCCCTTGAAAATATGACCAAAAGCCCGTTAATTACCTAAAAAAAATTTCGGGGGCGCTGCCCCCGAACCCCCATTAGTCCCCGCTACCCCTGATTTTCTTTCCTAGATCCGCCCCTGATTGCTAGCTAGCTTTAAACTTCATTCATGATTAAGCCACTAGTATAACATGGACATGTCGGTTAAGTTGTAGCCCACTAGCAAGAAACTTATGTTTTTGAGGTCACAAGTTAAACTCTAACACTAAAGAATTAGTTATATAACAACAACATTACTATATATTTGAAGCCAAAGACATTACAAATGATCAAATTAAGAGACATACAAACAATATTTCTTGTATTCAAACATAACAACATATTGCTGCTCTTACTTTTATTATAATTTAGATAAACTGGATTTAAATAATCCGAAGTTTCAACAATTATCCGGCATTAATCCCAACTATCGAAATGTTTGCCAGCACTCCCAACTTTCACACTATTTTCCCTTATTAATCCCAATTTAGTAGAACCCTAACTCCGTTTAATATTTGCTGACGTGGCATCAGAGCTGGATTTTTTTTTAAATATCTCTTTTTTAATGACGTGGCATCTAATCCCTAAATTAATGCCCTAAAAAACGAATTGACCGGCGATCTCAATCTTCAACCTCTAATTTCGAGCTCCAAACCAATGAACACTCATCTCTTTTTTTAACTAAAAAGGGAACATCGCCTTCTTCTCAGTTGAACCTAACATTCAACAATCGAACGGAAGAGTACATCACCTTCAAGATTTGGTATGGTGGTACGTTTGAAGATGTATTTCACAAGTTGGCATACAACAGGGCTAGAATGAAGGTAATCAAAAATAGAAGTTAATAAAATTTCTTACTTTGAGCTTGTTGATTACGTAATGGAGAGTGATGATTACGAAACCAAAGATTTTGACATCTATTGCTTGAATCCTTTTAATCAAAGTTCTAGTAGATTAGAGTGTGACATGGATGTAATGGGTGTTGCTATGAAGGTTGGTGTTAACTCAGATGTGGCTGTGGACTCTTCATTTAATGGGGTCCTATCATAAATCCAACTACCGAATCCACTATTTCTCAAGTCCAGCCCACTGAACCACAAGCCTAGCCCACCGTAGCTGAAGCCCGACCCAATTGAGCAGGTAAGAGGACAAAGTCAGATGCTAGAAAACTTTTACCAGTGAGTACTGATAATTTATATACTGCTGGTACTGAATGTGACAATTGTAACTTCCCAAGTTAACTCCGTTAAGTTTTTCCGTTAATTCCATCAGTTCCGTTAGACAATCTCCGTTAGCCATGTTATAAACAGTAAACAGTAACTAATGCGTGTCCAGAACGAATACGTCCATGACCTTTGGTTGATCACCGAACCCGACCATATGTGTTATGTGTTATTTACTTGTTACCATTATGTGAAGTTATATGCAACATGTTTAAATTAATTAAAGGTGTACTTGTGTGATTATCGAGAAATTTTGCTTAAAATGAAAAATTTGACTTTTTGGTAGTTAGCGAAACTACCAGGCGAAATTACAGTTTCGCCCGGTAGCCAATGCAAGACCAGCTTCGCGCAACCAGCGAAACTGTGAGCGACATTGCCAGCGAAACTGTGACCTGATATATATAAGTCCTAAGCCAACTCTCTCACTTTTACTCACTTCTCACAAAAACACACACACCTGCTCTCTCCCTCTCCTGAGATTTCTGGCCAGCAAGAACCAGCACGAACCACAGTGTTTTCAACACCAAATCATCATCTATTTCAAGCTTGGAGATCACCCGTGAGTCATAAGAACTCTCCTTCATGATTTTCTTGAATGCTTAACTCAAATGTATGCTTAGATTCTACATGCAATGATTTCTGCTACTGCCATGACACTTAGGGATGTTAGATGTAACCTAAATTCTGTATCTTACCATGCCAATGTGAAGATCCATGCTCTAGATTAGGCTTTTTAGTGCAAAATGTGTTCTTGGTAAATTGATGACTAAAATGCATGTTTTTGATGGCCAAAATGCTCCTGTGATGTTCCTAAACGTTTAGGTATGCTAGATATTGACTTGCATGTGATTCAGAAGCTGTTAGAAAGGTTTTTAGGCCAATTTACGGGTTTTTCTTACGACTAGCGAAATTGTGTATTCATCCAGCGAAATTGTGTAGCGAAATTATGCCTATCTCCCTATAGCGAAACTAGACCAGCGAAACTATAGTGTCGCCCAGTAAACCAACCAGACCTGCTCGAGCGAATCTGCTGAGCGAAACACCTGAACGAAAGTTCAAACCAGTTTCTCTGCGAAACTAGGCTAGCGAAACTGCGTCAGCAGTTTCGGGCGAAACTAGCCTAGCGAAACTGTGTCACCGGGCACTGCCTAGCGAAAGTGCTGCCCGTGCACACAGCGAAACTGCCTAGCGAAACTGCTAGCGAAATTGTGACCAGAATCCATACTTGTGCAATTTGTTTAAATGCCTCACCATGACTTATACATTTATGCTATGATGAACATGTTTTGGTTTCTGTATTAAGTGAACCCCTATTTATGATCAACCATCGGTGTCGTGTGTCGTTATGTCTTGTCGTGTTTTCCCAACGTGTTGCTAGTTTTAAACACAACCTTATACCTAAGACCTAAATGTGATTATTAGGTCCTCATTAAACAATCATAACCGGATTAATCGAAGTCTAAGCCGAGCAAACCTAAGGTGAGTTTCACTTACTGTTATAGTTGCATCCGGTAAGGGATGGCAACACACGGTAAAGGTATTTCTTTACTTAAGTATTTATCCCACTATATCACATGTTCACTGAATTGCTTTATAAACAAAAGTCCTTACTTATCGGGCCATTAGTATTAAATAGCGAGGTAATGTTGAGTAGATCTACTGGGGATTGACACCCCCGCTCAGCGGTGCACAGGATGCACCCTCCCGACTGGCGGTCGGACTGAGACCAATATTAGCCTAGGAACACCGTGATCGGGAAAGACACGGGGAAGGCAGAATACATAGGTGAATGCCTATCAGATACCATGTCAGCTTTGGTTGCGAACGTTCAGGGGAGCATAAGCATAGGCCTAGCTACCTAATGATACGGATAATACTTACATTCTAGATTACGAATTTATTGCTTTATGATTCGTATGCACTGTGGTCTACATGGTGTAGTGTAGACTACTTAGTGAACTCACCAGCCTTTTTGCTGACACTTGATCATTGTTTTCTTTTCAGATCGCTAGATGGATCTCGGACGGCACGGGCGGCGGCAGTACTCTCCATTGCAAATCTTTTGGGAAACTAAAAATGTTAAACCTTATGAACATTTGTTTTGATGTACCACACTTATAACTGCTTTAAATGCTTCCGCTGTACTTCCAAACTTACTTATGTATCAGTTAAACAAATTATCCTTCACTTTAATTTAAAGTCCTTTAACTTTTGTTTAATTACTGTTATGGCTTGGTTGTAACTAAAGTCTTGGATCCTGGTCTGGCTCACACCCCACACGGTTATACTCCGTTAGTGGAAATTTGGGGGTGTGACACTGAATCTGGATCTAGTAATGTTTAAGCTAGTGAATCTGGTGAAGATAGTTGATCTGGTGAAGAGAGTAGTGATAATGTACGTATATAGTGCTAGTACTGGATCAAGAAGTGATGATGATGATGATGATGAGGAATGGGTATCCTCAATTGCTTCTATAAAGAAAGGGAATAAGAAGAATGCTGACTCAAAGAAGTACTTGCTGCAACAGTGCATACAGGGAGATGCTACACAAGAAGGTGGCCTAAATAAAGATCCCATTAAAGAAACAAATGATGCAGGATGTTCAACTTTAGAAGCATACAGTAGTTATGAGGATTATGATGGTGAGATTAACACACCAGGGGATAGTGAAGATGATGACGTAAGAGGTAGAAAATACAACTTAATGTTCCAGTTATAAATGATCAAATAGATTAAGAAATTCAGTTGGGTTGTAGGGTAAAGTTCCCTTCAAGGGATGCCTTTAAGGATGCAGTTAGGAAGTATGTTGTTTCAAATGGTAGGAATTTGTTTGTCTCTCTTAGTGACAAGAGAAAGGAAGGTAGTTTAGGTATAAAATGTGTCAAAGGGTGCCCATTTTACGTGTTTTGTGTGTTTCATAGTGGCCTTGAGTGTTATATTGTGAAAAAAGCAAGGAACAAACACACTTGCCAATGAAAAATAACTAAGAACTGACAACTGATTTTGTTACTACTGAGTTTTTGCCCATCTTTAAAGCTAGACCAAACTAGCCAGCTAAAGAGATTCAGTTAGTAGTTAAAGAAAAATACAAGGTACTGATAGGAAAATGGTTGTCTTACAAGGCCAAGACTTGTGCACATAAGAAGCTTCATGGATCAATTAAGGATCACTATGGAAAAGTGGCTTCATACTTGACTTGCTTAAGGGATGCAAATCCATCTTTTCAACCTTTACCCTGGTAACTGCCCCACCAGCAGACCCAATTTCTTGTGATACATTTTTCAGGTTGTTTGTATGTTTTGATGGGGTCAAGAGGAGATTCAAGGTTAGTTGTAGGAGGCTTTGGTGCCTGGATGGATGTGTTTATAACTGAAAAAGGAAAAAGTGCCTAATGGAACACCTTTGCCGCCAAATCAGAGAGAAGAAATTAAGAGTGAATGAGGTTTGAATTTAGAGAGAGAAAGTGTTTATTGATTCTGATAGTGATACAAGTAAATTGGAGAAGATACAAAAAGATCCCTATTCTAAGTCTAATCTTGAATATTTATAGGCTTGCGATCACGTCCTCTTGACCTTTAGCTCGAATCCTCTCCAGATCCTCGCCTTGCATGTGCCTATAAAACCATTATTATCTGACTGAGGACTTAGATGCGCGATGGTCGGATGTAAACACACATCCGACAACCTCATCTATTCATCAAGTCCCCAAGTCTATTAAGTATAATGTTAGGATTAATAGACTTTAACGTTCTAAAAGAGATAAAATTTGAAAATTTAAAATCTTATCTTTTACTTTTGACGGTTCATCTTCACACATCCGACATCATGCTATATGTGTTTGTACAGTACAACCCTTTTATACTTTATGTCACATCTATCCTTTCGTGAAAATTTCGCTATAAAAGCGCTTACACAACCCTGATAACTTCTTTTTACTCTCAATTTTACTCCGCCTTAACTCCTCCCCATTTACTCCAAAATTTTCGACTTCATCTTCTTCACCACTTACCAGGTTAGTTCTCCCCCTTTTTTTTTTAACAACTTTCTTTCTTCCATCTATTCCCTTCAAACTTGCATTATGTCGTCACCATCCAAATCTTCTAGCCTTGAATCGGTTTTAAAAACCGATTCTTCAAAACCTGTAACGAAACCCGAAAACCCTAAAATCGAAAAAATTCCAACAAAACACAACCTGAGTATATCATTTTGCTCGATTTCCCAAGAAGATCTTGATGCGTTTGTCGAAGAATTTCAAATTCCTTTGGACCTTAACCCTATTTTACCTTCTGCCGGAAAACCCATTTACCCTTTCCCAGCAAACAAAATTGGGTTGTACTTTGATTTCTTCAAACAAGCCAATTACAGAATTCCCTTTACCTCGTTCCTTTTTAAAACCTTGGATTATTTCGGAATTCACATTACACAGTGCAACCCGCCGGGTCTGTCTATTTTAAACCATTTTGAACTAGCGTGCCGAGCCTTAGAAATTCCTCCTAATGTTACCTTGTTTCGTGCTTTTTACCGTCTTACTATGGCCGGAAACTGGTACACCTTTGAGAAAAGGCGAGACCTGAACCCCATTTGCAGCAGCAAACCACCCACAAACCGCTTATGGAAAAATCAGTTCTTTTACCTTGATCACACATGCGTCCCCACAACCATGACCTGGCGTGATCCTAAGTTTGCTATTCGTGATGACGCCCCAAAAAAGGAAACTGTTAATCAAAAGCATTTTTCTCGCATAAGTGAACTTTCTTTTCCTGTTCGTAAACTCCCCGAAGGCATTCTGGTTGCTGCTCAAATTAGCACAAACTGGCATGTTCCTCACTTGCGACCTTCCCTCTTTAATGAAGGCGCTAGTGAGTGTTTTACCTTATGTCTTTATTTTTTGCCTATTTTGTTATTCCATTTTTACTTTACAAAAACCAACACAATCCATCAACTAATTAACTGTTACATTCCTTTATCAGAAATGGACCTGTCTGGTGTATTGAAGCTCCGAGATTTTTCTTCCCTAACTTTTGAGTCAGCGGAAGATCCTACCATGGCAACTCCTGTTACCGACCAAACCGGTGCCACTTCCAGCAATGTGATTATCCCTGAAGTAAAGCAACCCAAAATTCAAGAAAATGAATCAACACAGAATCCCCCCATAGCAACTACTAAAAGAAAGAAGCACACTGCTAGAGGTCACCATGATTCTCCCAAGAAAGATGAAGTTCCTGTGAACAAGAAAAGCAAGAAGGAGCCCCTGAAAAGAACTGAAAAGTCGACAGATGCAGATGTTTCATCTACAATTGCTCAAGGTGAGAAACTCAATCAAAAGGACTTAAAAGAAGATCCCATCCCTCGTCGTTCTCCAAGGCATAATGTTCAACATACCTCATCGAACACCAATGACAATCCCCCCACAAGCGAAACTCAAATGAGCCGACTTGCGGATGTTTCTTTACCACCTGAAAGTGCTAGCTTTAACTTCGAAATGCTCAAAGATTCTCCACTTAGTCCACCTAGCTTATCTCACATGATCACCAATGATGACATCACCATAAATGACTATTTTTCCACATCCCCACCAGCCACCTTGGAAATAACTGAAAAGAACCCTTCTTTCATCTTCACCTCCGATCGCCCCATCATTCCTCCTGCCCAAGTTAATCCTTCACAAGCTCTTACATCTACCAATCCGAACACTTCGAGCTCTAACATTTCTACATTCCTTCCATCTTCCCAAAATGAGGTTGAATGGCTAAAGAATGAACTTGCATTGGTCAAGACAAGAAGAACTGCTGGGTATAACTTGGGAGAGTTATTTCTTCCTAGCTGGAATATCAGTAACAAAGACACTGTTACAGATCCTGCCACAGCAAAGAACATGTTTTTGCATTGCTCCACCCCAAATGATGTAAAATTTCTTCAAAGTCTTCCTCCATCTGTTCTTGCCGCTCGCATTACTGCTATTCATGCTGAGAGTCAGTCTATCATTCCTGAGCTGTACAATCGTTGGATTAGGGCCGAGAACGCCAATTTGTCAAGTGAAATCTCCCAGATGCAAAACCCGGTTATGCAGAACAAAATACAGGGTTTAGAGAAAGAAAAAGTTGCACTTGCGAAAGCAAAAAATGATGCTACTCAGAAGAAAATGATGGCAGAACTCGCACTGAACGAGGCCCGGTCAATGATTGATATGCTGAAGAAACAACAAATGATTCTTGAAAAGAAGAATTCTGACACCCTATCAGAAACAGAAGCCTTGCTGCAAGAAAAGCAATTGCTCATTGAGCAAAAGCAAACAATTTCTAATGGTAAAGTCTTTTCCTACATAAAATTCTGCCTTGGTATATTCCTAACTTTTCTGTGACTTTATTTGTGTAACTTTTTCTGTCCTTCCAGAAGCATTTCTTTTAAAGGAAAAATTGAGCCAGCAGCAACATGAATTTGAAGAAAGACAAAAAGCTCTTGAGATGAAGGTGAAAGCACTAACCGAAGAAAAGCAAGTTCTGGAAAATGACAGATCCTGGTTATTGAAGGAAGGTGTCGATGCAGTTGTAAGAAAATTGTTCAAAGATCCGGACATGATATCTGCTGTCGGGAACATTAATAATGCTATGAATGCATGTGGCGTGAATGAAGGTCTGATTCTCGGTTTTCAGTATGCAAATATGCCCGCTTCTTCTGTGCTGTCAACGAAAGAATTCGACAGAAATGCTAACAAGAGGCTTTCAGAAGCTACAGAAGCTTTTAAACGTCTGCATATTCCCTTTCTGAAGCAACTGTCGGACCTACACAATGCTCCTCTTCAAGCAATCAAAGATGCTGTTCTTGGTGATGAACCACCTCTTCATGCTGACAAACCTGGGTCTACAACTGATTCACATCCTACACCATCCGGTTCTGTTTGATTACCCCGCATCTTTTATCTTCCTTATGCCTTTTTGAAAAAACATTTAGTTTCTTGCAACAATACCCACTTGTATGTGGATGATCTTTTGATGCCTGCATGTGTAAGGCTTTTGAACCTTGTTCGTTATCTGCACACTTGAATGACTGCATGCTTTTGTTTAACATATTTGCTCTGTATATTTTTTTTTTTTATATATATATATATATATATATTTTTTTTATAACTATCATATTTGCATGTTTGATCAGGCATGCAAATAGAAAGATTGTTATAAAAAACAAAACTTGCTATCTCATTAAATATGCTCCATAAGCATAATAACATTTATTATGTCAAATTGACTTTATCATATTGGAACATATCCAACTCTTAAAACGAAGCATACCTACTTAACTCAGTTAGGCCATACTAACTTTGTTCAAATTATACTTGTTATAACAATTTGGAACATATCCATTTGCTTAGTCGAAGCATATTCAACTTGTTAAAATTAGAACATATCTAATTTCTTTGCCTAAAATATATTCAAGCCGTTTGATCGAAACATATTCGATATCATAAGCATTTGCACATAGCACATTCACATATGAAAAGTGTTAACTCATTTCGCACAAAACAATGAGTTTCTGTTATTAACATTGAGCCATACTCAAATTGTACAAAGTTTTCTTTATCATATTCATTAGTATTATAGAGGAAATATAAGAACAAAGATTTGCCTCTGTAGAATTTTTCACATGAGCCATCTACACATGGTATTTCCGCAAGTGAATGCCATTCCATGATCTAGGCAAAACCTTTCCATCCCCATCTTCCAACACATAAGATCCCTTACCTAAAACCTCTGAAATTTTATACGGTCCTTCCCACTGAGGTGTTAACTTTCCAAGTTTCAAAACCTTGCTAATATCATTGTTACGTAATACCAAGTCCCCTTCCTTAAAGTAATAAATTTTTGCATGAGCATTGTAATACTTTTCCATTTTTGCTTTATACTTCCCTTCTCTAATTGCCGCAACTTCCCGTCGCTCTTCCAACATATCCAAATTTTCCCTTATCAAGTCATCATTATTTCCTTGTTCAAGCATCCTTCGAGTTGGTACCCCAACTTCTGCTGGTATCACTGCTTCTGACCCATATGTTAAACTAAAAGGTGTCTCACCATTAGCTGTTTTCGGCATTGTTCGATAGGCCCAGAGCACATGCGCCAGCTCATCAACCCATCCGCCGCCTGCTTTCCCTAATCTCGTTTTGATCCCCTCAACTAAACTTCGGTTAACTCGCTCCACTTGCCCATTGGCTTGAGGGTATGCCACAGATGCAAAAATTTGTGTTATAGCCAACTCCTCACACCATTCCCTAAAGGGATTATCTGCAAACTGCTTGCCATTGTCGGAAATGATGTACAATGGTAAACCAAATCTACATATAATGTATTCCCAAACGAACTTTTTAACTTGTGCCCCAGTAATGTTCGCAACTGCTTTTGCTTCCACCCATTTAGTAAAATAATCCACAGCCACGATTAAAAATTTTACCCTTCCTGCAGCTTCAGGAAATGGTCCTACAATATCAATACCCCACTTTTGGAATGGCCAAGCAGACACTATTGGCACCATTTCGTGTTTGGCTTTCAAACTAACTGGGGCGAATCTTTGACACTCATCGCATCTTTTAAGTATATCATTAGCAAACTTATGCATGTTAGGCCAGTAATACCCTAACAAGATCAGCTTATTAACCACCATTCGAGGGCCCATATGATTACCACATATTCCCTTATGTACCTCACTAATTACATAGACAGCCTCTTCTTCAGTTAAGCACTTCAACAAAGGTCCCACATACGTCCTTCTGTATAACATCCCTTCCTGAATCTGATATTGCAAAGACTTAACCTTTACCTTTCTAGCCTCCTCTTTCCCTTCCGGCAACTGTCCTGAGGTTAAATACGCATATATCGGCGCATACCAAGCTGGTTCAGCCATTGTCACATCCGATACTTGCTTCTTTAATATTGAGGGGGCATCTAACACTTCAACTCTTATTTCCTTTCCCAAGTGTTTAAAAGATGTGGAGGCCAACTTGCTTAAAACATCGGCTTTTTTGTTTTTACTTCGAGTCACATGTGTAACCTCGCATTTATTAAACTCCTTCATCAGAATCTTGACTTGATCCAAATATAGTGCCATCGCAGCACTTTTGGTTTCATAATCTCCACTGATGTGCTTTACCACTAATAATGAATCAGTACATACTTGCACCTCATGCGCCTCTAACATCTTCATCATCCTTAACCCTGTTTGGCAAAAACTTGTAAATACGTAGTACTAAAAAGTTAAAATAAAGAATAATAAATTTTTCTATTTTAATTCCCAAGTAACCTGCCAACACAGCCTCATACTCAGCCTCGTTGTTTGAAACTCCAAAATTAAACCTTATAGCATAAGTCATTTCATCTCCATCTGGACTTATAATTAAGATACCTGCCCCTGCCCCTTCACTTCCGGTCGAACCATCTGTAAATAATTTCCATGACAAAATCTTTTCCACATCCAACACAACTGTTGATTCCTCCGGATTTACGGGCATTTCAGCTAAGAAATCCGCAACCACTTGACCCTTAACGGCAACTCGTGACTTAAACTGTATGTCAAACTGACCCAACTCCACAGCCCATTTTACCATTCTTCCAGACATTTCTGGTTTCCGTAACACCTGATTTATTGGATAAGATGTCAATACTTCCACACAATGTGCCTGAAAATATCTTCGCAGACGCCTTGTAGCAACAATTAATGCAAGTACCAACCTCTCCATCGGGGCATATCTTTGTTCATAATCTTTCAGTACCTTACTTACATAGTAAACTGGCATCTGACCTTGTTCTCTTTCTGCTATCAATACCGCACTCACAGATCCTATAGTTGCCGCTATATACATTTGCAGTGTCTCCCCTACAGTTGGGGCTGTTAAAGTTGGCAATTCGGTCAACACCTTTTTCAATTCTGCAAATGCATCTTCCGCTTCTTGCGTCCATTGAAAATTTTCTTTCCCTAAACATTCTTTTAAAACTTTCATGAAAGGTAATGACCTCTCAGCCGCCTTAGCAACGAATCTATGTAATGCAACTAATCTTCCATTCAAAACCTGAACATCTTTTATCGAGGTTGGTGACCCCATCTGTAATACTGCTTCCACCTTTTTTGGACAAGCACGTATCCCTTCATTAGATACCATCATCCCCAGAAACTTTCCACTCTGCATACCAAAAGAACATTTCTTTGGATTCAATTTCATATTTATACTTCGTAACTTTGCAAATGTTTCCTCAATGTCCCTGAACATACCATCCTCCTCCCTACTTTTAATCACAATGTCATCAACATACGCCTCCAGATTTCTTCCTACCTGATCTCGAAAAGTTTTATCCATTAACCTTTGATAAGTTGCCCCTGCGTTTTTCAATCCGAAAGGCATCTTGGTATAACAAAACAACCCTTCCCTTGTGATAAAAGTGGTTTTATCCTCATCCTCTACGGCCATCTGTATCTGATGGTAGCCTTTATACGCATCCAAAAAGCATTTCCACTTAAATCCTGTAACCGAATCTACCTTCCAATCAATCTCTGGCAATGGATAACAGTCCTTTGGGCACACATTATTTACATTTTTAAAATCAATACACATCCTCCAGGAGTCGTCTGGCTTTTTGACCAACACGGGATTCGATACCCAATCCGAAAATTGTATTTCTCTCAAAATGTTTGCTTCTAACAACTTATCTACTTCCGCCTTTACAACTTGCGCCCGTTCATTATCCATTCCTCTCTTCCGCTGCTGGTACGGAACACTTCCTGGATACAAAGCCAACTTGTGTTCTGACAAATGCCTCGGTACTCCAGTCATATCAGAAGGTTCCCACGCAAAAACATCCACACTTTTAGTTAACAAATCATATAATTTTTCCCTTGCATTCCCTGTCAAATGGCCTCCAATTTGTAACTGCTGATCTGGATACCTTGGGTTAATTGTCCACTTATCCATTTTCACAATAGCTTCCCTATCTTCTTTTTGCGTTTCCGATAACCGAACAGCACACACCTGTAAACACCCATCAGAAGCTAAGGATGCAACTCCCCTCGGTGTTGGAAATCTTATCATCCCATGAGTTACCGATATTACCGCCCCCAACTGACTCAGAACTGGTCGCCCCAAAATAACATTATGAGAAGATGCAGCACTGACTACCAGGAACGTAACTTCCAAAGCCCGAATCTGTTCTCCCACTCCTATAACCATTGGCAGAGTAATTTTTCCCAGAGGTCTAACCATTTCCCCCGAAAATCCCATTAAAGGAACCCTTGATGGTACCAACTTTTGTTGCACCTCTACCCCCATTTTTCTGAAACATTGTTCATACATTATATCAACCGCACTTCCACAATCCACATAAACCCTTTTAACTTCGTAAGTTGCTATCATAGCAGCTACCACCACAGGTTCCTCTCTTGCCATTTGCCTTAGGAGTGGAGGGAAAGTAATTTCTTGATATTGCCAATCATCCTGCTTACTTATTTTTTTCTTTTGAAACTTCTCCAACTGATGACGCTTTACCCCAACCATATTAATCACCTTAGTTGGCTCAGTAACCCCTTTTAGAACCTTTACCAAATGTCCCAACTTACCAGATCTTACTGCTTTATCAATCTCCTTCTTTAATGCCCAACATGCATCGGTCGTGTGACCCCTATCTTGATGAAAATCACAATACTTGTCGAGATTCTTCATAGGAGGAGCTTTTATTTTTGGAGGAGCCTGAAATTGGACACGCTCAGTCGACAAAATTTCACTTGGAGTTTTAATAAGTTCCACAAATTTATCATGCCGAGTTGAAACATAACCATTCCTTGACTGAGCTCCAGCATATCCTGCCCTAGCAACTACGGGTCGAACCCACTTATTTTGAAAATTCCCCATATTACTTCTTATTGGACCCGCATACCTTCTGTTAACCTGACCTGTCCCCACATATCCGCCCCGAGGAACCAAATTACGACCCTCTGCTTGAGTAAAACTACCACACGCATTTTTCCCCCTAACATAAGCCTTAGCCTTATCCATCAGAACTTCCATAGACTTCGGAAGATCCTCATGCAATTTCTCGACCAACTGAGCACATCTAACCCCATGACAAAACCCAGAAATACGCAACTGGTCGCCTGCACCAGATATTTTCATGCTTTCTCGATTAAAACGACCTATAAAGTCTTCAATTGACTCTTGATCCCTACGCCGGATATTATGTATTTCTGTCGGATCTCTTGTGCATTTTTTCTGCTGACTAAACTGCCTCAAAAACTTTCCCTTTAAATCCTCAAAACTAACAATTCCACCAACTGGCAGCGCATCAAACCAAACCCTGGCTACACCAGTGAAAGTCTGTACAAACATATGACACCAAGTCTCTTCCGCCCAATTTTCTATCCTAGCAGCAGAGTAAAACTCAAACACATGATCATCCGGATCTGCTAATCCACCATACTTACTCACCGTTGACGGCATCTTTAATTTGCGAGGAAATGTTGCTTCCGCGATCCACGAAGCAAACTTTGATTGTGACGTCATGGACTCCGGCATATACGGAATAACCATCTCTGCATCTTATTAGTATTTAAAATAATTAACAACCCCTAACAGCATGTGGATCAAACCACAGACATGGTTTCAACGAACTAAATGTTGACATAATTTTATAAATGTGAACTATTATAACCTTTTCTTTTAAAAGTAACATTTGCTTTTAGTTTTGTAAAAATTTAAGACTTTAAAGAATCATTCCTAGCAAGCAAAGAAAATTAATGATCTGTACGACTATCGTAAAATTTTCACACATTATCATCAATGATTTCAAAACATAAACCTCATACCTTTTACCAAAGGTTCCACCGCTTTTACTGCTTTCCGATCATCATTTACCGCGGACGGTCGCCGGTTTTGGAATTTACTCTGAAATTTTGCCAGCTGAATTTGCATATCATCAGCTTCTTCTTCCTTAGATCGTTGTTCTTTTAAAAACATCAACAATTCCTTATTTCTTCGCAAAAAATCAACATCCAGCTCCGACAAATCGTCATTGTCCAACTCCTTTCCCGGTGATTTCGCACTCTTCATACCGACATCGCTATCGAAAACAACCATATCTTGTTTATCAGAAACATCTTTAACCACAGAGTTCTTTGATCCACCAGTACTATCAGGAATTAGCGTCTTTGAATCAATAAATGAAGTCGTAAAAACCGAAGTAGTCTTAAGTGGCGATTCATCAGCAGAAAAACCCGAATTCTGCCGAAAAGACGAACTCGACTTCAATTTTTCATTTGAAGCTGTAATCGAAAAAGTTTTATCCAAATCACTCATCGTCCAATTCAACACTCAATCACGAAGGATCCAGTCAACTAATGGATGGCGCCACTGAAAAAGGAAAAAGTGCCTAATGGAACACCTTTGCCGCCAAATCAGAGAGAAGAAATTAAGAGTGAATGAGGTTTGAATTTAGAGAGAGAAAGTGTTTATTGATTCTGATAGTGATACAAGTAAATTGGAGAAGATACAAAAAGATCCCTATTCTAAGTCTAATCTTGAATATTTATAGGCTTGCGATCACGTCCTCTTGACCTTTAGCTCGAATCCTCTCCAGATCCTCGCCTTGCATGTGCCTATAAAACCATTATTATCTGACTGAGGACTTAGATGCGCGATGGTCGGATGTAAACACACATCCGACAACCTCATCTATTCATCAATAACCGAAGAAAAAATATAAACATATACGACGATCTAAAAAGACTATAAATTGTATGACTTTTTCAAAATTCAGTTAAGAACATAAGGAAAAAAAAACCAGAAAGCACATAACAAATGTAACAAATGAAAAACAACTATCTTTACATATCTAATCCAAAGACCATGTAAAGTTACAACTTCTCTTTGAATGATGTTAACATTTCAATAAAATTAGTTAATTTATTCCTGCCCTCTAAGATTAGTTAAAAGATAACCAATTAAGCTATTCTACATATTGAGAAGCTAAAGTTACAAAGAATAAAACTGGTTTCAGCACCAACGATAAGGAATTATAATCACCGCTTCTGTTATCCACAATACAAACCAATTAAACTATTCTATAAATCAGAGTTAAAAAAAAGCTAAAGTTAGAAACAATAACATTGATTTGAGTAGCAAAAGCACACAGGCAACACATTAAAAAAATTAGGCTCCTCATTTATATATTTCCTCAACAAATTTATACAGATTACTAGGATACCAAACATGTTTCCTTTAGTAAGTTTAGGCTCCATTTACCAAACTCACTACAAAATATATTATGTTGCTGTAAATTTAACATGAATGCATCTGATTTTAAAAAAAAAAAACCCAGTAATTAGGCTCCTCATCTATATATTTCCTCAACGAATTTATACAGATTACTAAGATACCAAAACTGTTTCCTTTAGCAAGTGGCTCTCAGATTCATTCGGTAATAAGACAGCCATTTCTTGTCTAACTGAAACTATAAGGTTCACCAGTATATACGTAACACATCACATTGTTCATGGAAGAAAAATGTCATCAAGAAAACCTTAACATGGAAAAGAAATAAATCACTAAGGGCGCGTTTGGTTCACAGTATATTTTTAGAGCGAATTGAAATTGGAATTCGAATTAAAAAGGAATCCTTTAAAATTTGGTAACGTGTTTGGTTGGTAATTTTATTTATAAAAGGAATTGAAATTTAAATAGCTAAAATTACTAACCTACAAACTCCAAATCAAGCTCTAAATTAACCCACCCATGACCGCCAGATTGTTCACGGCGCTTCTTGATCTTCCGGTGAACTAGCCGGGGAAATAAATTCAATTTCATTTACTAACCTAAAAGAACATTAGCATAACATATATTCTTGAAGACGGGGATATCAATGTCGATTTGAAACCTACAAAGATAAGTGCGAAACTAAAATATAAGCAATGACCAGAGCTGAAAATCTGAAACATGTGTAAAAATTAATGAGGCAAAAATTATTTCATAGTAACAAAATGACATTTTATAAAAGAATGACCTATGTGCAAACAAAATAACATTTTATAAAGAATGACCTATGTGCACATAAATCCCAAAGAAACAAACGGAAACATGGAAAGATACATGAACGGTAACACTAGATTTAATTTACGTAAATGCAAATTAAAATGAGCTAAAGGACAGTCGATTAAGACAAATAAAATAAGCAAATGTATTCACCATAAATTTGGATTTTGTTTATTAGGGGAATTGTTTATAATTAGTATTCCGTATGATCAGTGAAACCATCCATCTATGCCCTTGAGTCGAACAAAATTTCCATATTTAAACCCGAAATATAAGCTAGAATTGAGGAAACATGCATGCACAGTAGTATAAATGTGTATACATATATGAATCAAATATAACAATCTTCTAACATATATAATTAATGATCATTCCAACAATTAGTTAAGAACCAAATGGAATTCAACAAGCTTTTATCATTTTCATTGTCTATGGTTTTGATTCTGAGTGTCGCGAAGAGCTTCGATTACAATGAGAAAGAAATCGAGACGGAGGAGGGCTTGGAAGCGATGTACGACAGATGGAGATCCCACCACAAAGTCACCGAGAAAAGCCCCGAGAGGTTCAACGCGTTCAAGGCAACCGCACAACTCGTTCACAACCATAACAAGTTGAAGAAGTCATATAAGATGAAGATAAACGGGCTTGCCGACATGCCCATCGAAGAGTTTCGAAGCGCCCATGGTGACGAAGTCCTCGCTAATCTTAAACTCCCAGGCCCCGGTTGCCCGGCTTGCCCCGCTTGTCCGAATTGCCCTGCTGCCGCCGGTCCAAAAGATCTCCCGCCAAGTTTTGATTGGAGGGAAAAGAACGTCATCACCCCTGTCAGGCGGATACCAGGTCACTTTAATTTTCATAGGCAAGCACATTGATTGGTTATTTGCACGATTTAAACTCATAACTTCTTGGTTTGTTTTTACAGGATGTTTTAATATGGGACCGGCGATAACTTCAATAGAAGCTATAAATGCGATCGTAACCAAGGAAAACCTAGTATTATCACAGCAACAAGTTATTGATTGTTATCCCGGCGGTCCCATTGGTGCCCATACAGTATACGAATTCGCGCTAGCGACAGGCATAGCTACTTTAGAGAGTTACCCCGAAGTTGGAGGAAAACACAATTGTGATAAAGCAAAGGTACAACCAAATCATATCATCTAGCACTTTATTTGGGTTCGAGTCCCATAAAAAGACGAGTTGGTGTAATACTTAGGTGTTAAAAAAAAAAGAAATCTAAAACATGATTTATATATTTCTCTCGTTAATATAACTTAAAAAAAATCTATAACATGATTTATATATTGCAGATGGTGTGAGTACAAATGACTTTCGTGTGTTTATAGTTTTATTGTTTTGAACTCAGTTTGGAAAGAAATTGGTGACTATAAGTGGATATGAACAACTTAATCATATACCCAATGAAGAGGCGGTGATGCGGATGGTCCAGGAACAACCTGTAATTTTTTCAATATACACTAACGATGAAGAATACAAGAACTACGCAGGGGTAAGACTTTTTTGACCTTAGATTTTCTTTTCTAGCATAAATAATGTATTATATATAATTAATTACGTGCATCTATCTATCTTGTAAAATTTTAACACGTAACCATCCTCCTCTAAAGAGGTAACAACACTTGCTTAATGAATTGCTAGCTAGCTAATTCATTCATTTCCTACAGGGAATATATAACGGAGCATGTGAAGGATGGCCAAAATGGGTATTGCTAGTTGGATGGGGTCAGGATCCCGATGGAACCAAGTATTGGATCGGTAAGACTACATTTTATGGAGAAGAATGGGGAGAGAAGGGATACATTCGTGTAATAAGAACTCCAGAAGGATTCTGCGGAATGTACAAGTTCGGATTCAGACCCTTTAAAACAATCGAGACGCGAAATATTGAACTCTAGGTTGGTCACTCCTCCTTCGTATGCAGCAAGCAGAAGAATTACAAATAAGTGTGGAGTAACTGGGACCATGTATTAATTAGTTTGAATCGATGTCCAAATTAAAACTCTATATTTCCTCATTACAAAACTAGGTATGCAAATGTACTCATGTTCTCATAATGTTTGACTTTTTTGAACTTTTCAAATGAATGTGATTCTGTACATGTATGAATGAATTAAAGGAGTGTGGATGTTGGATATATGCGTGTCGTATGAAAAAATTCTTGTTTATACCGATCCAATATAAACAAGTAGTTGGATATATGCTTATAAAATCGGTCATTGATAGCCTTCCTTTATACTGTTTTTCTCTCTATAAGGAATTTACATATGGACTGTACATCCATACATAGATCGGAGATTTTGATCGAACCTAGGTATCAACGCGCATATTTCCTATTAAGGAATTATATATGGACTGTACATCCATACATTGTGATGCTCGGTCGTCAACCGAACCACTTAGCCTTTACGGCTTACATTGTGGTCCTCAGTCGTCCGACCGAACAACTCAGCCTTCACAGCTTACATTGTGGTCCTCGGTTGTCCGACCGAACCACTCGGCCTTTACGGTTTACATCCTGATGCTCGGCCTCGACCGAACCACTCGCCATTTACGTCACACATTGTGGTGATCAGTCATTGACCCAACCACTCAGCCTCTCATGGCTTACACACATTGACTCTGGACCACCGACCAAGCTAATTCAGCCTCTCACGGCTTATACACAGTGGTTACCGGCTACTCACCGAACCACCCACCCTCCGAAAACTCACATGTGTTTCCTGGTCACTAACCTAACCACACAACTTACATAAGGTGCTTCGGCCATCAACCGAACCTTACAAACTACAAAGACTTAGATAGTGCTTCTGGACCTTTAACCGGACTATTCAGCCTTTGACGACTTATACAAACAACATATTCATTGACCCAACCACTCAGCCTCTCATGGCTTACACACATTGACTCTGGACCACCGACCAAGCTAATTCAGCCTCTCACGGCTTATACACAGTGGTTACCGGCTACTCACCGAACCACCCACCCTCCGAAAACTCACATGTGTTTCCTGGTCACTAACCTAACCACACAACTTGCATAAGGTGCTTCGGCCATCAACCGAACCTCACAAACTACAAAGACTTAGATAGTGCTTCTGGACCTTTAACCGGACTATTCAGCCTTTGACGACTTATACAAACAACATATTCATTGACCCAACCACTCAGCCTCTCATGGCTTACACACATTGACTCTGGACCACCGACCAAGCTAATTCAGCCTCTCACGGCTTATACACAGTGGTTACCGGCTACTCACCGAACCACCCACCCTCCGAAAACTCACATGTGTTTCCTGGTCACTAACCTAACCACACAACTTACATAAGGTGCTTCGGCCATCAACCGAACCTTACAAACTACAAAGACTTAGATAGTGCTTCTGGACCTTTAACCGGACTATTCAGCCTTTGACGACTTATACAAACAACATATTCATTGACCCAACCACTCAGCCTCTCATGGCTTACACACATTGACTCTGGACCACCGACCAAGCTAATTCAGCCTCTCACGGCCTATACACAGTGGTTACCGGCTACTCACCGAACCACCCACCCTCCGAAAACTCACATGTGTTTCCTGGTCACTAACCTAACCACACAACTTACATAAGGTGCTTCGGCCATCAACCGAACCTCACAAACTACAAAGACTTAGATAGTGCTTCTGGACCTTTAACCGGACTATTCAGCCTTTGACGACTTATACAAACAACATATTCATTGACCCAACCACTCAGCCTCTCATGGCTTACACACATTGACTCTGGACCACCGACCAAGCTAATTCAGCCTCTCACGGCTTATACACAGTGGTTACCGGCTACTCACCGAACCACCCACCCTCCGAAAACTCACATGTGTTTCCTGGTCACTAACCTAACCACACAACTTACATAAGGTGCTTCGGCCATCAACCGAACCTTACAAACTACAAAGACTTAGATAGTGCTTCTGGACCTTTAACCGGACTATTCAGCCTTTGACGACTTATACAAACAACATATTCATTGACCCAACCACTCAGCCTCTCATGGCTTACACACATTGACTCTGGACCACCGACCAAGCTAATTCAGCCTCTCACGGCTTATACACAGTGGTTACCGGCTACTCACTGAACCACCCACCCTCCGAAAACTCACATGTGTTTCCTGGTCACTAACCTAACCACACAATTTACATAAGGTGCTTCGGCCATCAACCGAACCTTACAAACTACAAAGACTTAGATAGTGCTTCTGGACCCTTTAACCGGACTATTCAGCCTTTGACGACTTATACAAACAACATATTCAATATAGATGGTATGTAACTAGCAACCATTATACGTGAAACACACATCACTCCCGAACCATCATAACAAATACATGATCTCATAGCAGATTTGGACTACACAATGACACATACACGAAGAAAGGACCATCCTGACCAAACAATTAGCCAAGATGAGGTAATGTACTAACGTTTTATGCAGAGCTTGACACAATAAATAACGCGAAAGGAAGTCAGAAGAACAAGATGAGTCTAGTATGGTGCAGTTAGAACTACACCATGCTAGACTGGAGGGCTGATGACGTATGTCCGGATCGGGCCGAGTAATAGGCTTGAGCCCAGACACGGTTTGGCCCACACAAGGCTTTGGCCAAACAGGCCCAGTCCAGGCCCACTACACTTCCCCTATAAATGGAGGCTTACCCCCTCCATTAGAAGGGATCATGAACCTGTGAGTCGGCCCTCCCTTGTCTCGGTCGGTCTTGCCCCATTCAGGTCGGTCGTACCTCACTCGGTCGATCTCCTTTGCCTTGGGTCGGCCTTGCCTCAGTCGGGTCGGTCTCCCTTACCTCAGTCGGGTCGGCCTCCCTTACGTCAGTCGGTTGGCCTCTGGGTCCCCACAAGCCGAACATGTCAGTCTTCCTCAGCCTCTCTACACTATAAAAGGAGACTCCAGGCCACTTGGGCATATACTTACACTCTGTCTACCTCCACCAGTGTCTCTCTAGACATACTCTCTCTCTTTCTCTCTCTCTCTCTCTCTCTCTCTCTCTCTCTCTCTCTCTCTCTCTACATACATACACACACTCATATACTTAAATATGCATACTCACTATCTATAGAGTCTTACTGACTTGACCGTCGGAGGGTGGTCCAGAGACTCCGGTCTTTGTCCCCCTTCTAACGGGTTCCTTTCACGTTACAGGTTTAGGAGAAGACTCGGTAGAGCTAGACCCGGCCTGCTCGGTTCAACGGCTCAACTCGACTCTTCGTCATGTAGATCGGCTCTATACCTTGATGGCCCGTCCTTGGTCTCACCACTCCGGCCACCCCGAGGTACCCCGTTTCTACATAACACATCCCATCAAACAGCATAGACGCATCAAGAAGATGAATAAGGGCGAAAAGCATGAAAGAAAATTTTTGCAAATCCCAGAACAAACACAAATTAATAAAAATAAAAATCGATTACCAAAAATTCACAAATAAATAATAATTCCAAGCCCTAAATCAAAGAGAATAACAATTACTTACCAAATCAGTGAGTACATCCACTACAAAAGTAGCGAAAGAGAGGTGGGAAAAGTTTAACGTCGATGAAAGGAGAAGATATATAGGCGGGAAGAAGCTAACACGCGTATCAGAAAAAGGAAAAAAAAAACTCAAACTAAACACGTATGACGGATGAAGATGACAAATCAGATTTGGTATTTAAATATTCAGATTTATAGAGAACCCAATAATATAACCAAATATATTATTAGAGAACCAAATAAAGTAAGTAAATGTAGTCACGTATCATAAATTTGGGTTTTGTTTATTAGGGGAACCATAAATTTAGTTGTTTATAATTGGCAATTTGGCATTCCGTATGATCAGTGGAACCATCCATCTATGACCTTGATTAGAACAAAATTTCTTTATTTAAACCCGAAAAAATAAGCTAGAATTGAGGAAACATGTATGCACAGTAGTATAAATGTGTATACATATATGAATCAATCTTCTAACATATATAATTAATTGATCATTCCAACTATTAATCAAGAACCAAATGGAATTCAATAAGCTTTTATCACTTTCAGTGTCTTTGGTTTTGATTCTGAGTGTCGCGGAGAGCTTCGATTACAATGAGAAAGAAATCGAGACGGAGGAGGGCTTGGAAGCGATGTACGACAGATGGAGATCCCACCACAAAGTCACCGAGAAAAGCCCCGAGAGGTTCAACGCGTTCAAGGCAACCGCACAACTCGTTCACAACCATAACAAGTTGAAGAAGCCATATAAGATGAAGATAAACGCGTTTGCCGACATGACCATCGAAGAGTTCCGAAGCGCCCATGCTGACGAAACCCTGCACAATCTTAAACTCCCGGGCCCCGGTTGCCCGGCTTGCCCCGCTTGCCCGAATTGCCCTGCTGCTGCCGCTGGTCCAAAAGATCTCCCACCAAGGCTTGATTGGAGGGAAAAAGACGTCATCACCCCTGTCAGGCGGATACCAGGTCACTTTAATTCTATAGGCAAACACATTGGTTATTTGCACGATTTAAACTCATAACTTCTTCTTCGTTTGTTTTTACAGGATGTTATAATATGGGGCCGGCATTGACTTCAATAGAAGCTATAAATACGATTGTAACCAAGGAAAAGCTAGTATTATCACAGCAACAAGTTGTTGATTGTTATCCCGGTGGTCCCATGGGTGTCCCAACAGTATATGATGTCGCGCTAACACAAGGCGTTGCTACATTAGATAGCTACCCAGAAACCTCGGCAAGAAGAGAAAAGTGTGATAAATCAAAGGTACAATCAAATCATATCATCAGACACTTTATTTGGGTGGGGTGGGTTCAAGTCCCAAAAAAACGAGTTGGTGTAATATTTAGTTGTTAAAAAAAAGAAAAATCTAAAAAACATGAATTATATATTTCTCTTGTTAATATAATATAATTTAAAAAAAATCTATGACATGATTTATATAATCTAGTGTGGCCGGGATCATATTGCAGATGGTATGAGTACAAATGACTTTCGTGTGTTTATAGTTTTATTGTTTTGAACTCAGTTTGGAAAGAAATTGGTGACTATTAGTGGATATGAACAACTTAATAAGCACGATGAAGAGGGGGTTATGCAAATCGTCGCAGAACAACCTTTAATTGTTACAATGGACACTAGCGATGAAGAATACAAGAATTACGCAGGGGTAACACTTTTTTTTTACGTTAGATTTTCTTTTCTAGCATAAATAATAAATAATGTATTATATATAATTAATTATTCGCATTTATCTTGTAAGATTTAAACTCACAACTATTCTCCTCTAAAGAGGTAACAACACTTACTTGATGAAGTGAGCGAATGAATTGCTAGCTAGCTAATTCATTCATTTCCTACAGGGAATATATAATGGAGCATGTGGAGGATGGCCAAAATGGGTAATGCTAGTTGGATGGGATCAGGATCCCGATGGAACCAAGTACTGGATCGGTAAGACGACATCATTTGGAGAAGAATGGGGGGAGAAGGGATACGTTCGTGTAATAAAAACTCCAGAAGGATTCTGCAAAATGTATAGTTATGGAATGAGACCCTTTAAAACAATCGAGACACGCAATATTGAACTCTAGGTTGGTTACTCCTCCTCCATATGCAGCAAGCAGAAGAATTACAAAATAAGTGTGGAGTAACTGGAACCATGTATTAATTAGTTTGGATCGATGTCCAAATTAAAACTTTATATTTCCTCATTACAAAACTAGGTTTGCAAATGTACTCATTTTCTCATAATGTTTGACTTATTCAACTTTTCAAATGAATGTGATTCTGTACATGTATGAATGAATTAAAGGAGTGTGGAAGTTGGATATATGAGTGTCGTATGAATTAATTAATTTTGTTGGTTTGTGTTCTTCACCATCGGGTGTAAGGTTAAGGATTATATTTTGAGAGCAAGTAAATTGTAAATTTCGTCCGGTTTGGTGTAAATTATAAAATCCTCCAAAATGAAACTCTTTTGTATAGAATATTCTGTGATATGGGTTTATTGTAAAATCAGTCTAGAACACTAACTCCGTTAAAGAACTTCAGTTAGTTAAGCCCAAAGGCAATTTTATCTTTTTAACTAAAGTACAACATGTTAATGTTTGTTACAATCTCTTAATGCATATAGTTAATTTTTATAATTAT
>JBCNJP010000014.1:10878984-10928479 GCA_039602395.1 Deinandra increscens subsp. villosa
CCTCTCATGGCTTACACACATTGACTCTGGACCACCGACCAAGCTAATTCAGCCTCTCACGGCTTATACACAGTGGTTACCGGCTACTCACTGAACCACCCACCCTCCGAAAACTCACATGTGTTTCCTGGTCACTAACCTAACCACACAATTTACATAAGGTGCTTCGGCCATCAACCGAACCTTACAAACTACAAAGACTTAGATAGTGCTTCTGGACCCTTTAACCGGACTATTCAGCCTTTGACGACTTATACAAACAACATATTCAATATAGATGGTATGTAACTAGCAACCATTATACGTGAAACACACATCACTCCCGAACCATCATAACAAATACATGATCTCATAGCAGATTTGGACTACACAATGACACATACACGAAGAAAGGACCATCCTGACCAAACAATTAGCCAAGATGAGGTAATGTACTAACGTTTTATGCAGAGCTTGACACAATAAATAACGCGAAAGGAAGTCAGAAGAACAAGATGAGTCTAGTATGGTGCAGTTAGAACTACACCATGCTAGACTGGAGGGCTGATGACGTATGTCCGGATCGGGCCGAGTAATAGGCTTGAGCCCAGACACGGTTTGGCCCACACAAGGCTTTGGCCAAACAGGCCCAGTCCAGGCCCACTACACTTCCCCTATAAATGGAGGCTTACCCCCTCCATTAGAAGGGATCATGAACCTGTGAGTCGGCCCTCCCTTGTCTCGGTCGGTCTTGCCCCATTCAGGTCGGTCGTACCTCACTCGGTCGATCTCCTTTGCCTTGGGTCGGCCTTGCCTCAGTCGGGTCGGTCTCCCTTACCTCAGTCGGGTCGGCCTCCCTTACGTCAGTCGGTTGGCCTCTGGGTCCCCACAAGCCGAACATGTCAGTCTTCCTCAGCCTCTCTACACTATAAAAGGAGACTCCAGGCCACTTGGGCATATACTTACACTCTGTCTACCTCCACCAGTGTCTCTCTAGACATACTCTCTTTCTCTCTCTCTCTCTCTCTCTCTCTCTCTTTCTCTCTCTCTACATACATACACACACTCATATACTTAAATATGCATACTCACTATCTATAGAGTCTTACTGACTTGACCGTCGGAGGGTGGTCCAGAGACTCCGGTCTTTGTCCCCCTTCTAACGGGTTCCTTTCACGTTACAGGTTTAGGAGAAGACTCGGTAGAGCTAGACCCGGCCTGCTCGGTTCAACGGCTCAACTCGACTCTTCGTCATGTAGATCGGCTCTATACCTTGATGGCCCGTCCTTGGTCTCACCACTCCGGCCACCCCGAGGTACCCCGTTTCTACATAACACATCCCATCAAACAGCATAGACGCATCAAGAAGATGAATAAGGGCGAAAAGCATGAAAGAAAATTTTTGCAAATCCCAGAACAAACACAAATTAATAAAAATAAAAATCGATTACCAAAAATTCACAAATAAATAATAATTCCAAGCCCTAAATCAAAGAGAATAACAATTACTTACCAAATCAGTGAGTACATCCACTACAAAAGTAGCGAAAGAGAGGTGGGAAAAGTTTAACGTCGATGAAAGGAGAAGATATATAGGCGGGAAGAAGCTAACACGCGTATCAGAAAAAGGAAAAAATAAACTCAAACTAAACACGTATGACGGATGAAGATGACAAATCAGATTTGGTATTTAAATATTCAGATTTATAGAGAACCCAATAATATAACCAAATATATTATTAGAGAACCAAATAAAGTAAGTAAATGTAGTCACGTATCATAAATTTGGGTTTTGTTTATTAGGGGAACCATAAATTTAGTTGTTTATAATTGGCAATTTGGCATTCCGTATGATCAGTGGAACCATCCATCTATGACCTTGATTAGAACAAAATTTCTTTATTTAAACCCGAAAAAATAAGCTAGAATTGAGGAAACATGTATGCACAGTAGTATAAATGTGTATACATATATGAATCAATCTTCTAACATATATAATTAATTGATCATTCCAACTATTAATCAAGAACCAAATGGAATTCAATAAGCTTTTATCACTTTCAGTGTCTTTGGTTTTGATTCTGAGTGTCGCGGAGAGCTTCGATTACAATGAGAAAGAAATCGAGACGGAGGAGGGCTTGGAAGCGATGTACGACAGATGGAGATCCCACCACAAAGTCACCGAGAAAAGCCCCGAGAGGTTCAACGCGTTCAAGGCAACCGCACAACTCGTTCACAACCATAACAAGTTGAAGAAGCCATATAAGATGAAGATAAACGCGTTTGCCGACATGACCATCGAAGAGTTCCGAAGCGCCCATGCTGACGAAACCCTGCACAATCTTAAACTCCCGGGCCCCGGTTGCCCGGCTTGCCCCGCTTGCCCGAATTGCCCTGCTGCTGCCGCTGGTCCAAAAGATCTCCCACCAAGGCTTGATTGGAGGGAAAAAGACGTCATCACCCCTGTCAGGCGGATACCAGGTCACTTTAATTTCTATAGGCAAACACATTGGTTATTTGCACGATTTAAACTCATAACTTCTTCTTCGTTTGTTTTTACAGGATGTTATAATATGGGGCCGGCATTGACTTCAATAGAAGCTATAAATACGATTGTAACCAAGGAAAAGCTAGTATTATCACAGCAACAAGTTGTTGATTGTTATCCCGGTGGTCCCATGGGTGTCCCAACAGTATATGATGTCGCGCTAACACAAGGCGTTGCTACATTAGATAGCTACCCAGAAACCTCGGCAAGAAGAGAAAAGTGTGATAAATCAAAGGTACAATCAAATCATATCATTAGACACTTTATTTGGGTGGGGTGGGTTCAAGTCCCACAAAAAACGAGTTGGTGTAATATTTAGTTGTTAACAAAAAAGAAAAATCTAAAATTTGATTTATATATTTCTCTTGTTAATATAATATAATTTAAAAAAATCTATGACATGATTTATATAATCTAGTGTGGCCGGGATCATATTGCAGATGGTATGAGTACAAATGACTTTCGTGTGTTTATAGTTTTATTGTTTTGAACTCAGTTTGGAAAGAAATTGGTGACTATTAGTGGATATGAACAACTTAATAAGCACGATGAAGAGGGGGTTATGCAAATCGTCGCAGAACAACCTTTAATTGTTACAATGGACACTAGCGATGAAGAATACAAGAACTACGCAGGGGTAACACTTTTTTTTTACGTTAGGTTTTCTTTTCTAGCATAAATATATAATTAATTATTCGCATTTATCTTATAAGATTTAAACTCACAACTATTCTCCTCTAAAGAGGTAACAACACTTACTTGATGAAGTGAGCGAATGAATTGCTAGCTAGCTAATTCATTCATTTCCTACAGGGAATATATAATGGAGCATGTGGAGGATGGCCAAAATGGGTAATGCTAGTTGGATGGGATCAGGATCCCGATGGAACCAAGTACTGGATCGGTAAGACGACATCATTTGGAGAAGAATGGGGGGAGAAGGGATACGTTCGTGTAATAAAAACTCCAGAAGGATTCTGCAAAATGTATAGTTATGGAATGAGACCCTTTAAAACAATCGAGACACGTAATATTGAACTCTAGGTTGGTTACTCCTCCTCCATATGCAGCAAGCAGAAGAATTACAAAATAAGTGCGAAGTAACTGGGACCATGTATTAATTAGTTTGGATCGATGTCCAAATTAAAACTTTATTTTTCCTCATTACAAAACTAGGTTTGCAAATGTACTCATGTTCTCATAATGTTTGACTTTTTCAAACTTTTCAAATGAATTTGAATCTGTACGTGTATGAATGAATTAAAGGAGTGTGGAAGTTGGATATATGAGTGTCGTATGAGTTAATTAATTTTGTTGGTTTGTGATCTTCACCATCGGGTGTAAGGTTAAGGATTATTCCATTTTGAGAGCGAGTAAATTGTAAATTTCGTCCGGTTTGGTGTAAATTACAAAATTCTCCAAAATGAAACTCTTTTGTATAGAATACTCTGTGATATGGGTTTATTGTAAAATCAGTCTAGAACACTAACTCCGTTAAAGAACTTCAGTTAGTTATGCCCAGGGGCAATTTTGTCTTTTCAACTAAAGTACAACATGTTAATGCTTGATACAATCTCTTAAGGCATATAGTTAATTTTTGTAATTATATTAAATATAAGGGGCTAGTTATGTAGTTAGCTCAAAAAGTTCATTAGCACTAACTACTTGTTTATACATGAAAATAGGTTATAAAATATCGATAACTGTTTGATCTAAATCAGAATCATGTAAATGAAAAAACTCTTGAAGCTGTTTTGACGGCAGCTACAACAGAATCAGCAGCAACTCCATTTGAGCTCATCAACATAATTGTGCTCGATATTAAATTAGGGAAATAAATGTTAGAATATAAATTTTAAGTACATTTTTTAACGACTATATTACAACATTGTACTTTGCAGGACTATAGATGCTAGAATTTGGGTATAGACACACACTAACAAGATGCAGGAACGGGAAGATCGATGAAGATGAACATAAGATATATTTAACGTTTTGAAGTTGTTAGTTGGAAGTTGGGTTTAACATTAACTAACGGTACACGAACATCATATAAAGTCAAGGCTTATTCCACTTGATCCTGTCTAGCTCACCATAATTATGGAGTCCGATCTTAATTAGATTGGGACAATAACGAACTCTGCCAACGACAATGTTTGACAATTTCATCAGCAATTTGCTAATTTCACTTTCGGCTCTTGTTTTATATTAAAAACTAGATTTTATTGTTTGCGTGTTGTATCGGAGATAATGCAGATATATAAATCAGTTGTATTATTAAAGTACAATTAATGGCGAAACTGAAAATAAAACCCTGTGAGGGCGGGACTAAAAAAATTCTATCGAGTGGGTGATACTCGATACATATAAATATTTGTTATCAGTTTGGCTACTAACACCCAACCCTTATTTTTGTTGTCAAGGGAAATTCAAGTACCATAATAATCTTACATCTACACTTGCTTTCAGGCTCATGATGATAACTCTGAATGAAATGACCAAAAATAAAATCAAAACAGGTGGAAATCAAGTGTATTGTATGATCATTATAGAACCTAATTGGTAACGAAATTAGAAGTTTGGAGAGTTAGCGGTCAAACTGATACTACAAATTCATATCGACCAACGAGTAATAAGTTGGATTACTAAAATCCAAATTTACCACTATAACCGACAAATAGATTACAGTTTGGATTTTTTAAATAATGAGTGAATTACAAATTTTGACCTTTAAGTTTGCACGTTTTGCAAGTTTTGTTTTTTACCTTCACTAATACCACTCGATGTCCTTTATATTGTATAAAGTTTCACTTAGTGTCCTTTAGCCAAATTTTATTTATTAGGCCAAATGACACTCCGTGTCACTTTTGTACAATAGGGCACTCTGTGTAAGGTTTGTTAGGCCAAACGACATTAAGTGGAACTTTATGCAATATAAAGTATATCCATTATTTTTTTAACGATAGTATAAGATATTATTAAAACGACTCAAAAAGAGCAAAATTACATGCAAAGGAGAGGATTTCTCATCCAATTAGTCGACCCGATTACATTTTTTATGCGTTCTAGAACTATACCAAAGAAAAGAATGATACACAATCGAATCAAATATGATACCGTTCCAACGATGATGACTTTTAAAAATGTGAATGTTTCTTGCATTCCAGATAGACCACCAAGTTGAATACATAATCGTGTGAATCATATCTTTCTTGCTCCTCGATAAGTTAGCCTCTCTTCAAACATCTTCTTGGGGGTATAACAAGAAAAGCAATCAGCCTCGATCCAACACTTAACCCGATCCACTGTTCTCCTAGCAATATCACAATCTCCAAAAACATGTTTCATAGACTCAACCGAAATATTGCAAAAGGGGCATAGGATATTGTCAATTTCAAGACCACGTTTCAACAGATTTAACCTTGTAGGTAACTTATCAAGAAAAAGTCTCCAAATCATAATGTTTATTTTTTTAGGAACATACCTTAACCATCTGGTAGGGACATCACTAACAGGAAGATAGGCTCGATCAATGTGGGCACGATACCGATTTAACAGAGAAATCCGAGTCGTTGTCAAGGGACCACTTCCACTTATCATTTTCCATGGTAAAGGACCACCCTGAGAGGAGGTCGGTGAAAGAAGAAAACTTATCAGCTTCAGCACCCCCCCCCCCCCTGGGAAAGGCCTGCGCCATTTCCAACACCACTCGTTATTAAGACGAAAATCACAAACGTAGTCATCTTTACCAAGCGATAAAGCGAATAATCTAGGAAAACGATCACCAAGAGATTGATTTTCTACCCAAATGTCTTTCCAAAACTTTGTTTCATCGTCTATACCAACCACCTTTTGCATTGAACGAGGATCAATGTAATGAGCTTTATGGCAAAGCTCCCAGGATTTAGTAATGTGATGCCAAGTACTAGAGTATTTGCACTTTGTCATAAATAACGAGTCGGGACCATGAATGGTTTATATAATCTTAGCCCAAATGGCATCTCCACGCGAAAACCAACTGCCATCTCCATTTGTAAAGAAGGGCTCTATTCATAGCATATAAACTTCATATACAAAGACCCCCATTCTCTTTACTGGCAATGACTTGTTGACATTGGATCCAAGGTATCTTTTTATCCTCATCTTTAAACCCTCAAAGAATTTCGAGAAATCCAGTATTATTAATGAAGGTAAATGACAAAACTTGAAAAATATACAAACTTAAAAGGCTTATAATTCACTCTTTAATAATTATATAAAACCTCTCAAATTTACTACCAATTTACCATCAAATTTATTATAAGAAAACTATGAAATTTTAGCTTGTATGCCTTCTAAAGTGTCCTTAAAAGTAATACATCCACCACATTATTTTAAGCAACAATTTTTCTATCAACTCAGTGTCACATCATCACCATTCACTCCCCACACTTTTTAACAGTAATAATACTTAATCCACACTTTTTCAACCCCATGCTTTTTATTTTAATATTATTCTATTCACTCCAAATTAATTTAAAAAAGAAAACAAAAGTAATAAATAATTAACCTAAAACAAATTAAATAAAATTAAAATTGTTTAAAAATATTACATTTCCTAAAATTAAAAAAAAAGTTACGTCTCCTAAAAAACATTACTTATTAAAACCTAAAAAACCCTACTTATTATATACTTCTAAAAGTTTGGCTCAAATCTTTTGAGCCAAAATACGATCCCCTTCATCCATTTTATCGACTGATTTAGCAACGGCCTCAAGATCCCAACACCTTTATTCCAGTTCCTTCTGATCCTTTTCTTCTTTCTTTGTGCTCCTCAAAACGTTTTTACAATTGAAGTTTTTCAAATTTGATCTCATTGAATTTATCGAACTTCTCCACTAATCCGTCGGTTTGAGATGTTTGGGTGAATATGTAGGTTGGAGGGGTGTTAAATTTACGGTATTTAAAAAAATCTTTTTTTAATTGAACTAGCCGTTAGGAGGGGGTAGTGTCCTCTCCAAAGGTCGAAAATATGCAAAGTTGATGTGGGGCGTGATGGTCGCATGCCATAAAAATTTTGCAACGCCGCATGGGCCATGGTGGTGTTCCTGTACTAGGCCGCAGTGATGATCACCGCACCCTGCGGCCCTTGTATAATTGTATTACTCTTATCTTAATAAGAAAATGACGGAAAATAACACGGTAATAAGAAAACTATCAAATTTATTTATTTATTATTTATATTAAATTACATAATTAGTCTCCCATCTACTAAATGGTGTTGATAAATTACATAAATAGTCCTTATGAGTAAAATGACTAATATGTCATTACAGTTAATAGAAATACAACGTCTGGGATTGATAGTAGTTAGCTACGATTGGTCCACATTGCCTTCCTTAGTGGATGGTAGGTAGCTCCATACTTTTGTATTTTCAATCTAAACATAACTCATTTTGCACATGAATTGGTGGGTAAATGGTATAGTCGTGTAATATATTATTTTGGTCTTAGGTACTTTGAGTCTTTGAGCGTTTGGCTTCTTATAAGGAATTCAATTGTTTTGTGTATGAGTATGCAATTGTTTTGTGTATCCGTTTTTACGGATGGATGTAATTACACAATCTTTTTATATTTCTGTTTTTACGTTGTAAAAATAAAATTATTTTGTGTATTCGTATTGTTCTCGTATTAACACAAGATCATAGGGTGGGGGGTTGGGTCCAATTGGCAAAGCCATTGGAGTTAAGGTGTTGCTCCCCTTGAGGTCAAGGGTTCGAGCCCCGTCAAAGACGGGTTGGTGTAAAAATTTAGCCGTTCAAAAAAAAAAAAAAAACACAAGATCATAAATCTAGCTATATTTAATTGTAAGTGGGCCTTTTTATTTGTAACTTTGTAGACAATAGAATACGTGTAAAAAGGATTGTGGGTGGACTTACGATATCGACCATTGGAAATTGAACATGTTAACTACACACAAAAGGCCGTGCGGCAAGGCCGCAATAAAAGTGAATCGAAACTAAAAATATTTTATCTTCTCTAGTTTTATTTTTAAATCTATATTTCTTTTCTTGTTTATAAAAGACTTAAAAAAAACCCTCGACCATTACCATATTAATACATTAGACAACTTATGTTGACTTTTTGACTTTTCCCTACTACAGACTTTAGATATATATATATTGTATACGCAAAATTAATAATCGCTGATTTGTTACAATGGTTAAGTCTTTTGGCTTCAGCAGTTTCGCCCCAGTTTCGAATCTGGTTCCGAGTTTACTCTTTTTTTAAGCGGCCGGATTTCTCTATTTTGAATGGATCTTTTGGACGGTGACAACCACCGCTTGCAGATTCACGGCTTCCTGATTAAACAAATCTCAATCATCACACTCCTTGATCTCGACCCTTCCTCTACACATCAAACCTATTAGAGAAGCAATGGCAGACACCCAACACTGACTTCCTAATTCACGTCTTTCTCTTCTTCAGTTCTTCATCTCTCCCTCTTTTTCCTCCTAATAGGATATCTACCGGATCGGAACCCTAATTCCCACATGTCTTACCAGCCCTGATCAAAACGACGACGGTGACAACCACCACAACCGTTGCCTATACAACCCTTACCAAGATCTCAGAATCCCTGGAAAAACCCTATACAAAGATGTTGCTTTTATGGCCAGCGCATCTGGAAACGGCCAGAATGACAGTGCCGTTCGCCGGCGATCACAACCCTCAGGTACTGTTATATCTGTTTATCAATCATCTCTACATCATTTTGAATATTTTTTGTATGTGCGGGACTGCAACTTCACTTGCTAGGTTGAACCGTTAAGGGAGTCTAATTTCTCGAATTCGATCCTATTGTTAACAAATGATATCACCCCATTTAACAAATGATATATTTATTACACAAATTAATGATATCGTTAAATTAAGTGTTTTTGGTTCCAAAGATCATCTACACGTACTTTTCAAAACTGAAGAGTTATAACACCAAATGCATATAATAGGCTTTTTGACCTATGTATTCATGGGCTTTCTCGATCACAAGTGGTTGTCTATATTCATCCAGTATTTATTCACTATGATTGACTCACCTAACAACCCGTGTGAAATGCATTGTTCCATTTGAAAATGACGTCCAACTAAACGTCTAAACCTAATATGTATACACTTGGTGATAGGAAAGGTAAATTCTCTAACATAACTTTTTTCTTTACTGATACTTTCCTCGTGCTTTACCTCCTCCAATTCTGGAGTCTCTCTTACCGACCCGGATACTTATTTCACGTTAGATGAGGGTCACAGAGAGATCTGCCTTCCTGTGACGAGGCCTATGGCTTGTATGTTTTGCAGGGTTTTCTCACCTAAATAGCTTAGGTGTTTTAAACTAGGAATTGCATTTGATACATTTGGATTCCTGGCCCCCGAGACAGTGGGTTTCCTTAATAGAATTCAGTGGGTCGTGTAAAACAATTCATCGACCCCTAGAAATCACAGTTTTGTGTTTAACATGATCAGTTTTGCTATAAACAAAGAGGTTGCGACGTAACTTGTTGAAAATGTTTGTTTACTTGTCACTTTATTGTAATTTAATCTTCATGTACTAGTAATGCATTAATGTGCAAAAAAAAAAAACGTAAATCTAGAATGTTAAAAACGAGCATTAAAGTTGGATGTCCAATTCATCTTGAAGTTGGTATTTTCTATTTTGCTTCAACATTGGCCCATCCATGAAAGTGTAAACACACATGGCACAACCACATAATTTTTGCCCCTTCACGTCTACAAAATGATCTCTGTGCACGAAATATAATTTGAACTTTTAATATATCAAAAATATATTTTATTTATACACTGAACTTTAAAAACTATAAATATCACGGTTAAGTTGCTTAGATAATCATTTGAGTCATTATAATTTTAAGCTAATGTGTATTGTTAATATTTTAAAAAATTGTTTTAATTATACTTATTACTACATTATTATTTTTTGTTTGAACCGCAAGCATCCGGTTACCCTCGGGTTTCATCATGACAAACGATATTGCCCATAACACGCTGCGACCACAGTCCGTGCGGGTAACCACGATCCTCTGTGTTACACATCCATCCCAGAGGAAACCCACAACCCAAAATTCAATTAAAATTTCCTGTCTGACCTATTGACGGGTTGGGGCAACACATGTCGCCTGTCGAATACCGGGCCATTCTCAAATATCGCCTCCTGGTCCCCATGTTCCCTGTGGATGAAAAATGCCCCGTATGCAACAAGGCATGTTTAGACTCGTTCGGGGAGCACGCCGTCCACTGCAAAGAGCTCCCGGGGTTTAAATATCGACATGATGTGGTACGGGACGTTCTGTTTGACATCTTCAGGCGGGCTGGGATCTCGGCCAGGAAGGAAGCTCCTGTTAATTTCCTGTCTGACCCCCTGGATGGGCGCTCAACTCTCCGGCCGGCCGACATACTCGTTTTTGGGTGGCAGAATGGGAAGCACGCTTGTGTCGATTTAACAGGGGTTTCCCCTCTTGTGGGGCTGAGGGCTAGCACCTTCACAGCGGGCCAGGCGGCGTCCAGGGCAGCTGCTGGAAAGGTTAACAAACATGAGAAAGCGTGTATTGAAAATCAGCATGTGTTTGTTCCTTTCGCTTTCGATACATTCGGCCATCTTGAGACAGAGGCGGTGGCCATGTTGAACCGGATCCAAAAAGTCATGCGTGGGAATAGTGCGACCTCTAGATTGAAGAATGTTGTTTTTATACGTCTAGGGTTTGCTATTCAAAAGGGATTGGCGGCGCAGCTTGTTGCCCGTCTTCCCGGCGTGTTGACTTAAGTCGTGTATGCTACTTTTCGGTTGTTTCTAATAAAATTAAAATTTTAAAAATCACAATTAAAAAAAGATACTACCAAAATTCATATAGATTTGAATAATAAATAAACTTAATATTTAATATAAGATTATTTCTCCTAATACCACATAAAGCTCTAGTCATTAGAATCATCCCTTGTTAAGAACATTTGGCCACAAACCTCAAATGCAGATGCTAGCATATATATCTATATAGAGCATGCATCCAGCAGACAATCTTTTAAGAACAGCATATGATAACATGCCACAAAGAGATGTATCCAGGATTACATGCTGCTGATACCGCTCTTCAAACCAAGTTCAGTCTCAATCTTTTCGGCTGCAAGGAAAACGATAAAAAAAAAAGTCAACTTTTACCATCCTCCACTAATCCATATATCATCAAAACATAAACTTAGAACCTAATTCAACTACTTTAAGCACAAACGAGAACATATGAGATATATATCATGTATATTATTTGGCACAAGAAAACACTAGTTGCCCCCATTGTCATTAAGTACATTAGTTTATATTTACGCGTTAATCTATATATAAAATGTATATAAGGTTATATACGGGTTGACCCAACCGATCCTTTATCGCATGCAACAAAAACATGTTCCAACTCTCAACCAGAACCCATTTTGACTGGTTACACAACCCACCCATTTTGTCCCCTATCTGTTAAAAGGTAATCCATTTGACCCAAAAAATCAAAAGTGTAAGGCAACGTTATGCAAAAATACATCGTACTTACATATTTCCTCGCAACTTCTTTGAGAAATTTCTTTGGAGAATCCAAATATTCAGAACAATCGTCCTTTATGATAGCTGAAAGATCATCTCTGCCAGCATTTTCAAGATTTCTTATCATAATTGTTAAGGTCAACTCATCTGGTATACAACCTGATGCTTTCATTAATTCATATGTTTCCATAGCCTTCTCTATCATGTCCACTTTAAGATATGCTCCAATTAGCTCGGTGTAGGCCCGAGTGTCTGGTTTTAAGCCTTCTTCTATTAGCTCAGAGAAAAGCTTTTCGACTTTATCTATAAGTTTTTTCTTTCCAAACATTAACATCAAGTCACCGTATAGAGAATGATCTGGTTCATACCATGCTTCATTTCTGATAAATTCAAACACCTGACACCTGATTGCATTTCAGATAAGATGTAACCATGAAATCATATAATCACATAAAAAATAAGTAGGGGATTTTTATGTCTTTTCACACCCAAATATTCGTTTCCAAACCTCAACCATGCTCTGAAAAAAAAGGAATAAATCCGTTCTTAAAAGACCTTACAAATATTTGATGCACTAATTACGAGCACATAAACAATATTATCACAATAATAGTCTAAATCTTTAGATGAAAAGAAATTTAGAAGGTTCTATGCATTAAAATACACTTTGGACGACCTCTAACCAATTTGACCCCTTCACCTTTAAGCTACTTCTTTTTATTTAATCTGGTTGTAATTGTGACATCTATTACTCCTCTCAAAATAGATGTACATTTTGAATATTCAGAAACCAATCAGACTACATGTTGAACGATTAATGTATCTATATCTGGCAATTATTTTGATTTTTGATGCGAAACTCTAGCCTTTTCTTTTCTGGAGAGTATGAACAAGTTGAAGGCACATACTTGTATACCATTATTTAGCAATTTAAAAAGATATAATATAAATGAAAGTTTCCACAATAAAAAAAACAATGCATGCATGTCAATCTTCAACATAAACATGCATCCAAGCCTGTGAAGTGACACCCTATTCCCTCAAGAAATTGCAACAAAGATTGTTCTTAGCTTGTTTCTGTTCCTCAACATGCTTTCAAGAGTCAATCATGATCTTAAATCCCTAATCAATGAGAATAGCAATTTGGCTGTTATTTTGTGCACCCATAGCCAAAACAAAGCTATACAGTTGATGCCTAATGATTCTCTATTTCAGATTCTATACTAGCACCAAGAACCCTAATATATTTCTTCCTCAAGATACATAAAAGTCATGTCAGTAAGTCACCACCACAAATCATGAATCAAGGGAGATACATTATTTCAAATCCAGATTCAAAACCCTAGGAAACATCTTACCAGTTGAATACTAGTCCGCTAACTTCAAAATATGAGCCAATTCAAATAGAAATCCAGATCCAGATTCAAAATAAGAGCAAATGAATCCATTTATTTGAAGAACGTTTCGATGATTACATAAAATCTTATAAGTTATACCATAATCAGTGTAAACACATATATGGAAGTTGAATTTCGAAAACTAATCCGTTTTTCATACCTTGAGAGCAAGGTCCAAATGTTGCTGCCTCTGCAACTCAGCGAACGCATCCAACAAATCGTCTTTTAAGAGACGAGTGAGCTTGGAATTGAAGACTTGGGGTAGTTTAGAGGGGTTTCTGGCAGCTAATTTGAGGGATTGAACTGCTTGAATTGCTTCGGTTGATAAAACCCCGTCACTCTGTCGTCTGGTTCTCAAGGGTTTTCTCAATCCGCAAGTTATTGTTGTTGCATATCTCGATTGGAGTTTATCACATCCGAAGGGGGCTAAAGCCCTTTGTAGAAGCTGAATTCTCATCGGAGAAGAACACATGTTTGTTGGCATATCTATGGGGTTTAGGGTTTCAGACTTTCAGCTGGATAACTCGGAACTGTTTGGCATAAGAATTAGGGGGGACGGTATGGTCCCGGTTACCGCGAGGCGGTTCCCAGGGTGCCGCGCGGCACTCGCCGGCAACCATACCGGGTGACCCGGTTCTTCTCCAAGGCTCCCCAAATTTGGTGCTAGGCGGTTCCTCCAAGCCTGCTTGAGCCGGGCAAAATTAGCCGTTTTTTTTTTTACCGTTGGGAGCCCAACGGCTCTTTGCCTTTTTTTTTTTTTTCTAATTTACTATATATACAAACCCAAATATTTTAAAAACCACACTCTACTTCCATTTCATCTCCAATTCTCTCTACCAATTTTTTTATAAAATGAGTTACGATGAGGCCGACTTTATTCCACCACCCGAGATTGGGACTTCGTCAAGCAGCTCCGATGGTTCGTACGAGGACGCGATGAATTACCTTAACCTATGTGTTAACGTCATCCAACAAGAAGAACAAGAAGAACAAGAAGAGGTTTCCGCTCCTAAACGAAGGAGAAGTATTTATCGTGATCGTGAAAACGGTCACCAACGATTGGTGGAGCTTTATTTTGCCGAAAATCCCCGTTACCACGAGGGGATTTTTAAAGACCGATTCCGTATGTCTAAACGGTTATTTTTGAAGATTGTTGACGACATCACAAACAACTTTCCGTGGTTCACACCCCGTTTGGACGCGGCGAAGAGAGAAAGTTTCACGCCCTTACAAAAGTGCACGGTGGCTATTCGTCAACTCGCATACGGTAACGTTCCTGACGAATATGATGAATCTTTAGATTTTTCTGAAAGAACTGCACGTGAATGCCTACACTATTTTTGTGACGCCGTAATTAAGCTTTACAAAGATGAATTTTTGCGTGCACCTACTAGCCACGATATCACTCTTTTATATAATGCCCATTTAGAAAAGCATGGTATTCCGGGTATGATAGGTAGTATCGATTGTACTCATTGGGAGTGGAGAAATTGTCCTAGAAAGTATAGGGCACAATATCATCGTGGCGATCATAAAAAGCCAACAATTTCACTCGAGGCGGTTGCCTCCCAAGATATGTGGTTTTGGCATGCGTTCTTTGGTGTTGCAGGTTCAAACAACGACATCAACGTGCTTAATCAGTCACCTTTGTTCAACAATGAGATGCATGGAGTTGCACCTAGAATGCCATTTGTTTGTAACGGTCGAGAGTACAAACGTGGATATTACCTTGCGGATGGCATATATCCCCCTTGGTCGGTCTTTGTTAAGGCATTTCCACATCCTTATGAGATTAAAGAGAAGAAAATGAAGAAGATACAAGAGGGGGCTAGAAAAGACGTCGAGAGAGCGTTTGGTCGGATAAAGGAAAAGTGGGCAATAGTGGATCGAAAGGGTCGTCCAATAAAAAAAAAGCTAATGGAGAACATTATGTACACGGTCATCATTCTACACAACATGACTCTCAAAGACAATGGCCTTGCTATATCACCGGTCCACATTCGAGATCCGCCAGTTAACCGGGTTCTCGACCCGAATGTTATTTTCGAATTGCGAGATAGTGAGACTCATTTTAAACTCAGATTCGATATCACCGAGCACATCCAAAACACAATGGATGTGTTTTTAACCGAGGAGGAGGTGAACGCAAATCCTCAACCCTAGATTTGTATTTTTTTTTTTAATAAAAGTTGTAATTTTTTTTTTAGTGAATGTTTTGTAAGTTGTAATTTTATTTTTGTTTTAATGAATATTTTGTTTTAATGAATATTGTTTACTTCAATTGTATTCGTAATGCTAGTGTTTGTTTTTTTATATAAAAGTTGTTTGTTTATTAAAAGTTGTTAAAAATCAAAAAAAAAAAAATTAATTTTTCGGTGGCTTCTCCAAGCCACAAGGCAACCATACCTTGTGGTGTGGCTTGACAAGGCTTCAAAAACATGAAAATTGAGTTGGCACATGATGATTGGTTGGGGAGCATGGCTCCTTGAAGCCACAAGGCAACCATACCCCCTCCCCTTATTGACAAATAAAAAAAAAAGTGTTCATGTGAGAGAAATCTGTTTTTCATTTTAACTTTTTCAAAAGTCATTTCAAAAAGTTAAAAAATTCTAGTTTTTTTAAAGTGTTTTTGACCCTTTTAATGGTACATTATTATAATATTTTTATTTTATCTTATATCCACTTAATCTTGTACTCATCTAATCCTTTTTTAGTATTTTATATATAAAAGTTAAAGCAAATACTTTTTAAAAACAATTTAATTGACTTATTAGATTTTGTCATTATAAAAGCTAAGCCATAGTTATCAAAGACGCACTTAGGCGATAATCTTATTATTTATATAACAACTAGTTTTTGATACCCGTGCGACGCACGGGTGGTTTTTAAAAAAAATAAATCTAATAATTTAAATATTATAATAAATGTAATTCGATAATTGAAACCCGTGCATCGTACGACGGTATTTAAGAAAAATCAAAACTAAAATGTACTAATGATTCTTTATATCATCTAAGAATTTTTTTTATTAGAAATATTCAGTTAAAAGTTTCAATGGTTCTTCTACAATGAGCCACTTTCACTTCCTAGTAAAATATAAAAATGATATAAACATTAGTATAATCTCTAAAACTTAAGAGAAAATTAAAGTTTGTATCATACCCTTCTTCAATTATAAAAACAAACACAAAAACAAAGTCATTTGATTATAATCGTGCATGAATAATCTAAGAGTAGTCATAAGCATCACTCAAGGACACCTTTATGATACATATATTTGGGAATTTGTGTAGCTAAACAAAAAAAAAATTATTGATATTAATTATATTGTTATATTTATTTAAGAAATAATTGTTTGTAAAAAATAATAAAATTAAGAATGCAATTATAACGATAATATCTCTATTAAAAATTCATAAGAATTAATTTAGTTGTTTGAAATTACAATATTTAAGGCTCATTAGATTTAAAATTGACTTTTTTTTCAAATCCAAATCCGTCATTTACGATATATAATTCAATCTTTAAATGTGTTTGACTTTTTTAGAATATAATTAAAGACATAATTATACATTTTGTAATTAGACTCTTTCTATTTTTGAATAATCATAACTATATTATGAAAGTCAAATTTCATTTATTGGAAAAAAATTGAGCTGGAAAACCACAAAATGGATTGTTGTGGTGATGCCATGTGGCATCCAATCTTTTCATATATATATTATATATATAGAAGATATATAGATATAGATATAGATAGATAGATTCGAAGACACTGTTACTGCCACACGTTATATTTTGATTGCAAGTTTAGACGGTGATATTTTCTTACAGGTTTACTTTGCAGTTGTTTGTATCTCATTGGATACAGTTTCGTGGCATCTATCTCTCTCTTCTCTAAAGCCATATTGATTTACAAGACCGATCACTCTTCTCTCTCTCTCCACAGTCCACAATGTATACAGCGAAACACTCTCTTCCCGTTTGAATTTCAACCGGACCGGATCCTCCATCGCTAGCCGGCGTTGAGGTTCTCACTGGTTATCGGTTTCTGATGACGGCCGCCACATCTCTCTCAAAATCAATCAGGTGAACACCGAAGCATCAAACGGCAATGGGATGACGATTTTCATCACGGGTGCGATTTGGAAACCATTATCGACTACATCGACGTCATCGCATCGAAATCACTGCATCGGAGACGGAACAACCGAACAACGAAAAGCGCAACGACCACAGTGGCCAGCCACCACCACATCAATCAGCGACACTGATAGAATAACTGTCGGCGAACATCGCCATCGAACACAGTAATCAACAACAACTAGCTAGCTAGACTCCTAACATCAATGATAATGAGAACAGAGAGTGTATGAAACCCTAACATCAATCTTCTGGTATTATGTTACTTTGATTTATCTCCTTCATATCTTAGATCGCACAGAAATCAGATTATGAACAACTGAAAGGTTTTTACTTGCTTGATTGGTGTAATATGATGTAAATTCGTTTTATCTTTTGTCAACTGAAAACCTAATGCATGTAGTCATGAGAGGAAGTAAGAGACCTATTTCGGCCCTTTTTACTTTTTTTTAATCTGTGCTTTGTTCTCAATTTGAGTTTATTTGTGGTATTTAGCTTCGTTAGGTTGTGTAGTGTCTTTTTTTTTTTTTTTTGTGTGCCACCTGTTTGGCTGTTTCATTTGTACACAAGTAAGTTGTGTTTGTGTTATTGATTTGTCTATGCATTCTCCATTATTATTCTCTATGTAGATCATATTAGTTGGTAGTTGTTATAAGTTCTATAGTCATATTCTTATTCTCTAATAACCAATGTTGCTCATGAAGATGCTTCAATGCTTACTAATTATTGAGTTTACAATTTAGTTCATTTTCTGTGTTCATACTCACTCCTTATTCATTTGTATACAAATTTCATTTGTGAGTTTCAAAATCATATTGTTTGTCAATAGTAACCACTGTTTTTTTAAGTTAATTTTCCTTCAAAATTAGTCAAGTGACTTCTAAAATAGGAGGTCAGTAGTCAGGAGATGGATACAATACTTATTTGAGACTTTTATGCATATCATTATATATGTGGTTAAGTTAATAGAGCTATGTTCTTAGCTAAAATCAGTTATGTTTCTTGACCAATGATTTTTATAATAGTTTTTATGTGTTTGTTCTTCGTTTACCGACTTTTTTTTTTTGGTTTTTTTTGTGCTTAGGGGTGCTCATCATATCGTTCTCTGAGAGGTACGCTAACATCTTTACTTTAAGAAAATATTTTTTCTTAAAATAGGAGTCCAGTAGTAAGTTTATGCTTCTTAAAAGAGGAGTCGAGTAATAAGGTTATGGTTTTTCTAGCTAAAGTCATTGAAATGTAAAAGCCAATTCAGTTTATTTATTGTTGACTTATATAAAACTGTATCTATTGTTGACTTTTAGATTTTATATTTCAATGACTTAAGGTAAAATCAGTTATGCTTTTTAAGTAATTCAGTTTTCCTCAAAAATCTTTTTAAAAAATTCACAAGTTCATGTAATTGTTGAACATCCTCATAAAATATATAGCCTACATTATAGCTAGGATCTATATAGTGAAAGTAGGTTCTTCTTCAGTTTTTTTGACTTATGAATTATTATGATAAATTTAATAAGATGGTTCTTCATGGTTCAAACAAACAGATTTATAGGTGGCTTTAAAGATTTTTGGTCAGCAGCAACGCACAGGGACAACATACAGGTCAGTTATCTATTTCACATAAACTAACAATATAATGTTCAATTAAATCAACGCATCCCGCAGCAACGCGCGGGTCGTGTTACTCGTTTTTAAAGACAAATACCAAACTCATTAAATACTAATTGTATTATTCTTAAAGACAAATGCCAGACTCATTAAATATTAATTGTATACAACATCTGGATCAAACACCACGTCTTCACTTCACAAGTACCATAGCGTCATCACCGTTTCTTAAACTGTTGTTCAACAGTGAAAATTGATCCGTCTAATTCGAAAAAAAAATTATATACTTATTTTGGCCCTATCCATTTTATTACCCTTAACTTTCGACCCTATTTTTTTAGTCAAAACTTATCAAAATAATAAGGGTGGGGATAAATGTACCAACATAATATGATAGATATACCAACTTTATCAACTTTTAGTCAAAAAGTATATTAATTATGATCTAATAATTACATGTCTTTTGAATTAAATTATTATATACAATAACAAAGTAATAATTACATGTCTTTTTTATTAATAATAATATTAATAGTATTACTAGTATTATTAATAATAAATAAGTCAAACACCAAGTGAGTACGCCAAGTTTTGTACCCAATTAACCAATTCTTCACGAGATCTGAACACCTACAAATGTATTTTATTTGTATTAACAAATTATTAATAGAGAAATAGTCACTACTTTGAAGTAGGGGTGTTCATGGTTTGGTTTCAAACCGTGAAACCGTCCAAACCGGTCATCGGTTCGGTTTCGCGGTTGGTTTTTTGTCTTAACGAACGGTCGGTCGGTTTCAAAAAATTTAAACCGTAGTGAACGGTTTGGTTTACGGTTTATATGAAAAACCGGTCGTAAAAAACCGGACCGGACCATGTACATATAATATATATTATATAATATATACATATATATATAATTATATATATACATATTAATTACATCGACTTCTTTTTTGTAATGAGATTTTGAGTTTTAGCGTTTAAAAACTAAAAATCTGGAAATTTAGACATGTTTTCATCCTAGAAATCTAGAACTTTAGTACACTATTGTTTATATTATGAACTTTAGTATTTGCATCACGTTTTGGAGGTTACATGTCCTATTTGGAGGTGGATTTTGTATTACAAATTAAAGATGACAAGTATAGTAGAGTAGCTTATACTCTCATTGTCTCATTTGATAAAGTTGATTTCGAATTTTCTTTTAATTTAAATTGTATTATTGTAAACTTATATTGAAAGTCTAAAGATCCTAAAACGCGAAACCAAACCGAAACCAAACCGGAAATAGCGGTTCAGTTTGGTTTGGTTTTAATTTTTAACGGTTCGGTTTAGGTTTTCGATTATTAAAAACCATAGCTAACGGTTTAGTTTACGGTTTGACCCAAAAACCGTATAAGCCGGACCGTAAACACCCCTACTTTGAAGTGTCGTGGCTTTTAAAATTTGATGTAGAACAAGTTGATTCAAACTTGGTGAATTGATATAAATATATGGGGACCAAAAAGAAAAAAACAAATATAGTTTGGTTCTGTCCATATAACTTTGTTCAATAAAATCAGCATTTGGTCAAATTAAAAATCTGACTTTTTTAACGACAATTACACTTGCTTTTAAGATACTGATCATATACAAATGTATTTTATTTGTATTAACAAATTATTAATAGTGAAAAATTTTACAAATAAAACTTAAACATTAACGATAGACATTATACCTGGTTTGTAGCAAATTCAGATGTATTCATAAAAAAAAATCCCCTCCTTCGATTGAGTTGTTTTCACTAGAAGTTGACATGATGGTAACTAGTTTGGGTTGATGTTGGTGGTGTATTTTTAATAAAATTGTGATGTATATATATACTAAAATATGAGTGAAAAGATAGTTTATGTACAACTACTGACCATAATATTATAGTTACTAGAAAAAATATGATTGAATAAATGTTTTTTGAAAATTGTCGTTCATTTTCAACAAATTGTATAACAAATATTCTTCATTCAAACTTTTAAATTATTTCACTAGTGGCTTTTAAGTTTATCACCAGCAAGGTGGTTTAATATAATTTTTTAAAAGAAAAAAATAGACAAAAGTATTGGTATGTGTGAAGTCAAATGAAATTAAGGGCATGAGGTATACCTCATGTTAACTTAACATGTTAACATGCCACATAGGCGCCACGTCACCTTTAACACCACATTGGAAAGTTTAACATGGGTGGGGATACTCCATGTGGTGTTAAACTTATTTTAATTTTTTTTTTCTTCTTACTTTCCAATTATTTTAATGACTACAAATCGGTTTATTATTTTTTTTTGGGTTTTTGTATCGCCTTCGAATAATTAAAAAAAATTAAAGAAGATGCTTAAATAATTAAAAAAAAACACTACAAATAGATTTCTTAAAAAGCATAAAACTACAAATATTCCAAAAAAAACAACAACTACAAATACTTCATTTAAATAAAAAAAACTATTCGTCGTCACGTAACTCCGCCATGATTTTTCGCTTTTCTTTCTCAATCATATCTCGTTGCTCCGGATCCAAGTTCGTGGTATCAATGCCGAGAAGACGGAATTGTTGAAGACGGAATTGTAAAAAATATGAATAAAGTGGGTTTTTTATAGGCGAAAAAGGTAAATAAAATGGGTGAATTAAATTTTATTTTTTTATTAAATGCTCCAACGGTCAAAAAAGAGACCGTTCAACGGCTCTCAATCCATTTTCACGGGCGCCAAAGGTTTGGCGGATTGGCTCGGCGCCGGTCTTCAACGCGGGGTGGGGGCGGTGTTGGCGCCGAATGGCGCCGTTAAAGGGCAAAATGGCGCCCCTTGACGCCGGTATACCGTGTGCTCTAAAAGAATTGGAATATGTGAAATTGAGAGGGTGATGTCAGACTTTGTCAGAAAAAGATAATTATATTTGACTTGGTATATTACCTTAGTATATCTATCAACTCCCAAATAATAAATGGTTAAAAAAAGCTCGACCTATAAGAACTCAAAATCTCAAAAGTCAAAACCATGAGACTTGATTTTTTATTTATTTATTTATTTATTATTTTTTATTTTTTTTGAACGGCATGAGACTTGATTTGTTAAAAAAAGATTTTTAGACTTAAATGGTCAAAACCATCCAACCACGAGACCAACATCATACTTTCAGAACTGAGATGCATGGTGCGTTTTGCTTGCAGAAGCTTTGTCCATGGCGGTTTAAGCTCAATGCACCGCTTTTATTCTACCACCACCAGAACCATTGGGTATCCTCCATCAAAGCCACCACCAGATAAATTTCTACATCTCTGTTCAGATGGCCGAATCACTGAAGCATTCAGAACCTTCAATTTGGACATATTTTTGGATCCATCTCTCTACTCTCACCTCCTCAAATCATGTATACAAACCCACTCACTCTCACTTCTTCAACAGCTCCATTCTTTGATAATCACGTCAGGGTGTTCTTCCACCAGGTTTGTCACCAACCATCTCCTCAATGCGTACTTGAAATTTGGTCAATCGGGGACTGCAGTCTCGTTGTTCGACGTAATGCCCAAGAAAAACATCATGTCTTGTAACATATTGATTGGGGGGTTTGTGCAAAGTGGTGAGTTGGATAAAGCACGCAAAGTGTTCGATGAAATGCCTGAGAGAAATATCGCCACATGGAATGCCATGGTTGCGGGTTTCACAGATTTTGAGTTTAATGAGGAGGCTTTGAGACTTCTATCTGAAATGCATGTTTTAGGGTTTTATCCGGATGCATTTACTCTTGGAAGGTGAGATGCATTGTTCTTGGCCATTTGGAAAATTTTGAAGCTGACTTATGTGTTTCTTTTATATGATGTATGATGTTTTTTTTCTTCCAGTGCTCTTCGAGGTTGTGCTGGGTTAAAAAGTCTGAATTCAGGCTGCCAGATTCACGCGTATGCAGTTAAATCCGGGTTGGAAATCAATGTGGTTGTTGGGAGTTCACTTGCCCACATGTACATCAAATCTGGAAGTCTAGCACAAGGAGAAAATGTGATCAAATCGATGCCTGTTCATAGTGTTGCTGTTTATAACACACTAATCACAGGTAGAGCTCAAAGTGGTTGCAATGAGGAAGCTTTAAACCAATATCACATAATGAAAATATCAGGATACAAACCGGATAAAATCACGTTTGTAACCATTCTCAGTTCGTGTTCGCAGTTAGCAACACTTGGTCAAGGCCAACAGATTCACGCAGAGGCAATAAAATCCGGTGCCACTTCATCAGTTTCTGTTCTTAGCTCCTTAATTAGCATGTACTCAAGATGTGGATGTTTTAAAGATTCTTTAAAATCATTTTCAGAAACTAAAGTTCACGATGTTGTCCTCTGGAGTTCAATGATTGCAGCTTATGGGTTTCATGGAATGGGAAAAGAGGCAGTTGGGTTATTCAATCAAATGGAGAAAGAAGGGTTAGAACCAAATGATGTTACTTTCTTGAGTTTACTTTATGCTTGTAGTCATAGCGGTTTAAAAGATCACGGGATCAAGATATTTGATTTAATGATAGAAAAATACAAATTAGCCCCACAACTAGAACATTACACTTGTGTTGTTGATCTACTTGGGACGTTCAGGTCGTTTAGAGGAAGCAGAAAATGTGATCAGATCTATGCCCGTGAGCGTGAAGGCAGATTCTATTATATGGAAAACTTTATTATCTGCTTGCAGAATATACAAAAACGCTGACATGGCAAAAAGAATCGCTGAGGAAGTCATACGGGTGGACCCACATGACTCGGCATCATATGTCTTGCTATCAAACATACAAGCTTCTGCTAAACAATGGCATGACGTCTCAGATTTCAGGAAGGCAATGAGAGACAGGAGAGTGAAAAAGGAACCAGGTGTAAGCTGGTTTGAGATGAAAAATCAAGTTCATCAGTTTTGTATGAGTGATAAATCACATCCAGATTCTGAAAAAATCCAACTTTATCTAAAAGAATTGACCGCAGAGATGAAACTGTTGGGTTATAAACCTGATTATGGATCCATTTTGCATGATATGGATCTTGAGGAAAAGGAAGATGATTTGGTTCAACATAGTGAGAAGCTGGCCATTGCTTTTGCTTTAATGAACACCCCTGATTGTGTTCCGATTAGGGTCATGAAGAATTTACGGGTGTGCAACGATTGCCATGTGGCGATTAAGTATATATCTTCGATTAAAAAGAGGGAGATTATCGTGCGGGATGCTAGCAGATTTCATCATTTTAGAGAAGGTCAATGTTCATGTGGAGATTATTGGTAAGAACTAAGATGTTATATTATCCAATTATTTCTGTATTCCTCTTGATTTGAAGTGTTGAGTATTAACCTTGAGAAATGAGCCAGGTTCAAATTCTTTTTTGTTATCTTATATGTAGAGTTATAATCATCTTTATCTGTTTTATTCTTTTTGTCCAATGAAAATGGTTCACTATTAGGCTGTGTTTGGTCCTTACATACTTGGACACACACGAGGAGAATGGAAATGGGTTAGACACATGAGTTTTGATCATTGACAAGTAGAGCCTGCCAATTGTTTTCAAACCAATTAAAGACGGTTTGGGGCAAGAGCCTTTTCTATTTGCGTCTAATGGAAATAGTTGAGTGGTCAAGTCTCACGATAGACGAAACATGTAGATTAAAAAGTTGGAACAAAATGTGCGTAAGTTAGTCGGCTTTAAAATAACTAATTCACCTTGAAGCGGGTGTAACATTGACTTCTTCTTTAGGGTTTGAATGGGTAAGAATGTAGTGTGTATTGTGAAAAGTCATACTGAGATAACTTAGAAAGTCATATATGTTTATATATAAATTTACCAACAGGACACTGTCATTAATGAAGTAGAGTACATGTTAAGCATAATAGTTGTACATTGATTAATCCTAAATAGTTAATAACTTATTTTTATTTCATTTATAATTTTTTATATATATATGGTTGCATGTTACCATAAGCCATACATATCAATCTTTGCAACTTACCAATCTTTTTGTTACAAAAACAATGAGAGAACAATGGTTTTCCATTCTTGCATTGTTCGCTTTAGTAGTGGCGTTTAACTACACTGAGGCGGCAACAGGGTTAATCCCACAGTTCTATAAGGTGCACAACACATGTGTAAACGTGGAACCGTTTGTTCGGCACCAGGTATGGCTTGCATGGGTTAATGACCCGACAGTGCCTCCAAAGCTCATCAAGCTGTTATATGCAGACTGCATGGTTAATGTATGTCCTCTTCATCTTTCACATTTATATATACATTTGTTACATGTGTGTATATGAATGTAAATACATGTGTGTACAAAATACACTTTTTTTTGTTTCTATTTTAAGCTAATACAAAACGAGTAAAACAGGGGTGTGATGCATCAATTCTTCTAGATGGACCAAATACAGAAAAAGCGTCAGCGAAAGCGCGAGGACTAGGAGCATTCGTTCTTATTGACAAAATCAAGCAAGTCTTGGAAGCACGGTGCCCAGGAGCTGTTTCATGTGCAGACCTTCTCAACATTGCAGCCAGAGATGCCGTTTTTTATGTAAGTGAAACCTTCCTACATTAAACACTATATGTAAGGGGAACATAATGATAATATACACTTTGACTCACCTTTTTTTAGGACTAAAAATGTGGCGCAAATTTTAGCTAAAACAGGGGCTAAATTTTTAGACTGCGACTAAAAGGCGAGCTAAATTGAAGATGGCTGCTAAAAACGTGTATTAATTTGATTGGTTGTTTTCGTGGATCCATATCACTTTTCAATGTTTGTTTGTTTTTTGTGTTCAATAAGTTTTATCATTCTAATCTGGCGGAATTTATTGATGCTTTCTGATTGTTTGATTTTGAATATGATATACATTTTAATCGGCTAAAAGCTAATGTTTATTTTGATAAAAAAAAAAACAAAAAGTCAACTTTATCTTATACTTGAACAGTCCGGCGGACGGTCTTATGAAGTTTTGCTGGGAAGAAGAGATGGGTTTGAATCAAAGGCAACATGGGTCGACTTTCCCTCGCCTTCCATCTCTTGGGAATCATCTTTGGCATACTTCGAGTCCAAAGGTTTAGATTTGACTGACATGGTTTGGCTACTAGGTAAGCCATCCATAACTGATTCCAGTTGTATTTCATCTTCAACTAACAAATCCCGCACGTTAGCCACACTCTTTGTAACTTTTTTCTTTAATTTGTAACTTACAGGAGCACATACAATGGGCAGGGTTCGGTGCAGTAACATTCTTGACCGCCTGTACAATTTCAACAATACTGGAAAACCTGACCCGACAATGGAAAAATCTACATTGAGCTATTTGAGGAAGGAGTGCCCTCCAAAACTGAGGCTGGGTCAACCCAACCCGCTCATAAACTTGAACCCGAGTAACCCGACCCATGTATTAAACAACTCGTATTACTCGAGAGTGTTGACAAATAAGGCTGTTTTAGGAGTTGACCAACAGCTTCGGTATGGTGGTGATACATATGATTTAACTGATCAACTAGCTTTTTCTAATGAAGTTTTTAGGAGGGGGTTTGGTTTTTCAATGAGCAAGATGGGTGGACTCAAGGTTTTGACTGGAACCAAGGGTCAGATTCGACTCAATTGCCGTATGGTCAACAAGTAGATTGAATGTGGTTAATTTGTTATTAATAAATGGTTGGATCGTGTTTCGGTTTATATGTTCTACTACTCGTCCAATGGAATGTGTTATTTTCTTAAAAGAGTAAACTTTGTTTTTTATTAAACGTTTTAAAGTCACCTGTTTGTTAACTACAAAAGCTTAATGTCATCCAAAATTTATGTGAATTTGTTAGAGCATAAACCGTGTCTCGTGTGTTGTATCAGATTGCGTCATGTTAGTTGATCAAGAGTTAGTGAGTTGTTGTAAGCTGCCATCGAACCAAGCAGCGAACTGCTGGTTCGTTGCTTAGCCAGGTTCGTTGGAGAACATGGCCTATAAATGGGGCTAAGTGTGTTAGAGTTTGATATTGATATGAGAGTTCAAGGTTATAGCGTCTGAGTGATAGCTGTGAGTTGGAGGGCTTTTGATTTCTGAGTTTTGTATAGAGTCTAAGTGATTTCAATACAAAACTTGATTATTTACATCGTGTCTCATTAAATTGATTGTCAAAACCAATAGTAAGATCATTCGAGGAACTTATAGGAGATGTAAAAAAAAAGACCAAATTATCCTTTTTAATATAAAAAAAACTAAAATATTTCTCTACTAAAATACTTTTACACACCATAGTCGCTCACCACCAAAGACAACCATCAAGGGTTCATCCCAAGTATGTAAACATAACTGGTTAGAGATCTCTAGGTGGTCTAACTGGTTTTTAATCGATCCTAACAGGTTATGGGTGGTCAAGTACTAATCAATTAGTGAGTAAATGGATACAATAGTTGGTTAGAACTACTTGAAAAAATAGCCATTATAGAGTCATTTCTTTTAGTTGTTGGGGACCAATTTTTTTTAGCACTTTAACCTTAGTTGTTAGTATATATAAATATTGGGTGTGATATTTTGATTACTCCACTTCTGCTCTAAAAAACAATTAAAAAAATGCAAAACCGCTTAAAACCGCTCATATTTTGCATTCTCTTCACCCGCAATGACAATTTCAAATGCTTAAAGTCAAGCTTTTGTTGGTGTTGATGCTTCATCAAATGAATTTAGTGGTGAAGATCATACCAATACCAATAAAGATAAACCCCAAGCTATTTCAATATTTGAATTTATGTTTGTTATCAAACGGGCTCGATGCTTTTTCACTTTCTGATAAGGAACTACATGTCAATAAAACACCCGCTTAATGATTAGACGAGTGATGGCTTAGACTAAAAAATAAAACAATATTATTTGAAATTTTTGTTCTCGAACCGCTTTTTAACTTTTTATTTGCGTTAATTTTTTTTATATATTATAATCAATGAAAGCTATGTACATAAGTATTATATAACTAGGTTGGTAACCCGTGTACTACACGAGCTGAATTTAGGTTCATGATATTAAATAAATACAAACAAAAAAAAATGATTAAGATATTTTAAAACTATGATTGACGTAAAATCCTTATAAAACATTAAATGATAATTTAATAAATTAAAGAAATTTATTATGTTTGAAAAATTGTTGACTAATTTTTCTTAAAAAAATTTATTATGTTTGACAAATTGTTGATTAAAGAAATTTATTATTTTTGACAAAATTGGTAATTATTCTTAATTGGTGATTTACTAAACTTGTAATTCATTGTGAGTTTAACATGTGATAGTGGTGATGTGAACCCTTTAAAATGAAGACATTTGGCAACCATTTTATTGCTTTATTATGATTACTAGGTTAGTAACTCGTGTACTACACAGACTGTATTTAGGTTCATAATATTAAACAAGATAAAAGAAAGAATAAAAATCGATTAAGAGAATTGAAAATTATGATTATTTAAATTCTTATAAAACAGTAAATGACAATTTAATAAATTAAATAAAGTTATTATGTTTAACACATTGTTGATTAATTTTCTTACAAACACTCAAATGATTTAGTAAATTTATCAAAACTATATTAATATTGTCAATTTTTTTGAAATAAAAGTCTAATTTGGACAAAATTGGTTAATTGTCTTAATTGGTGATTTATTATATTTGTAATTGATTGTGAGTTTGACACGTGGCAATGGTGATGTGGACAATTTGAAAATTAAGACATGTGACAACCATTTTAGTGCTTTATTATGATTAAGATAAGATAAGATAAGATGATAAGATAAGATCAGATATGTTTAATTTTAGAATATATATATATATTTTTATTTTTATAAAAACAATTGGTTATTAATAGGAACCGGTTAGTATATTTGGATTCAATAACCGATTTTTACCTCTATCCCCACCACCATATCCATCGTCCTCTTCCTCTCCTTATCTCCTAGCATATGTTTTTTTTAACGGCTCTTGATTGTGTTCCGATTAGAGTCATGAAGAATTTACGGGTGTGCAACGATTGCCATGTGGCGGTTAAGTATATATATATATTCGGTTAAAAAAGCGGGAGATTATCGTACGGGATGCTAGCAGGTTTCATCATTTTAAAGAAGGTCAATGTTATGTGGAGATTATTGGTAAGAAGATGTTCAAAGCAACGAAAGGTGGTGGTTAGCCGAGATGTAATTTTCTTTTGAAGATAAGTGTTGGAATTGGTCAGAAAGTTCACCAAATAAAAACTCAACTGAAGATATAGAAGTTGGGAATTTTGTGATATTTGGTCAGCTCGTTCCTACTATCACAAGCCGAAATCAAGTGAAGAAACTGGCCCAGATCAAGCACATGGTGCTGGCCCAGAACGAGTAGATAGCCCAACGTATATCATTGATGGGCTAGATTCAGCCCAAAGCCCATCCAATATGGATAATGAATCTGACCAGGGAAGCAGTTGTCGCAAGCCCAGAAAATGCGATAGAAGCTCACAAGATAATGAACCTTATAATTACCTACTAGGCGGGTGCCCGCGCGTTGCGGCGGCGATAGTTTATGGCTCGATATTGGTCGTTTATTTGTGCGTTATGGCAACACGGCAATTTACGAAAGTGATATTCGTTACCGTTACCGCGATGCGGTGCAATGACAATTTATATGGTGGTACTCGTTTTCTGTCCGCGCGATGCAGGGGTGACGACAATTCACATTGGATACTCCCTTTTTGATATTTTATCAATCCTCATGCGTTGAAAATTAAACTTTCTTTTGTGTGGGTGATGCGATAGCTTATAGTTCTCAGAAGGGGTCATTAGACGCAAGTAATAAGTTATGATATTATCATTTTACGTAATAATATATTTTAATGGTATGCAAGTAGGGTCATTAGTCGCAAGTAATAAGTTAAGATATTTTTACCGACTTATGTATAATGGTATATTTTAATGGTATGCAAGTATGCAACCCAAACAAATTAAAGTATAAGTTGTCTATCTTGAATAAATCTATAGAAAAAAAATGAACTCTTACAAAGAGGTCAAAACAAATAATAAGAATGGATTATTAACTTAAACTTGGGCCATTAGGCCTCTCCAAATAAGCATGACAAGCATCCTCCCATTTTTTCTTTCCAGCATCTGAATTTACAATTCAATAATTATGTGTAACGTTTCAAACACATGCAAGAAATTCATACAAATGTAGAAAGGTCCAATGTGTTTGAACATGACCGAATCAGTTCATTAAATCTGCTGTTACAGGTTTTATGAGGATAAAAAAACAGGCTGCAACTCTAAAACTAAATTTTAGACAAAAGTATCAAATATAAATCAGCAAAACTCTATTGTAAACAAAAGAAACACAGGCGGTATAAGGTCTTTACACGTTGAACAAATGCTCTTTAGCTTGAAGGAATAACTTTGAGCAATTGCGTGAACCCTTCTTCAGAGAACTCTATGAAACAAGAAAAAAATCTGACAAAACATAATGAGTAAAATGTAGAAAAATAAAATAAAACTTTAATGAAACAAGAAAAAAATTTGACAAAACATAAGGGGAAGATCACTATAACTGTGAATCCATTGGTAGATCGAACCTTCAAGAGGACACTGAAAGATATATGAACATGCCCAGCAATCAACCCCCACCAATGCCTTCGATAGAAACTCCTTTCTCCAGTTAAAGACTATGCAATTCGTTTCATAGATGACAGCCTCAAGACAGTTCCTAACAATGGAGATTGCAAACAATAAGAATAAGAACGAAACTGTCAAAAGGCAAAACATTGTCAATAAGCACCAAACTGTCAAAAGGCAAAACATTGTCAACAAGCATACAATTAGTACCATTCCTATGTACGTGATGCTTCTGAAGACACAAAAGTCACTAATCTAATCTATTCAATTGCAAAGATAGTGACAGAAGTGAGTGAAAAAAGGGATAAATGATAGAGAATAAAAAGTATATCTAGAGAAAATACATAAAAAAAGTAAAAAAATCACACATGTTCCCTTATAGTCGCCAAGAACCCATCATTCCATTGTTTGTGCGGATAAATTCTTTAAAGTAACATAATTTGGTATATTTATAGTTGACTAAAAAAATATTTGACATTGGCATCCAGATGTCAATTACATTCAACTTACAGTTTGGTGAAGAATGTCATCAAAATTGAATTCTTGGGTCAATAAAAGTTTTATCATCTAAATGCATAGAACTGTGGCATTGAACTGTCATTAAACTATTAGAGTATATTATTATTATTAGTTATATTATTAGGGTTGAGCCCATGGGCTTGGTTAGGTCTCTAGGGTTCCTTATGAACTCTATAAATTGTAACCCTGTCATTCAATAAGATGAATTCAGTTATTTCAGTCATTCCATATTCTTACATGGTATCACAGCCTAAACGATCCAAGTCCTAGTCGTCGTCACCGTATTCAAACCCTAGACAGGGCGGTGTGCCGCCATGCCGCCGCCCTGTCTCAACTTCGTTTCTTTTTCATCATTTGTTTCGTTTCTTTTCTATTTTGAAGTTTCCGTTGAATAAAGCTTCGTTATTGATTAAAGACTCGAGCGACTTCGATTTCTTATACGACGATTTTGCTTTTCGTTCTTCGATCTCACTTTCACTTTGTATTGCGATCTCTGTACCACCTATCACACGTGGATCAAGTTTACATCTTTTAAATTGGATATTCTTTTCTTGTTGCTACGTGGAGAAGCATCAACAAGCATCAAACACCGTGAGAAGTGATTATTTTTTTTAGTTGTTTTCTAAATTATGGCTTCTATATTGTCTTGGATTACGGTTCATAATCTCAAACTACGGTTTGATCAGATTCTTTTTTTTTTTGAACCAACGGATTTTATCTCTCGATCTACGGATCTAAGAGATTTCCCTTCTTGCTTCCTTTTCGATCTTTTTACATCTCTGAATCTCATCTCTCGATCTACGGATCAAAGAGAAAGCCGCTTGACCACGGTCATCGGCCTTGTTTTCTTTTTCCTCTTTTAGATTTATGAATCCCATCTCTTCATCTACGAATCCAAGAGACCGCAAGACTACGGTTATCGGTTATCAACCTACCTCTAGTCAGTCTGTTTCTCTTTTTAGGAGGCAGGAATTAATGAACTACAACCACTTGCTTTTGAAGATCGGAGCTATGGTCCATTGCTATAAAAGTTTTTTTTTTTGAAGAATATGGATGGCAAAATCAAACGCAATATGGATTTGTTGGCAAGAGTTTGAGTCAATCGAAGCATATTTAATTTATCTTAATAGTATTATTTTTTTTATGTTTTCTTTTTTTTCCAGTCTGATCTTTCGGTTTCCTCCAGCTCTAACTGCGGGGGAGTATTAGAATGTATTAGACTAGGGTTAGTTAGTATGAGCCCACGGGCCCACTAGGTATTTAGGGTTTACAGTTATTCTCTATATATTGTAACCCTGTCATTCAATAAGATGAATTCAGTTATTTCAGTCATTCCATATTCTTACATAAACAACCTGTATTAATAAAACTTGGTCATGACGAGTCCGACCTGGCAGCTCTTCCTGATGATTTTGATGGCAGCACGCACCTGAAATACACAGATTCTAAGATTTCAAATGCCACGTGGTTTTAGCTTTGTTCGTCCAGCGAGCCAAGTTCTGCATTATGCAAATTCATAGAAATCAGATAAAGTATAGGTAATTTCTAAACAATAAACAACTTTAGCGTCGATACAAATTCATGATGCCATTTGATTCATACTAAAAAAATGAGACGTAAACAATAACTAAAACTTACTTCAGCAGCCTCATCCCTCATTTCAACTTGATTTTATCAAATTCATTGTGTTTAAAGAAATGTGTTCGTAAGAAGTGGATGATGAAATCATAATGATTAAAGGTTTCGACCCTCAAGATGTCAATTTTGATAGATTCCACTACCAGTTAATAGTATTAAGTTTCAAAAAATATTGAACTGAAAGCAACATCCGAACCAAAGAGTTTCCTGACTTGCAATTAAAGAAAAAGAAAACATAAACACATCAGATACATGAAGAAGAAAAGAAAAGCATGTGCAGTCGGTAAACAACAAAAAGAGACAAAATTCAAAAACCCAAATCAATCGAGGTTGGAATTAAAGATTAAAGGCAACTCATACATCGCCCAATTCATAAACACAAACAAAGAAAGTACTCATAACCAAATCGAGCACATAAATATTTAACCGAAACAACGCCATTTACAAAATTAGTTACCTGAAAAGTAGTAAATCAATGAATAACCAGAAGTAAAAAAAGCCTTTGTTTTTTAAATTGTAGTTGCTTCATGTTTGGGGCTGGGACAGTGATAATCTACAATTAAAAACTACAGAAAATTAAATCTGATGGCATGAAAAAGGGTAATTTACATCAACAATTTGAGCATACAATTAAATGCTTTTATCAATATCAGCATATTACCAGATCTGGTAAAAGTATAATTCATAGAAATCAGTCAAATCTGTAGAAAATTTATAGAGTTCATGGAAATCAATAAAGTTCTCACCATGTAACGCGAAAATGGCAACATAGGTGTACCTACATAAAGTCATTAACATCGACAAAATATAGATTTAGTTGACATGTACCTATATAATAACAAATTCGACAGAACCTATTTTGACAAAGTGGTCACTCTAGAAATAAATTTGGGAGTTTACCTTTAGAAGATTTTACAGTTTCACAACATTCAACTTCCTCAATATCAAGTCCTCGAGCATTCGAATCATTTCTGCAAATGAATAAACTAAAACTATGAAATACCTCTCACCTGGTGTTGAACCGATATGAGAAATAATAGACCCCACCCGAGCCATTTGTAAGTCACTTAAATTGGACTATTTCTATAACATTACCATCACTGTTGTGCAATTTGTGTGTTGACGATCAAATAACAAAAAATTACCCTTGTTAAGTTCCCACGATGTCGTAAAGCATATCCAACAGATTCCAGTAGCTTAGTTAGCATTTTGAAATAATTGACCATCCCTTCCTTCATCTATAATTTAGCTTGGCAGCCTATGTAATGACATAAATATAAACAAAACAACTTCAAATGAAAGAATCAAACCTAGAATTTTAAGAACACATAAGCAAAAACAACTTACATTACTTTGCTCAAACTTACAACATCAAATGCTCATATCATACCTGATTCATCAACTGGTTTTAAAATTTTTAAGATGCAACTTGTGCTCACAACGAAATGCATATGATACTTGAGCATACATGCCTATGAATAAGAGATTAAAGTAGTAGAATAACTAAATGTTATAAGTTCTAGAATTCACCACGATATGTGTCATAACCTGACTGGATATATTTACCAATGACACTCATGCTTAGACTCTTAAAAAAGAAAAAAACAATACAAAAACACAATAAGATTATAGCTTATGGCTCACACCCAAAACGGTAGATTAAAGGAGAGAATGGGTCCTTCGCGTCCCACCTGTTCACACACAATATGTTGAGAATTAAAATTCAACAATTAAACAAAATATATGATAATGGTCCTTCCAAGAGGAGTGTATTGAAAAGCAGCAACACCTAAATGATAAAAAATTACATGTTCAGTTTGTGTCCCAGCTGAAACCAACATTGCAAGAATCACATAATAAATTTAGCATGATAACCCAACATAATCAAGCCTTTTTCAAGAGATACTTTAAATTGACCCATTTAAATTTAACCTTTTTTCACCCTTCACCCAAAGTCTCATGCACTCTTCTCTTCCTCAGTAAACTTCACATCAACAAATCAAGACTGGATTTCCAAGCTGCATATTCACATCAACACATTAGAAAATTAAATGTTGACTATGTAAAGTCAGATCTAGTAAATTATGGATGTATCTCCTGATCACACTCCAAAACTGGATTTGTCCTCTTTACAAACACCTAAAAATATATCACCAAATGCAACAGATGACTACATTTTGCTGCAGAAAGTATGAAAGCATCTAAACAATAATTACCATTTTAAACTTTTAGAACTTTTAAACCTCTTGTGTAAACAACAACCCACTGTTACTTTCATAAACTCATTACTTAAATGTCATCATAACTGTTACTTTCACAAACTCATTACATTCACAAACTCATGTTAAAAATACTAAAAGGTATTAATATGGTCTGATTAAAACCTAACAGATTCTTAGAACATGAGAACAGATTAGACATCATAATAAAACTAAAAAAATCACCTGCAAATACACTCCAATTCCATAGTTATTTTAACTCATTGGAGATATTTGTTAAATCAACTCCATTTAATAAAGACTTCACAATGAAGATTGGTACCATCAACTTCTTGTTCTTCAGAAAATGGCTTGAGCCTTATGTCCTGTTTGGGTGATGACCATGAGCTGATTATGCTTATGGTTCATAATCTTGGGTGTCTCTGGTCAGGATCAGTTAACAGGAACCATTTTAAAGGTGTTACTGTGGTTGCTTTGATGATCTAAAACATGACTCAGATTTTAATGAACACCAAAATAATGAACTCAGAATTTAATGAACACCAAAATAATGAACATAGCTTGAACACCAACAGAATAATGAACACCAAAATCATAGTTTCAAGAATGAATTTCAAAAACATAAAAGAGATGAACGGATGTACCAGAGATGAAGTGATAAATCGATGCAGTTGAAATTCAATTACGATTTCTTGAACTATGAAGAATTGATGAACACACAATTAGATTTAACAATAAACACAACACGAACTGTGATTTGTGTTTTCTAAAACCGTACCTCAATTTGTAGAATCAGAACTTGAACCGTGAATTCGAATTGAAATTTAAATTGAGTGCCATATTTGATTTCATTTGAGACCTGCAAGGATGTGTTTGAGAGATTAGGTTGAGCGCCACTTCAAGGATGTGTCTGTGAGAGATTAGGTTGAGCGCCACTGCAAGGATGTGTCTGTGAGAGATTAGGTTGAGCGCCACTGCAATCGAGACCTGAAGTCTGTAAGATTTCGGTGGAGACCTGCAAGATTTGTACCATGCTTGCTGTTTAAAAGGGAATAGCCAATTGAAGGGAGGAGAATTGTGGTTCACGAAGCGGCGCCTGATGGTTTTGGTGGTTCGATGGAACCGTGAACAGAGAATCGAGAGAGAGCCGATTTCTAAGCCAATCAATGCGGGCAATCAATGGAAGCGTGAATGCAGGTTCCTTGGAAGCGTGAATATTTACAGGCACGCTAAAGAGAAAGCAATCAATAATCAATGCGTGCAATTTAAGGCTGTACACGGGTGGAAGAGATTAGGGTTTAAGGCTTTAAGACTTGTACATTGTGCTTATTAGTTTGTACGCGTCTTAAAGATTCAGCATTTTTCATGACGAAAATGCCCTTTAGGGCAATATGTATTATATATAGTAATAGATATATTATTAGGCAAGTCAACACAGGAACATGCCTGCTTGGCTGCTTCCTGTGTTGACTTTTCGATCTAAATATATACATAAGATTCCACTAGATAAACATATGGCGTGATTGGCTCAATGGTTAAACGCTTTGCCTTACAAGGAGGCGACCCGGGTTCGAAACTTGGGGTCCTTATTTTGGCAGTTTTTTTTTATCCTTATTTCGGCAGCGAATTTTTTTTTCAAGATATTTTTTATAGATTATAAGAATCTTTTCCACTTCATTAACCAATTGGGGTTGTGTTCCAGTGGTTGGAAGCTTTGGTTTGTGATTTGGGGTCTCATGTTCAAATCTTGGGAACCCCATGGTGGTTGAATTTTTTTTTCAGATAAAAAAATGTTTATGTTATGTATATTCACTCTCTTTTTTCCAATTTTTTTTCCTTCATCCATATTGGACTTACGAATGGTATATAACGGATTTTTATTGTCGCAACGCGCGCCAATGTTTTAAATTTGTTTTCTTAAAGGCTTTTATGCTCTCTTTTCTCTAATTTTATACATCATGGATTTTTACCGTCGCAACGCACGCCAATGCTTTTCACGTTTAAAAACACGCCCGCCGCAACGCGCGGAAAGTTCTAAATCTAGTTATAATTATGAAGAAGTCAAACATTCTCAAAAGTGGATTAAAGCTATGAAAACCGAGTTGGAGTCGATCAACAAAAACAAGACTTGGTTTTTAACAGATCTTCCGACGAACACCAAAGCAATTGGTTCTAATGAAGAATCCAGACGGCTCACTAAATAAATATAAGGCACGTTTGATAGCTAAGGGATAGGTGCAAAAACAGAGGGTGGACTACGATGAAGTTTTTGCACCAGTAACTCGACTGGAAACGGTACGTTTACTTATTGCACTAGCGGTTAACCGGGGTTGGGAAATTCATCACTTAGATGTAAAATCGCCGTTTTTATATGGGGAGCTAAAAGAGGAAGTTTTTGTTCATCAACCCGAAGGATTTATCAAGCCGGGTGAAGAGAATAAAGTTTACAAATTAACTAAGGCCCTCTACGGGCTAAAACGAGCCCCGAGAGCTTGGTACGCGAAGCTTGATGCTACGCTAAAAAGGTTGAAGCTCATTCGTTGCATGCATGATCAAGCGGTATATGTCCAAGAATCTGAAAACTCAACCTTTACTATTGCGATATACGTGGATGATTTATTGGTAACGAGCTCGATAAAAGAAGAATTAATGGTTTTCAAAAGGCAAATGGAGACCGAGTTTGAGATGAGCGATCTAGGCTTACTCACGTTTTATTTGGGTATTGAAGTGGAGCAAAGTCATGGAGCAATCATGATCAAGCAAGAAGCATACTCAAAGTAAATACTCGATGAAGCAGGTTTACTCGACTGCAATGCAACTCAAGTTCCAATAGAACCAGGTTTAAAACTTGAAAAAGATGAAGACGGAGTTCGAGTTGATGCTACCCACTATCGACGGTTGGTCGGGTGCTTGAGATACCTTGTGAATACTCGTCCGGACCTAGCTTTTTCAGTGGGGCTCACGAGCCGATATATGCAAGATCCTAAGGAATCGCATATGGTAGAGGTGAAGCATATTCTTCGATATATAAAAGGAACTCTTGGATTTGGCATACGTTATCGTTGGGATGGAAACTTGTTTCTAACCGGGTTTAGTGACAGTAGTCACAATGTGGGGAAAGAAGATGGAAGGTGCACCACGAGTTACAACTTTTATCTTTGAAATTCTTCAATTTCATGGTGTTCTCAAAAACAAAACACTGTGACACTTTCGTCGTGTGAGGCCAAGTTTATGACTGCGACGATGGCGGCTCAACAAGCATCATGGCCCTGAGTTTTGTTGAGTGAAATTATTGGTACTAAAGAACATGTGGAGAAGCTATCTCACTTATGAAGAATCTCGTCTTTCACGGGAGAAGCAAACACATAAACACGAGGTATCACTTCATCCGAGAGTGTGTTGAAAGAGGCCAAGTTGAGGTGGAGCATGTGCCGGGAGGTCAACAAAGAGCGAATATTCTCACTAAAGCCTTAGCTAGAGTCAAGCTCAAGGAAATGCGGGACTTGCTCAAGGTGGAAGACCTTTTTAATTTCGGTTCTAAATCGAATTTAAGGGGTCAATGTTGTGGGAATTAAAACACTCGGATACACCGAGCTTATGGTGTGGACGGTTGCATGAGATTACATGCACAATACGTGGAGCCTAGTAACTTGGAGAACAAGGAGAGCTTATTAGATTAATTATTTAATTATTAAGTAATAAAATTTTAGTCTAATTCAAATGCCTTGTGTAGCAAGTTGGGGGTCTCTCTATATATGCCGATTTATGGTAGCCTTGTAACTAAGTTTTTTAGCCTATTTTTTCCTTGGTTATGAATAAAGGGTCGTTAGGAGTTACCAAATAAATTCTTTGTTTTGTTTAAACCAATCAGGGACTTGACAACACTACATGTATGAGTTCTAATGCTACATTATATGTTACAACATATTACACCTTTGGAAAAACATTATCTATATACCATATCCATTTAGTATAGTAGGTGAATAGTACTTATGTTTTTATTGAGCCACTTGGTTCCTGTAGAAATCAAAGATGATCGGGTTAGATTAATTGAATTGGATCTCTAATATGTTCTTCGAACTACCGACGTCTGGATCTTGTTGGGGATTGGTATGAAACTGGAGCAATAACAAGAACAATATGACTGGAACTTATCTGCACACATAACAACGCGTTAAGGCGTCACGGGGAGAAAGTTATCACGATAACAACCCTCCGACGTGAGAATCAGTAAATCGAATGTAGAAGATGAAGGTATGAGATTAGGGTTTAAAAAGAATGATAGCATATACATATGAGAAAAGTACCTCAATACGTCTGCATTTATCGATGCATGTGGATTAGGGTTTAACCCGTCAGGATGATGTCTACACATGTACCTTTAGAATGGAATCACTCCTAATTCATGCTACGATCTAATTGGTTGAATGCACGGCATAACCGTTTCTACTGGTCCCTGACTCCCCGTGGATTTCACGAATTCAGGATTAACCCGCTAAGAAAGGTAGAGTGTAGGCTTGACCCGGCTCGTGGAAGGCCCAACGAGGATGTAATTGGTATTTATCCTTCAATTCCATTGGATGGATGGCACGTAAGATCTTCAGATTTTTTAAAGTGTTCCCCTCGTAGATAAACATGTGCAAATTAACATTTAAATCCTAAGTTTGGTCCTTAAAGCGTTTAGCTACTATTTTTTTTCATTGTTAATATTGTTCTCTTTTTTGCTTTCCTTTTAAGTTTTCCTGTTTTTAATTTCATAATGTTGCATTTACATATCAGTTCTTTTTATTTTTATTTTCTCTATTATTTTTATTTAGTACATTTTTTGTATTTGTGTTTTCTTTACATTTCGCTCTAGCAATATAACTATTTAATATACCTGTATTTTTCCTATCATAACGCGCTAGCAACAAAATCTAATTATCTCTTTAAAAGTAACTTTTTTTTATAATATAACAATGCTACATTCATAATGAGCAAGCAACAAAATCTATTTATATTTTTTAAAGTGGTTTATTTATAATATAACAATGCTACATTTTTTAGTGGACAATTACAACATATGCTTTATATATTTCAACTAAATAAAGATGTTTACAAAATTCAAACCCAAAACAAATCATCCGGACATACAAGGGAGACGGGCAACAAGTTGCGTCGTCAAATCTTTCTGAATAGCAAAACTAAGCCGTGTGAAAACCACATTTATAGGCCCAGGGGTCACGACATAGCTATGCATAGCCCGTTGGACTCGACTCATAGTTTCAACGGCCTCAGGGGCGAGATATAGTTCTTAATAAAATAAAAAAATTTACTAAAATTGATCTGAGTTTTAAAAAACGGGTGAAAGTGAATTTAACCGAATCAGGTATTTGTTACTTAGGTTGTAGTCTAATGATAACGGACAAAGTTTATTTGATAAAGATCAAACTTCAAATCTTAACGATGATAAAATTTAATGGAAAATAAGAATTTGCTGTAAAAGAGAAAAACGAGGGCAGGTCTCCTCTTCGACCTTACAAAATTGCTAATGCGTCAATCATATTTAATAAAATCCTTGGGTTTGTTAAACTATTAGCAACTTGTAGTCGATTCAACCCTCTAATTAAATAATTAAACATTTAAATCATATTTATTAATTTCAATTACAGCTAGCGACGACTACTAATTTTTTTCTTTTTCTTTATTTTTTTTAACGGCTACTACAACTAATTAAAGAGGCTTGGGGGAAGAGACTTTATTGTTTGCGTGTAGCTTATCATCAACGCTTACACTAAGATTGCGTTTAGAATGTTTAATGCACATAATTAGACGTTAATTCATTGACTGGTCTAACCATTACACTTTTAAAATAAGTTGGCTTTTATTAAATATTTTCAAAAGTTACTTGATTTCTATGTTAATATAAACTAGATTTTTCGTTCTCTTTTCGCTTCGGGCTCGGATATATTCTTAAAGAACTTAACCGAGGACAAAAAAACCAAGAGAAAGACCAAAAAAAGGAAAATTAAGGAAACACTAGGCATATCTCCTGACTACAAGGGTCGTGACATCTTTATTACCCATGCAGCTACAATTCAGGGGCAAAGTTTGGACTGAAATGGGAATAGAACCGTACTAAATGCGGATATAGCCGGACTAAGTATATAATTTTTTTCCAGACTAAACGAGTATAAATTTACACTACGGAGCAAGAAAACGGACTGGGCCAAGGCCCGGGCTGGCCCCTTAAAAGCTTCCCCCTTGGCTGCAAACGTAAATAGCCATAAAATCTGGATTTTATTTATAAAAAAGGTGCACCTAGGGATGGTACCTCGGCTATAACAATTTGTACCTCAATCCAAATTGCAATACACGTTAATACCTTACACATAAATAAGTGAAAAATTACTATTCATATTTATTTATAATTTGTATATAGTATAATATAATATAATATTTTTTAAGAAAGTAATTTAATTAATAAATCAATAGTTTTTCTTTTATTATTATTATTTAACTTTTTGCTAATACACAGATATCCAATAATCATACTTTTAAATCTATGAATGTATAATGTATTAACAATATGACATGAATTCTCTATCACCGAAAGGACGTCACTTCTCAACATCTTGATAGTTGATACTACTACATTTCAGACCTCTTATAGTACGTCCTTTTAAATATTGAAGTCCGAGAAAAGTTAAAAAGTAAGATGAAAATAAATTATCAAAAGTTATTACATTTTTTCCAAATTTACATAAAATATTGAGAACAAGTTGTCAATAAATAGAGTGGAACGTAAATAATGTTAACAAGTTGTTCATAAACAGGGTAAAACCGGAAGTTGTTTGCCAATATGGCAATATGAGCTTTGACATGCACAAAATTCACCTTGAAGTGCGTGTAGTATTGGTGTGAACGGGTAAGAATGTAATAGTAAGATAACTTAGAAAGTGATTTAAAAACTGTCGGTGAAATAGAGTACATGTTAAGCATAATAGTTGTATGCCAATTAATACGTAATAACTTAGTTCTATTTCATTTGTATATATAGTTGCATGTTACCAATGAGCCATGCATATCAATCTTTGCAACTCACAGAGTTTTTTGTTAATTATAAACATGATTATGATGAGAGAACAATGGTTTTCCATTTTTGCATTGGTCACTTTAGCAGCGGCCATTGGCGGCGCTCAAGCGGCAATAGGGATGCCGCCTGAGGCTGCACCGCTAATCCGACATTTTTATAAGGTACACAACACGTGTGCCAACGTGGAGCCGTTTGTTCGGCACCAGGTACAGCTCGTATGGGCTAACGACCCGACCGTTGCTCCAAAGCTCATCAAGTTGCTATATGCAGACTGCATGGTTAATGTATGTCCCCTTCATCTTTCACATTTTATTATATTACCGTTAAATTAGTTGTTTTAACTGGAGCTAATATAAAACCAATGAAACAGGGGTGTGATGCATCGATTCTTCTAGACGGACCAAATACGGAAAAAGCGTCCCCGAAAGCGAGGGGACTAGGAGCATTCGTGCTTATTGACAAAATCAAGCAAGTCTTGGAAGCACGGTGCCCAGGAGCTGTTTCGTGTGCCGACATTCTCAACCTTGCAACCAGAGATGCCGTTTTTTTCGTAAGTGAAACCTTCCTATATTGAACACTATATATATAATCTAGATTCACATGAAAACTAAAATTTACCTTATACTTGAACAGTCGGGTGGAGCGTCTTATCCGGTTTTCTTGGGAAGAAGAGACGGGGTTGAATCAAACGCAGCATGGGTCGACTTTCCCTCACCTTCCATGTCTTGGGAATCGACTTTGGCATACTTCCAATCGAAAGGTTTAGATGTGCAAGACATGGCTACACTCCTGGGTAAGCCATTCATGACTTGTAAATTACTTGTTTCGGGTTGTGTTTTATCTCAAATTCGTAACGGAAAATGTTGAATTTTTTTTTTTAAAGATACAACCTTTAAAATCATTTTATTCAAACATTTAAATTATCATTATAACAATATTGCTTCTTTGATTAATTCACAACAATTATATGTATAAAGATAGACAAAAACATGTTTGCAAGTCAAGCGAACTCATATCGCCCTCTGCAAGAGCAAAATTAGGGGAGGGTTAAGAGGGTCTTTTGATTCCTCTGTCATCAAAATTTGTCAATAGATTATATATAAAAACTGAGTTTTTTTCAAGAAAAACATGACTTGGACCTTTTAAGAGAACTTTATGATGACCCTCCAACTAAAAAGTTCCGATTCAGTCACTGCACCTCTGCTTGTGATATTTTGATCACGAAAGGCTGAGCACTAAATATTTTCAAGGATCACGTTATTTAGTCGCATTCTTTATAACTCTTTTTTTTTTTAATTTATGATTTTCAGGCGCACATACAATGGGCAGAGTTCGGTGCAGTAACATTCTTGACCGCCTGTACAATTTCAACAATACTGGAAAACCAGACCCAACAATGGAAAAATCTACATTGAGTTATTTGAGGAAGGAATGCCCTCCAAAAGTGAGGCTGGGTCAACCCAACCCGCTTATAAACTTAAACCCAAGTAACCCGAACCACAGATTCACCAACTCCTATTACTCAAGAGTTTTGACCAATAAAGCTGTCTTAGGAGTTGACCAACAGCTTCGCTATGGTGGTGATACCTATGATTTAACTGATGAATATGCTTCATCTATTGAAGATTTTAAGGGGGAGTTTGCTTTTTCAATGAGCAGGATGGGTGGGCTGAAGGTTTTGACCGGAACCAAGGGTCAGATTCGACTCAACTGTCGCATGGTCAACAAGTAGATTGAATGTGGTTATTTTTATTATTAATAAATAGTTGGATTTTGTTATTAATAAATAAAGAATTGTAACGAGTTCTTTAATTCTATGTTTACAAGATGTAAATTGTTTCACATTATAAATTTACAAGTTGTATATTGCTTCACATTATAAGTTTACAAGTTGTATATTGCTTCATAATATAAGCTTCCACCCCACCCCCTTAAAAATAAAAAAGATAAAAATAAAAAAATGTTGAACAGAGTACGTAGCACAAATAATGAGATTGTGTTCTCCTAACCTGCAAGATGTAACCTTTTTCAGTTATGTCCAGACCACATTTTCAAGCTTCGATTCACAATCCTGAAAGATTGGAGGATAAATATAACAGAATATCAAATGGCTCAAACGTGATGAAAGTCATCTGAAATGTATTCAAATGCTTATATACTCCTAAATCCGATATTGAAAAAGGTTAAATTATTTTTGTAGTAATATCGTTGTAGTAATATCGTTTTACCATATGAAAACCATTATGTTTTACTATTCAGGTCCGAAACTTAAAAAAGCTTCCAATTAGAAACAATCCAAGTTGAACAATAGAAAAATCTGAAATTTATGCATAACAGTACCTGAAGTACCTTGAGTCCTTGACAGAAGACTGGTTTCAAAACGAAGTGGATGACTGTTCAAATGGCATAAGCACTCCAAAAGGTATAATATTCTGCTGTGCAACTCAAAAAGGAATTTAAAGATGGATACCTCGGCATGGATAAAGTACTGAACACAAACTTGAAGCACAAGAAGCTACTCATCATAGCCAGAAGCTGGGCTTCGATTCTTGATCAGCTAGATTGAATAAAAAAGTAATGTTAAAAACAGATGTGTAAAATCTAAAAATGATTTATAACTGCATTGTGAGCCAAAAAGAAAATAGGCATACCATGCCTATAATTTAGATGAATCTTATAACATGCTTAAGCCTTGTGGAAGTATTTCTTCCAGAGTTTAATGGCTGTGCTTACACATCTTTTAACCTTAATCTTCAGCATATTATCCTTGAATATCTATATCATAAATGAACACAAGTTAAATAAGTAGCCCATATCACGTGTTACCAGATTTGGAAATTAAACCAAGTATAACTCATCTGCTTTCATCATAAATAACAAGAGGTGAAAAAAAGCAAGTTGAAACTAATACAGATTTTGTAGATTAAAGAGAAAGCATAAGCCACTTGCCTAAGGACAGCTGCTACACAAAATATAGGCAATTCATCAAAAGCATTTCTTGATAATGTTATAAAGGCTATTTGGTAACTGTCCTTTTTTACCACATGTTTTTTGTCAATCCACAAAAAGGGTGGTTTGGTGACTGCAGATTTTATTCCGTTGTTTTCAAAATTCAAGTGCTCTAGATTTCGGTCATTCACTTTTAGGCCACCCTTTGAACCACTTTTTTCATGGTCAATAATTTCCTCTCCTTTGACTGTAATTGACTCACTTGGGATCTGTACAACCAGAAGTTCAGGACAGCTATTCTCCAGATTGAAATGCTAAAGATTCGATGAAACCAGCAGCCCACATCATCTGCTGACAGAACAAACAAACAAGCAAAAGAGTAATTTACCAATTATTAGATATTCTACAGTGTCTATCATGTGGGTGTTCATTTAGTCAGTATCATGACAGGAAATAAAACCAGAATGGACTACCTTGGTACACATGCGATATATCATTAAGAAATGCTAACACTTGTAATAAGATGCATAATGTGTAGTTTGGTTACACAAATATTCACACAATATATATAGGCTATTCAAATTGATTGGAAATGATATCCAAAATTCCAAATAATCAATTCATCTTCAGTAATGCACGAGGCAATGTCCTCCCATTCCCTCCTTTTTTTCTGCTCTTAAAAACTATTAACCATTTTACATTATATCTTGTTAAGAACAGGTTTTATGACACATGAGAACATATGGGTGAAAGCAATGATTTGCTTCAAGAAAATAATGTAGAATAAATCAACATAAAATATAATAAACATAAATTCCTTTTTGAAAGACCAACACCTGAAAATAAAAAAAAAACCCTTGCCCCTAACATAATCAAAAGTCCGTTTGCCACTTCTGCTGGTTTAAGCATTTTGTTTATCTCCGCAATGCACAGAAGAAAAAAGACAGAGAAGCTCATAAGCTGAATCAAAACAGAAAACAGTACTACAACCACTAAAATTATAATCTTTGATCAATGCTGAATCTTAATTCTTAGCAGTATGTATGCATAAGGACTTGGAAGTATTTGATTTACATAACAAACGCAGCACATACCAAAGGCATGGCCCTAACTGGCTCCTTTTATACCCTAATTTAAAAAACAGCAAATTCAGTCGGAGCCTAATAAACTTTGGCTACTTCATTCACACATGGATTGCCATTTCAACTGAATCAACGGTCAAAATTACTAGACTACAAACAATGAAGTTTACAGAAAGCAAGTTTTCTTTCACTATAACAATTAGAAAAGCATAATTCACATCATAAACAGCAAAAAAACTGGAAATTAGCTAGATCTCCACATCATTGTCTGCATTGAAGGAAGATTTTAAGAAGAAAAACAGTTGAAGCAAATGGTAAAGAGCAGGTTTAAAGCCTTACAGTTATAGGCGATTGATGGAGACAAGTTCCCCAATATCCCGAACAATAAAACTGAGTCGTTGTAAATTTAACGCTACCATATCCATTGCTTGTGATCTCCGTCAAAAGGCTTTACGAAAAATTTACTTAATGCTCCTCGCGTGATTAAAATGATAAATAAATCAACGATACTTTTGCATTTCAATTGGACGCTAATTTTGGGGGGAAACCTTTTCGCAGAGTGTAGTAATTGAGAGAACATACGTCACTTAGACGGTTTCTAGTGTTGACGATAGTTCATAAAACCCTAATATTCAGTGATTTGAAAGGAACTCAATGTTATCGAAGCTTGAGGATAGAGATGATACAAAAATCAGAGATCGGTCGAATTACACTATTATGTTCCGAGTTCAGAAAAGAAAAGAAAAAGGTTTGAAGGAAGAAACATAATAAATCTTGTGAAAGTTTCATTAATAATGTGTTTCCGAATTCATAGATAAAGGAATGGAAAGAGAAGCAAGTGTAAAAAGAATTGTGTTTCTGAGTTTTATTTAAGGATGGAAGACGAAGAAAATAAAAAAAATTGTATTCCCGAGTTTCATTAAAGAAGAGAAAGGGAGGGAATGGGAGGGAAAGTTAGACTATTTTCTATTGATTTTCTTTCCTTCGGATTTGGAAGGATTTGGAAGGAAATGAATCACTCTATTTCTCTTCCTTTTCCTTTCTTTCATTTCTCTTCATTTCTCTTTCTTTTCCCTCTTTAGGTAACTCAGGAACACAGCGTAAAGAAAGGGAAATAAAAATTGTGTGTTCACAAGTTTTATTTAAGGAGGAAAAGGGAGAAAAGGGGAGAGAAAGTTATGCAAGTTTTTTAAGTTTTCTTTTCCTTTCGATTTGGAAGGAAATGGAAAGAAATGAATCTTCCCTTTCTTTTCTTTTTTTCCCTTCTTTTCCATTCCTTTTTTCTCTCCTTAAGTGAACTCGGGAACACAGCGTTAAAGTAGAAGTAGAATAAAATATAAAATGTATTTGAGAAAGAATCATTTTTAAAAGAATTAGGCTATCCGTAATGTGACGTTATTGGACAAAAATTTGTAACATGGCGCCCCATATAACGCCCCGCACCGCCCCCGGGGCGCCATGTTAGGTTTGGAGGTCGAATGCGCTATGTTCATGGCGCCGTGTAGTTGTTGACCAGCCTTAAATTTTCAACCGTTGAACGGTCGAATCCTTTATTTATTTTTATTTTTTGACTAAACTATTTTACACTATATATTAACTTTCTACCCTTTTTTTAACACACAACATTCTTCTCATCCTCATTTTTTAAAAATTCTCTCTTCTACACAACAATCACAATGTTATCTCGTCGTGGTTCTTCATCAAACCCACGTTTCCAACACCCGCGGCGAACAAACTCGAACGATCAAGAACCGATGAGACGATGGTTTGTTCACGTATGTTGCGAGTATGACGCACCCGCCACAACCCTTCCAACCTTTTGCTCCCTTTCAAAACTTCGGTTTCAACTCTTACTCACAACAAAATTACCAACTATTTCAAACAACTCAAGGTTTTTCACCATATCAACCATTTCCATCTTCATCTCCTACCCCATCTTCCCGCCCGTCTTCACAAGAACCCGTTCCAGTTTCCCCCGACGAACCCGAGGAGGTGCCGGAGACGCATGAGGAGGTGGCGCCACCAGTGAGAAGACGAACATCTCACAAGAAGAAAGGCTCCGAAAAGCCGAGGCAACGAAAGATTGTAAAACAATGGACCGAGGAGGAGGAGGTGGTGCTAGCTCGAGCATGGCTCGACACTTCGGAGGATCCCATCCATGGTAAAATATTTTATTTTTGTTATGTTTATTCATTTTTTTTAGTTTATGTAATTTTATAAACGTTTTAACTTTTTTTTTCAATTTGTAGCTAATAATCAAGACATTACAACATTTTGGGCGAGCATCCGTCGGAAATTTTTTAGCGAGCTAAAAAAGGAGCCATACCGAGCGCATGACTCGTTGTCGGGGAAGTGGACCGAAATGAACAAGAGGATGAAAGCTTTTTTCAACATCTACGGTCGGAATAAAAATGATTGGCCGAGCGGTGCAAACGACACCGATATCATCCAAGCGGCATTGGCGGAGTATCGAACCAATGCGCCGACGTTTAACAACTTGGCGGCTTGGAGAATCGTTTACGATAGCCCGAAGTGGAGGGACCAAGCGGACCTCACAAAGACGACAAGACGACCAAAAAAGAAATTTAAAACGTCGTCTTCCGCCGCTCCCGAATCTCATAATATGTCTGATGCTCAGTCATTTGATTTGAACGAGAACGACGAGGATGTCGAACTTGAGATTGCTAGGCCGTTTAGTCGGGACAAGGCAAAGGCACAGGCGAAGGCGAAGCGAGCATCCTCATCCTTGACTAGGCGAGCGCCCTTCGGACTACACCGCCCACCAAGAAGAAATGAAGGACCGATTCGATCGCTTCTTGTCACTTAAGACGCAACAAGTTAGTGCTGTAAATATTCGGCAAAAAGAAAAAGACTTGGCGAGGCTCATGGAACCGATCCCGAATGAAGAACCCGCACGAAGCCTCGCGTTGCAAATCCGAGAGAATATCAAGATCCGATATGGACTCTAGTTTTTTTTTAATTTGCATGTGTTGTATATATATATTTTTTATTTTTATGTGTAGAGTTACCACTACGAATAGCCTTATAAGAAAAAAGTTACATTGAAACATCGTACCTAGAGAAATATAAGCAACGTAGCAACAGTAAGAAACTAATAAAAGTTGT
>JBCNJP010000014.1:10928979-11059676 GCA_039602395.1 Deinandra increscens subsp. villosa
ATTAGGCAAGTCAACACAGGAACATGCCTGCTTGGCTGCTTCCTGTGTTGACTTTTCGATCTAAATATATACATAAGATTTCACTAGATAAACATACGGCGCGATTGGCTCAATGGTTAAACGCTTTGCCTTACAGGGAGGCGACCCGGGTTCGAAACTTGGGGTCCTTATTTCGGCAGTTTTTTTTTATCCTTATTTCGGCAGCGAATTTTTTTTTCAAGATATTTTTTATAGATTATATGAATCTTTTCCACTTCATTAACCAATTGGGGTTGTGTTCCAGTGGTTGGAAGCTTTGGTTTGTGATTTGGGGTTCATGTTCAAATCTTGGGAACCCCATGGTGGTTGAAAATTTTTTTTTAATTTTTTTCAGATAAAAAAAATGTTTATGTTATGTATATTCACTCTCTTTTTTCCAATTTTTTTCCCTTCATCCATATTGGACTTACGAATGGTATATAACGGATTTTTATTGTCGCAACGCGCGCCAATGTTTTAAATTTGTTTTCTTAAAGGCTTTTATGCTCTCTTTTCTCTAATTTTATACATCATGGATTTTTACCGTCGCAACGCACGCCAATGCTTTTCACGTTTACAACCACGCCCGCCGCAACGCGCGGAAGGTTCTAAATCTAGTTATAATTATGAAGAAGTCAAACATTCTTAAAAGTGGATTAAAGCTATGAAAACCGAGTTGGAGTCGATCAACAAAAACAAGACTTGGTTTTTAACAGATCTTCCGACGAACACCAAAGCAATTGGTTCTAATGAAGAATCCAGACGGCTCACTAAATAAATATAAGGCACGTTTGATAGCTAAGTGATAGGTGCAAAAACAGAGGGTGGACTACGATGAAGTTTTTGCACCAGTAACTCGACTGGAAACGGTACGTTTACTTATTGCACTAGCGGTTAACCGGGGTTGGGAAATTCATCACTTAGATGTAAAATCGCCGTTTTTACATGGGGAGCTAAAAGAGGAAGTTTTTGTTCATCAACCCGAAGGATTTATCAAGCCGGGTGAAGAGAACAAAGTTTACAAATTAACTAAGGCCCTCTACGGGCTAAAACGAGCCCCGAGAGCTTGGTACGCGAAGCTTGATGCTACGCTAAAAAGGTTGAAGCCCATTCGTTGCATGCATGATCAAGCGGTATATGTCCAAGAATCTGAAAACTCAACCTTTACTATTGCGATATACGTGGATGATTTATTGGTAACGAGCTCGATAAAAGAAGAATTAATGGTTTTCAAAAGGCAAATGGAGACCGAGTTTGAGATGAGCGATCTAGGCTTACTCACGTTTTATTTGGGTATTGAAGTGGAGCAACGTCATGGAGCAATCATGATCAAGCAAGAAGCATACTCAAAGTGAATACTCGATGAAGCAGGTTTTCTCGACTGCAATGCAACTCAAGTTCCAATAGAACCAGGTTTAAAACTTGAAAAAGATGAAGACGGAGTTCGAGTTGATGCTACCCACTATCGACGGTTGGTCGGGTGCTTGAGATACCTTGTGAATACTCGTCCGGACCTAGCTTTTTCAGTGGGGCTCACGAGCCGATATATGCAAGATCCTAAGGAATCGCATATGGTAGAGGTGAAGCATATTCTTCGATATATAAAAGGAACTCTTGGATTTGGCATACGTTATCGTTGGGATGGAAACTTGTTTCTAACCGGGTTTAGTGACAGTAGTCACAATGTGGGGAAAGAAGATGGAAGGTGCACCACGAGTTACATCTTTTATCTTTGAAATTCTTCAATTTCATGGTGTTCTCAAAAACAAAACACTGTGACACTTTCGTCGTGTGAGGCCAAGTTTATGACTGCGACGATGGCGGCTCAACAAGCATCATGGCCCTGAGTTTTGTTGAGTGAAATTATTGGTACTAAAGAACATGTGGAGAAGCTATCTCACTTATGAAGAATCTCGTCTTTCACGGGAGAAGCAAACACATAAACACGAGGTATCACTTCATCCGAGAGTGTGTTGAAAGAGGCCAAGTTGAGGTGGAGCATGTGCCGGGAGGTCAACAAAGAGCGAATATTCTCACTAAAGCCTTAGCTAGAGTCAAGCTCAAGGAAATGCGGGACTTGCTCAAGGTGGAAGACCTTTTTAATTTCGGTTCTAAATCGAATTTAAGGGGTCAATGTTGTGGGAATTAAAACACTCGGATACACCGAGCTTATGGTGTGGACGGTTGCATGAGATTACATGCACAATACGTGGAGCCTAGTAACTTGGAGAACAAGGAGAGCTTATTAGATTAATTATTTAATTATTAAGTAATAAAATTTTAGTCTAATTCAAATGCCTTGTGTAGCAAGTTGGGGGTCTCTCTATATATGCCGATTTATGGTAGCCTTGTAACTAAGTTTTTTAGCCTATTTTTTCCTTGGTTATGAATAAAGGGTCGTTAGGAGTTACCAAATAAATTCTTTGTTTTGTTTAAACCAATCAGGGACTTGACAACACTACATGTATGAGTTCTAATGCTACATTATATGTTACAACATATTACACCTTTGGAAAAACATTATCTATATACCATATCCATTTAGTATAGTAGGTGAATAGTACTTATGTTTTTATTGAGCCACTTGGTTCCTGTAGAAATCAAAGATGATCGGGTTAGATTAATTGAATTGGATCTCTAATATGTTCTTCGAACTACCGACGTCTGGATCTTGTTGGGGATTGGTATGAAACTGGAGCAATAACAAGAACAATATGACTGGAACTTATCTGCACACATAACAACGCGTTAAGGCGTCACGGGGAGAAAGTTATCACGATAACAACCCTCCGACGTGAGAATCAGTAAATCGAATGTAGAAGATGAAGGTATGAGATTAGGGTTTAAAAAGAATGATAGCATATACATATGAGAAAAGTACCTCAATACGTCTGCATTTATCGATGCATGTGGATTAGGGTTTAACCCGTCAGGATGATGTCTACACATGTACCTTTAGAATGGAATCACTCCTAATTCATGCTACGATCTAATTGGTTGAATGCACGGCATAACCGTTTCTACTGGTCCCTGACTCCCCGTGGATTTCACGAATTCAGGATTAACCCGCTAAGAAAGGTAGAGTGTAGGCTTGACCCGGCTCGTGGAAGGCCCAACGAGGATGTAATTGGTATTTATCCTTCAATTCCATTGGATGGATGGCACGTAAGATCTTCAGATTTTTTAAAGTGTTCCCCTCGTAGATAAACATGTGCAAATTAACATTTAAATCCTAAGTTTGGTCCTTAAAGCGTTTAGCTACTATTTTTTTTTCATTGTTAATATTGTTCTCTTTTTTGCTTTCCTTTTAAGTTTTCCTGTTTTTAATTTCATAATGTTGCATTTACATATCAGTTCTTTTTATTTTTATTTTCTCTATTATTTTTATTTAGTACATTTTTTGTATTTGTGTTTTCTTTATATTTCGCTCTAGCAATATAACTATTTAATATACCTGTATTTTTCCTATCATAACGCGCTAGCAACAAAATCTAATTATCTCTTTAAAAGTAACTTTTTTTTATAATATAACAATGCTACATTCATAATGAGCAAGCAACAAAATCTATTTATATTTTTTAAAGTGGTTTATTTATAATATAACAATGCTACATTTTTTAGTGGACAATTACAACATATGCTTTATATATTTCAACTAAATAAAGATGTTTACAAAATTCAAACCCAAAACAAATCATCCGGACATACAAGGGAGACGGGCAACAAGTTGCGTCGTCAAATCTTTCTGAATAGCAAAACTAAGCCGTGTGAAAACCACATTTATAGGCCCAGGGGTCACGACATAGCTATGCATAGCCCGTTGGACTCGACTCATAGTTTCAACGGCCTCAGGGGCGAGATATAGTTCTTAATAAAATAAAAAAATTTACTAAAATTGATCTGAGTTTTAAAAAACGGGTGAAAGTGAATTTAACCGAATCAGGTATTTGTTACTTAGGTTGTAGTCTAATGATAACGGACAAAGTTTCTTTGATAAAGATCAAACTTCAAATCTTAACGATGATAAAATTTAATGGAAAATAAGAATTTGCTGTAAAAGAGAAAAACGAGGGCAGGTCTCCTCTTCGACCTTACAAAATTGCTAATGCGTCAATCATATTTAATAAAATCCTTGGGTTTGTTAAACTATTAGCAACTTGTAGTCGATTCAACCCTTTAATTAAATAATTAAACATTTAAATCATATTTATTAATTTCAATTACAGCTAGCGACGACTACTAATTTTTTTCTTTTTCTTTATTCTTTTTAACGGCTACTACAACTAATTAAAGAGGCTTGGGGGAAGAGACTTTATTGTTTGCGTGTAGCTTATCATCAACGCTTACACTAAGATTGCGTTTAGAATGTTTAATGCACATAATTAGACGTTGATTCATTGACTGGTCTAACCATTACACTTTAAAAATAAGTTGGCTTTTATTAAATATTTTCAAAAGTTACTTGATTTCTATGTTAATATAAACTAGATTTTTCGTTCTCGTTTTGCTTCGGGCTCGGATATATTCTTAAAGAACTTAACCGAGGACAAAAAAAACCAAGAGAAAGACAAAAAAAGGAAAACCGGACTACAAGGGTCGTGACATCTTTATTACCCATGCAGCTACAATTCAGAGGCGAAGTTTGGGCTGAAATAGGAATAGAGCTGGACTAAATGCGGATATAGCCGGACTAAGTATATAATTTTTTTCGAACTAAACGAGTATAAATTTACACTACGGAAGAAGAAAACGGACTGGGCCAGGGCCCGGGTTGACCCCGTAAAAACTTCCCCCTTAACTGCAAACGTAAATAGCCATAAAATCTGGATTTGATTTATAAAAAGGTGCAACTAGTGATGGTACCTCGGCTATAACAATTTGTACCTCAATCCAAATTGCAATACACGTTAATACCTTACACATAAATAAGTGAAAAATTACTATTCATATTTATTTATAATTTATATATAGTATATAATATAATATAATATTTTTTAAGAAAGTAATTTAATTAATAAATCAATAGTTTTTCTTTTATTATCATTATTTAACTTTTGCTAATACACAGATATCCACTAATCAAACTTTTAAATCTATGAATGTATTAACAATATGACTTGAATTCTCAATCACCCAAAGGACGTCACTTCTCAACATCTTGATAGTTGATACTACTACATTTCAGACCTCTTATAGTACGTCCTTTTAAATGTTGAAGTATGAGAAAAGTTAAAAAGTAAGATGAAAATACATTATCAAAAGTTATTACATTTTTTCCAAATTTACATAAAATGTTGAGAACAAGCTGTCAATAAATAGAGTGGAACGTAAATTATGTTAACAAGTTGTTCATAAACAGGGTAAAACCGGAAGTTGTTTGCCAATATGGCAATATGAGCTTTGACATGCACAAAATTCACCTTGAAGTGCGTGTAATATTGGTGTGAACGGGTAAGAATGTAATAGTAAGATAACTTAGAAAGTGATTTAAAAACTGTCGGTGAAATAGAGTACATGTTAAGCATAATAGTTGTACACCAATTAATACGTAATAACTTAGTTCTATTTCATTTGTATATATAGTTGCATGTTACCAATGAGCCATGCATATCAATCTTTGCAACTCACAGAGTTTTTTGTTAATTATAAACATGATGATGATGAGAGAACAATGGTTTTCCATTTTTGCATTGGTCACTTTAGCCGCGGCCATTGGCGGCGCTCAAGCGGCAATAGGGATGCCGCCTGAGGCTGCACCGCTAATCCGACATTTCTATAAGGTACACAACACGTGTGCCAACGTGGAGCCGTTTGTTCGGCACCAGGTACAGCTCGTATGGGCTAACGACCCGACAGTTGCTCCGAAACTCATCAAGTTGCTATATGCAGACTGCATGGTTAATGTATGTCCCCTTCATCTTTCACATTTAAATACATTACTGTTAAATTAGTTGTTTTAAGTAACTGGAGCTAATATAAAACCAATGAAACAGGGGTGCGATGCATCGATTCTTCTAGACGGACCAAATACGGAAAAAGCATCCCCGAAAGCACGGGGACTAGGAGCATTCGTGCTTATTGACAAAATCAAGCAAGTCTTGGAAGCACGGTGCCCAGGAGCTGTTTCGTGTGCTGACATTCTCAACCTTGCAGCCAGAGATGCCGTTTTTTTCGTAAGTGAAATGAAACCTTCCTATATTAAACACTATATATATAATCTAGATTCACATCAAAAGTAAAACTTACCTTATACTTGAACAGTCAGGTGGAGCGTCTTATCCGGTTTTCTTGGGAAGAAGAGACGGGGTTGAATCAAACGCAGCATGGGTCGACTTTCCCTCACCTTCCATGTCTTGGGAATCAACTTTGGCATACTTCCAATCTAAAGGTTTAGATGTGCAAGACATGGCTACACTCCTGGGTAAGCCATCCATGACTTATAAATTACTTGTTTCAGGTTGTGTTTTATCTCAAGTTTGTAATGAAAAATGTTTTAAAAAAATATTTAAAAGATACAACCTTTAAAATCATTTTATTCAAACATTTAGATTATCATTATAACAATATTGCTTCTATGATTAATTAAAACACAACAATTATATGTATAAAGATAGACAAATACATGTTTGCAAGTCAAGCGAACTCATATCGCCCTCTGCAAGAGGGAAACTAGGGGAGGCTTAAGAGGGTCTGTTAATTCCTCTGTCATCAGAATTTGTCAATATTTTATACATAGAAAATGAGTTTTTTCAAGAAAAAGCAGGTCTTGGACCTTTTTTTTAAAAAAAATTCATGATGACCCTCCAACTAAAAAGTTCCGATTGGTCACTGCACCTCTGCCCATGATATATTGATCACGAAAGGCTGAGCTCTTAATATTTTTAAGGATCGCGTTATTTAGTTGCATTCTTTATACTCTTTTTTTTAATGATTTTCAGGCGCACATACAATGGGCAGAGTTCGGTGCAGTAACATTCTTGACCGCCTGTACAATTTCAACAATACTGGAAAACCAGACCCAACAATGGAAAAATCTACAATGAGTTATTTGAGGAAGGAATGCCCTCCAAAAGTGAGGCTGGGTCAACCCAACCCGCTTATAAACTTAAACCCAAGTAACCCGAACCACAGATTCACCAACTCCTATTACTCGAGAGTTTTGACCAATAAAGCTGTCTTAGGAGTTGACCAACAGCTTCGCTATGGTGGTGATACCTATGATTTAACTGATGAATATGCTTCATCTATTGAAGATTTTAAGGGGGAGTTTGCTTTTTCAATGAGCAGGATGGGTGGGCTGAAGGTTTTGACCGGAACCAAGGGTCAGATTCGACTCAACTGTCGCATGGTCAACAAGTAGATTGAATGTGGTTATTTTTATTATTAATAAATAGTTGGATTTTGTTATTAATAAATAAAGAATTGTAACGAGTTCTTTAATTCTATGTTTACAAGATGTAAATTGTTTCACATTATAAATTTACAAGTTGTATATTGCTTCACATTATAAGTTTACAAGTTGTATATTGCTTCATAATATAAGCTTCCACCCCACCCCCTTAAAAATAAAAAAGATAAAAATAAAAAAATGTTGAACAGAGTACGTAGCACAAATAATGAGATTGTGTTCTCCTAACCTGCAAGATGTAACCTTTTTCAGTTATGTCCAGACCACATTTTCAAGCTTCGATTCACAATCCTGAAAGATTGGAGGATAAATATAACAGAATATCAAATGGCTCAAACGTGATGAAAGTCATCTGAAATGTATTCAAATGCTTATATACTCCTAAATCCGATATTGAAAAAGGTTAAATTATTTTTGTAGTAATATCGTTGTAGTAATATCGTTTTACCATATGAAAACCATTATGTTTTACTATTCAGGTCCGAAACTTAAAAAAGCTTCCAATTAGAAACAATCCAAGTTGAACAATAGAAAAATCTGAAATTTATGCATAACAGTACCTGAAGTACCTTGACAGAAGACTGGTTTCAAAACGAAGTTGATGACTGTTCAAATGGCATAAGCACTCCAAAAGGTATAATATTCTGCTGTGCAACTCAAAAAGGAGTTTAAAGATGGATACCTCGGCATGGATAAAGTACTGAACACAAACTTGAAGCACAAGAAGCTACTCATCATAGCCAGAAGCTGGGCTTCGATTCTTGATCAGCAAGATTGAATAAAAAAGTAATGTTAAAAACAGATGTGTAAAATCTAAAAATGATTTATAACTGCATTGTGAGCCAAAAAGAAAATAGGCATACCATGCCTATAATTTAGATGAATCTTATAACATGCTTAAGCCTTGTGGAAGTATTTCTTCCAGAGTTTAATGGCTGTGCTTACACATCTTTTAACCTTATTCTTCAGCATATTATCCTTGAATATCTATATCATAAATGAACACAAGTTAAATAAGTAGCCCATATCACGTGTTACCAGATTTGGAAATTAAACCAAGTATAACTCATCTGCTTTCATCATAAATAACAAGAGGGGAAAAAAGCAAGTTGAAAGTAATACAGATTGTGTAGATTAAAGAGAAAGCATAAGTCACTTGCCTAAGGACTGCTGCTACACAAAATATAGGCAATTCATCAACAGCATTTCTTAATAATGTTATAAAGGCTATTTGGTAACTGTCTTTTTTTACCACAAAATTTTGTCAATCTACAAAAAGGGTGGTTTGGTGTAGATTTTATTCTGTTGTTTTCAAAATTCAAGTGCTCTAGATTTCGGCCATTCACTTTTAGGCCACCCTTTGAACCACTTTTTTCATGGTCAATAATTTCCTCTCCTTTGACTGTAATAGACTCACTTGGGATCTGTAGGACCAGAAGTTCAGCACAGCTATTCTCCAGATTAAAATGCTAAGGATTCGATGAAATCATCAGCCCACATCATCTGCAGACAAAACAAACAAACAAAAGAGTAATTGGCAATTATCAGATATTCTCCGGTCTGTTTATCATGCGGTGTTCATTTAGTCAGTACCATGACAAGAAATCAAACCAGAATGGACTACTTTGATACACTTGCAATATACCATTAAGAAATGCTAAAAATTATAATAAGATGCATAATTTTTCGTTTGGTACACAAATGCTCACAGAGTATATATAGGCTATTCAAATTGATTGGAAATGATATCCAAAATTCCAAATAATCAATTCATCTTCAGTAATGCACGAGGCAATGTCCCATTCCCTCCTTTTTTTTCTCTCTTAAAACTATTAACCAATTTGCATGATATCTTGTTAAAAACAGGTTTCATGAGACATGAGAACATATGGGTGAAAGCAATGATTTGCTTCAAGAAAATAATGTAGAATAAATCAACATAAAATATATTAAACATAGAATTCCTTTTTGAAAGACGAACACCTGAAAATTAAAACCCTTACGCCTAACATAATCAAAAGTCGTTTGCCACTTCTCTGGTTTAAGCATTTTGTATATCTCCGCAATCCAAGGAAGAAAAAAGACAGAGAGAAGCTCATAAGCTGAATCAACACTGGAAATAGTACTCAACCACTAAAATTATAATATTTGATCAATGCTGAATGTTAATTCTTAGCAGATGTATGCATAAGGACTTGGAAGTATTTGATTTACACAACAAACGCAGCACATAACAAAGGCATGGCCCAAACTGGCTCCTTTTATACCCTAATTTCAAGAAAATAGCAAATTCAGTCACAATCAGAGCCTAATAAACTTTTTCTACTTCATTCACACATGGATTGCCATTTCAACTGAATCAACGATCAAAATTACTAGACTACAAACAATGAAGTTTACAGAAAGCAAGTTTTTTTTCACTATAACAATTAGAAAAGCATAATTCACATAATAAACAGCAAAACAACTGGATATTAGCTAGATCTCCACATCATTGTCTGCATTGAAGGAAGATTTTAAGAAGAAAAACAGTTGAAGCAAATGGTAAAGAGCAGGTAAAAAGCCTTACAGTTACAGGCGATTGATGGAGACAAGGCTCCCCAATATCCGAACAATAGAAGACTCTTTCTAAATTTGACGCTACAATATCCATTGCTTGTGATCTCCGTCAAAAGGCTTTACCAAAAATAAACTTATGCTCCTCGCGTGATTAAAATGATAAATAAATCAACGATACTTTTGCATTTCAATTGGACGCTAGTTTTGGGGGGAAACCTTTTCGCAGAGTGTAGTAATTGAGAGAACATACGTCAGTTAGACGGTTTCTAGTGTTGACGATAGTTCATAAAACCCTAATATTCAGTGATTTGAAAGGGACTCAATGTTATCGAAGCTTGAGGATAGAGATGATACAGAAAATCAGAGATCGGTCGAATCACACTATCATGTTCCGAGTTCAGAAAAGAAAAGAAAAAGGAAGGAAGGAAGAAACATAATAAATCTTGTGAAAGTTTCATTAATGTGTTTCCGAATTCATTAAAGAGAGAAAGGAAGGGAAAGAGAAGAAAGTGTAAAAAGAATTGTGTTTCTAAGTTTTATTTAAGGATGGAAGACGAAGGAAACAAAAAAATCGTATTCCCGAGTTTCATTAAAGGAGAGAAAGGGAGGGAAGGGGAGAGAGAGAAAGTTAGACTATTTTCTATTGATTTTCTTTCCTTTCGATTTGGAAGGATTTGGAAGGAAAGGAATCACTCTATTTCTCTTCCTTTTCCTTTCTTTCATTTCTCTTCATTTCTCTTTCTTTCCATCTTTAAGTAACTCAGGAACACAGCAGCGTAAAGAAAGGGAAATAAAAATTGTGTGTTCACAAATTTTATTAAAGGAGGAAAAGGGAGAAAATGAGAAAGAAAGTTATGCAAGTTTTTTAAGTTTTCTTTTCCTTTCGATTTGGAAGGAAATGGAAGGAAATGAATCTTCCCTTTCTTTTCTTTTTTTCCCTTCTTTTCCATTCCTTTTTTTTTCTCCTTAAGTGAACTCGGGAACACAGCGTAAAGTAGAAGTAGAATAAAATATAAAATGTATTTGAGAAAGAATCATTTTTAAAAGAATTAGGCTATCCGTAATGTGACGTTATTGAACAAAAATTTGTAACATGGCGCCCCATATAACGCCCCGCACCGCCCCCGGGGCGCCATGTTAGGTTTGGAGGTCGAATGCGCTATGTTCATGGCGCCGTGTAGTTGTTGACCAGCCTTAAATTTTCGACCGTTGAACGGTCGAATCCTTTATTTATTTTTATTTTTTAACTAAACTATTTTACACTATATATTAACTTTCTACCCTTTTTTTTAACATTCTTCTCATCCTCATTTTTTAAAAATTATCTCTTCTACACAACAATCACAATGTTACCTCGTCGTGGTTCTTTATCAAACCCACGTTTCCAACACCCGCGACGAACAAACTTGAACGATCAAGAACCGTGAGACGATGGTTTGTTCACGTATGTTGCGAGTATGACGCACCCGCCACAACCCTTCCAACATTTTGCTCCCTTTCAAAACTTCGGTTTCAACTCTTACTCATAACAAAATTACCAACTATTTCAAACAACTCAAGGTTTTTCACCATATCAACCATTTTCATCTTCATCTCCTACCCCATCTTCCCACCCGTCTTCACAAGAACCCGTTCTAGTTTCCCCCGACGAACCCGAGGAGGTGCCGGAGACGCATGAGGAGGCGGCGCCACCAGTGAGGAGACGAACATCTCACAAGAAGAAAGGCTCTGAAAAGCCGAGGCAACGAAAGATTGTAAAACAATGGACCGAGGAGGAAGAGGTGGTGCTAGCTCGAGCATGGCTCGACACTTCGGAGGATCCCATCCACGGTAAAATATTTAATTTTTGTTATGTTTATTCGTTTTTTTTAGTTTATGTAATTTTATAAACGTTTTAACTTTTTTTTTTAATTTGTAGCTAATAATCAAGACATTACAACATTTTGGGCGAGCATCCGTCGGAAATTTTTTAACGAGCTAAAAAAGGAGCCATACCGAGCGCATGACTCGTTGTCGGGGAAGTGGACCGAAATGAACAAGAGGATGAAAGCTTTTTTCAACATCTACGGTCGGAATAAAAATGGTTGGCCGAGCGGTGCAAACGACACCGATATCATCCAAGCGGCATTGGTGGAGTATCGAACCAATGCGCCGACGTTTAACAACTTGGTGGCTTGGAGAATCGTTTACGATAGCCCGAAGTGGAGGGACCAAGCGGACCTCACAAAGACGACAAGACGACCAAAAAAGAAATCTAAAACGTCGTCTTCCGCCGCTCCCGAATCTCATAATATGTCTGATGCTCAGTCATTTGATTTGAACGAGAACGACGAGGATGTCGAACTTGAGATTGCTAGGCCGTTTAGTCGGGACAAGGCAAAGGCACGGGCGAAGGCGAAGCGAGCATCCTCATCCTCGACTAGTCGAGCGCCCTTCGGACTACACCGCCCACCAAGAAGAAATGAAGGACTGATTCGATCGCTTCTTGTCACTTAAGACGCAACAAGTTAGTGCCATAAATATTCGGCAAAAAGAAAAAGACTTGGCGAGGCTCATGGAACCGATCCCGAATGAAGAACTCGCACGAAGCCTCGCGTTGCAAATCTGAGAGGATATCAAGATCCGATATGGGCTCTAGTTTTTTTTTTAATTTGCATGTGTTGTATATTTTTTTTTTGATTTTCATGTGTAGAGTTACTACTACGGATAGCCTTATAAGGAAAAAATTACATTGAAACATCGTATCTAGAGAAATATAAGCAACGTAGCAACAGTAAGAAACTAATAAAAGTTGTGTTTTAGAAATGGAAAATTGGAATTAAATAATCCAAGTTATTAGGTATTGGCGGATAATAATCCGAGTTCCAATATTGGCCTACAATAATCCCAATTATTTGGGTCTTGGAATTCATTGGGTCGCCGTTAATTTTTCACTAACTCCGCTAGTACTTGCTGACGTGGCAGGTGATGTGGCATCATTTTTGCTGACTTGGCAGGTGATGTGGCATCATACTTGCTGACGTCAGCACACAACTAACTGAGTTAGTGAAAAATTAACGGCGGCCCAATGAATTCCAAGACCCAAATAATTGGGATTACTGTAGGCCAATATTTAAACTCGGATTATTATCCGCCAATACCCAATAACTTGGATTATTTAATTCCAATTTTCCTTTAGAAATCAACGTTAAGAAACATAAAACCAGATTTAAAAAAAGAGTAAAATACATCATATTTGATTCGATTTGGTTTTGGACAAACATAAAACGAATTTAGAAAAAAAGAAATTTATATAATATTTGACTTCTAGTTGGATTTTGAGTAAAGTTTATATTCAAACGTAGTTTAACACTGTTTATAATAAAATTTATATCGAAACGTAAAATAGTATATTCATAAGTATCCTTTCAACAATATGGTTGTTTGTTCACAAGGGCAACCGAGGATTCTTAATTTAGACCCGAGTTTGAAAATATAAAAGTCAACTTGGCTCGGCTTGAAAATTTCTGTCAAGGTGAAAACTTAAGCACAAATTCCATCGAATACAATTCTAAGTCAACTCCTCTTGTTATCCGAAAAACATACAACCACAAAGCTTTATCGAAAATTATGTTTAGTGTTTAGAAAACTTATAGTAACTTTTTTGAACTATATTTTTTCTCATCAATAGGAATTGTACCCTCATTAAATAAAAATATTAAATCTTATACAATGTTATAGATAGAAATAGCCCTTTTGACAAAACATTCTCTCATTATAGCTGTTTGAAAGTCAACAGCGCCATTATAGCCCCCCTTGCACGGTCGGACGACCGTTGTCATCCGTCGCCACGACTCCACCAACGAAAAACCGCCACGTGTCTTTCCCATGGTCGTCACGACCTTTCGTCACCGACAACGACCGTCCCCTATGGGTCCACGACCTTCCCCCGCCAGACACTTTCCAGGGTCGTCCGACACCCGTCGACGGTCGTCTGACACTTTTCGGGGCGTCGGGACGACCCCGAAACAATTTTTTTTAACCCCGTAGTCGTTGACTGCAGCATGAGGGTCGTTGACCTTCATGGTCGCCACAAACTCATGCACGGTCGCCACGAAATCCCGTTTTTTCTTTTTTGTTTTTTCTTTAAATTTTTTAATTTAATTTTTTTTATTACCACTTCCCTTGTTTTTATTACTATTTATTACCATTTTACCATCTTATATATCACACCTATCTAACACTTATCACAAGATAATCCTACAATTCTTCTCACTAATAAAGTTTGTGTTTTTTTGTTGTAAGCTTGCAAATGGCTAACCCGTCACGTATTTGGAGTCAACGAGAGGAAGAAGACCTTGCAATTTCGTGATTAACGGTTCGTGACAGAGAGTGCGGTCAAGGTACGGGAATTGGTTCTGGCACCGAGTGAGAAGTTGTTTTTACGCTCGTTACCAGACTCCGCATAAGCGTACGCTTGTAGTGAACCGAGGCTTCGCCGGAAACTCTAATAAAAATGTCATTACCAGAATAAAAATGTCGTTACCAGACTCCGCATAAGCGTACGCATCATCAGCTCATCTCTCACTAGCATCAAATGCATAAGCGTATGCATTTGATGCTAGTGAGAGATGAGCTGATGATGCGTACGCTTATGCGGAGTCTGGTAACGAGCGTAAAAACAACTTCTCACTCGGTGCCAGAACCAATTCCCGTACCTTGACCGTGGCTCTCTGTCACGAACCGTTAACCACGAAATTGCAAGGTCTTCTTCTTCTCGTTGACTCCAAATAGGTGACGGGTTAGCCATTTGCAAGCTTACAACAAAAAAACACAAACTTTATTAGTGAAAAGAGTTGTAGGATTATCTTGTGATAAGTGTTAGATATGTGTGATATATAAAATGGTAAGATGGTAAAATGGTAATAAATAATAATAAATACATGGGAAGTGGTAATAAAAAAAATTAAATTAAAAAATTTAAAGAAAAAACGGGGTTTCGTGGCGACCGTGGCGACCGTGTATGAGTTCGTGGCGACCGTGAAGGTCAACGACCCTCATGCTGCGGTCAATGACTATGGGGTTAAAAAAAACTTTTTTTTGTTTGTCGGGGTCGTCCCGACGCCCAGACAAGTGTCAGACGACCCTGGAAAGTGTCAGGCAGGGGATGGTCGTGGACCCACAGGGGACGGTCGTTGTCGGTGACGAAGGGTCGTGACGACCATGGGAAAGACACGTGGCGGTTTTTCGTTGGTGGAGTGGTGGCGACGGATGACAACGGTAGTCCGACCATGCAAGAGGGGCTATAATAGGGCTGTTGACTTTCAAACGGCTATAATAAAAAATGTTTTATTAAAAGGGCTATTTCTGTCTTTTTTTTTTTTTTTTTCTTAATATAAATACTTAACATTTGAAGTAATGGATATTCTCGAGGAAGGTTTATAGATAATTATAGAATTGATGTTTGTACTTTTACTCAAATTTGATTAAGATCTTTAATCTTTAGAAAATTAATATTCTGAAATTAAGAGAGAACAACTTTATAGTAATAATAATTAATAATTAATTATAATCTTTAGTTTTAAATCTTCGCGTAGTAAATAAAACTCAATTCAATTTATAGATACGAGTAAAGCTACCCGCGCGTTGCCGCGGGGTTGTCTTTTTTGTAAATTGTATTTGTATAGTTTTACATAATATCATGAAGCGGGTCATTTATCTATTTCATATGTGTTCGCTAAGTTTTGTGATGGTGTGTCAACAGCGTTTAGTTTGCATCATCTATAATGTGCAGCCTACTTTATTAGCATGCGTAGCGAGAAGGAATATGCTTTGTAGAGTCAATTCCCAATTGGAAAATGTGAATCAAATCAATTCAATTGTTCTACGCATAGGGAATGAAAGTGTCATCAAAATCTGTTGTAAAGAATACATGCATTTGTAATACAAAATTCTCCTCTTCACAACTTTGAATAGAGGTGGAACATCAAACTGATGTTAACGTCAAGACGCATTTGATTAGCGTTGCCTACAAATTAGAAAATCAGAAATATTGATGAACTTTGAGAATAAATGAGAGAATGTCAAATGGGTGTCTAACAAACACATGTAACGACCTGGTAGCGAAACTCAATTGCAACCCATATATATTACCTAGAATTTGGAGATTCTATCCTTGTATATTACCCAGAATTTGGAGATTCCATCCTTGTCTTTCTCCTTCACTTGAGCATCCCATCAATTTCTATGTTAAAAGAAAAATCCATATGCATTGAGAAAAATGATCGCACATAATAGGAATAGGAAGCCATGATGACTATCAAGTATGAAGACAATAACACATATCATATTAGATGAAAATAGACATTTAAAGACATCAATATAAAGAAACCTATGTACTTGCACATACCTTGTTGATGTCATGTTCGCATACCTTTGATCAAAGGCACCTCTATAATACTGTTATGTTCTTCAACAGGAGTCTAAATCCAATATCATATAACTTAGACAAAAATAAATTTATCAAAAATTTAATCATATGAAAGATTACTAAAAATTCAAATGACAGCCATACGTCTAAAAGAAATATGAACCAAATGAGAGACTCGAAATCAAAGACAAAACCAAAACAGAGAACATAGTAAATCGCATGTTTGTTTTAAACTTTAATTCGTATTCACTTAGCACAAAAGTAGAGAATAAAATTATAGGATCATATAATCATAGAGGTTTATAAGAGATGCTTAATTTATAGTTCTATGGCTGCAAAACTTATGGCCACGCCAGAATAAACCAAAATTTACCTTAAACCTCTACTCTGAATAATCGTCACAGCCATAGTTACACAATTCGTCCAACCCCCCATGAATTTCGATCTGGATCGTGGGTACCCAAATGTGGTACGTTAGCGTACCGGGATCGCTCGGGATCGCGAATTAACTACTAAAATCATCGATTTCTAATATGATCTGGAACGTACCTGATTCGATTGGGATCGCAATTGGATTCGATTGGGTGCGCGACCTGGAGTTGACGAAATCGCCGATTTCAATCAATTGGGAGCGTCGGTTTGTTATTAGGGTTTGCAGAAGAGAGTTTTAAAAGCTCTTATCACTCCAATTATAAGAAAAAAAAGCATAGCTTATTTCCCTCAATTAAAAAATGCGATAGCTTATTAGGGTGGCCCACCTAATTTTCAAACGTTCTTATCACCCAGTCGACTCTTTCTCTCCCCACTGTAGACGAAAGAAACTCTCCCAATTTCACACCGATTTCAACCATCTGATTCCAATTAGCTATTCCAATCTTCAATTTCAACCTTCAATTCCAGTTTTACATTAGCAACACAATGGTATTTGGAAAGAAAGCTGTTCAGCAGCCTGAGCATGACCCTGTTACACATGAGGAAGATGATCCAGATGATGATGATATCATTGATCTTGGAGATGATGAAGATGATCAAAACCAGAATTTTGTTGAGCAACCAGAAGGTCAGACTAGTAAGCAACAGCAAAAAGGAAAAGGTAAACTACCTTCTAAGCCACTGTATGATGAAGTTAACATAGTATGTGTTGGTGGTGGCAAAAACTCAGGAGGTGTAAAAACTTGGATTTGCAAACATTGCAAAGATCAGTTTAATAGTTCATATACTAGAATCCACATTCATTTTTTGGGAGTTCCAGTAGGAAAGATTGCTGGTATTAGGCGTTGTAAAGCTTTAATGAACGACCGGGATAGTTATGAGAAGTTGCGAAAGAGGGTGAAAGAGGCAGAGATGCTTGGAGTTTCTAAATCATTGAAATGTTCTGTTGTTACAAAGAAGCGGAATTTAAGCGGTACAAAACCGTTAGAGGAATCTTTGGCTTTAATGGAGAGGAGTGTGGTTGATCTAAAGATTGTTAAGGCTTTCTGTGCAAACGGGATTCTGTTTAACGTCTTGCGCAATCCACACTTTCGTGAGATGGTAAATGCAATAAGGAATGCTCCTGCGGGTTATAAAGCTCCGTCTAGTGAGAAAGCAAGGACCGTTCTTTTAGATGAATGTGTTAGGGATGTCGATAAGAATCTAACACCATTTAAAGATACATGGTACTCTCAAGGCCTTTCTATCGTTTCTGATGGGTGGAAAAACGTGAGACATAAGCCACTGATCAACGTTCTTGCTGTCAATAGTCGTGGTTCCATGTTTATGTATGCCGAAGACTTTTCGGGTGTGGAGAAAACGGGAAAAGCTATTGCTGATTTTTTTATCAAAGCAATTGAAACGATTGGTCCAAGTAATGTTCTAAGTGTGGTGACGGACAACGCATCCAACTGTAAAGCAGCCGGAAAGGAAATTGAAAAGGTATACAAGCATGTTTTTTGGTCACCATGTTGTGTGCATACATTAAACTTGATCTTTAAAGACTTTGCAAATGAGTTTTTGTGGCTAAATGATACATATCAAAGAGGGAAAACAATTGTGAAGTACTTTTTAAATCATGGGCAAGCTTTATCTATGTTTAGAGGAAATTCAAAGTTAGAGCTATTAAAGGTTGCCAAAACTCGATTTGCCTCTCACTACATTTTGTTGAAGAGGTTAATCCTTTGTAGAGAGGCCCTTTCTACAACAATTCCTCTAAATTCGTGGAGAGAGTGGTCAAAAGAAGGTGATGAAAAGGCTAGAGAGACCACACAAGAAGTTGTTAACACCATTAGAGATGATGTCTTTTGGACCAAAGTTGAAGAAATTCTGAAAATCACAAAGCCTATTTATCTCATGGTTAAGTTTTGTGATAGTGAAGGCCCAAAAATGGGAGAAATATATGAGAAAATGGATAATATGTTGGGAGAAATCAAAGAAGTGATGGCTGAAAGTATATATGCATGTTATTTTTCTAAAGTGGAGGAAATATTATTTAAAAGGTGGGAGAAGATGACAATACCTTTGCATTGTTTGGGATTTGCTTTGAATCCTCGATTTTATGATGCACGATTTCTTGAAACTTTAGCACCTGGTGGCATAAAAAAGAAAAGCACCTAATCTTGATAAGGAAGTGGTACAAGGTGTCTTGGAAGGTTTTAATCGCATTGCGGAGAATAGAGACGAGAGTCGGAACTTACGAGAACAATTCGCTATGTGTTCACTTGAGGAAAGGCCTTTATTCGAATCCGGGAGCTCAATTGGATGCGGTGACAATGGAAGCAATCGATTGGTGGTCTACTTATGGTTCGGAGACACCCGAATTAGCTAAGGTGGCCAAAAAAATATTGTCACAACCTATAAGTAGTTCTTCGGCCGAGAGAAACTGGAGCACCTATTCCTATATTCACAATGTGAAGAGGAACCGGCTTAATTGTAAAAGGGCGGACAACCTTGTCTATGTTCATTCGAATATCCGCCTAATTTCAAGGTTTTCCGAATCGTATAAAGAAGGACAACACAAGAAGTGGGATATGGATCCCGAATCTACAAACATGGAAAACCCGAGGCTAGAAGTGGAAGACTTGGAGGAGGATGAAGGCAATGGAAAGAAGAAACAAAGGTTAGAGTAATTTGGTAATTGGTACTATTTGTTTTGGTACTACTAGAAGGTAAAAAATTTGGGTTATATTCTGTTCTTAGATCTCCTCTTTTGGTACTACTAGTAATTTGGAAGATCTTCTCTCTTTTGGTACTACTAGTAATTTGGTAATTTGGAATATTCTAAGACTAAGTTATATTATGTATTGCAGCAAACTTTTGGGAAGTTTATAATATTCTGTTCAGGTGCAAAGTTTTGACTTTGAGAAGTTATATTCTGTTTCATTCTGTCTCACGTTTGTCCAAGGCCTTTCACCATCTATTTTGCTTTTGAATATTATAGGTTTTGGAATTTATATTTTGTATTTTGTTTATAAATTCTTATGGCTGCAATCGTACCATATTATTTGGTAAATCGTACCATATTATTTGGTACATCGTACCGGAACGTACCGAAATGAGCCTACCCCCTACGTACCGAATTTTAGGGACCTAGCGAATTGCGTACCCGTATTACGTACCCGTACCGAAGCGTACCGCGATCTAGGTGACTATGGTCACAGCCTTATAATCGAACCATCATAGCAACATGAAAGCCATCTGAAAACTGCAACAGCCTCAAAATAACAGAATTCAACCATCATAGGAGCAGGTAATCCAACCAATCAATACAATGAAAAAAATACACAAATCAAAACCAAGTTAATGATTTGATATGCATATAAATAACTTGTTAGGCTCAGATCATCATAGAGGTTCAAAAGAGATGTTTATGGTTCTATGGCTGCAAAACTTATTGCCACGCCAAAATAAACCAAAAATCATCTTGAACCCCAACTCAGAATAATCATCATAACCTTATAATCGAACCGTCATAGCAACATAAAAGCAAGCAGAACTGAACCATCATAGCAACGTGAAAGCAATCTGAAAGCTACAGCAGCCTCAAAATAACAAAATCCAACCATCATAGGAGCAGGTAATCCAACCAATCAATACAATGAAACAAATATACACATCAAAACCAAGTTAATGATTTGATATGCATAAGTAAATGTCCAACGTGGAGGTAATAGTGCATACCCAGTGTACACCTCAGCTATCATAATTGATATATAAGGTAATATAAATAACTTGCTAGGCTCAGGTCAACATAGAGGTTCATAAGAGATGTTTATGGTTCTATGGCTGCAAAACTTATTGCCACGCCAAAATAAACCAAAATTTACCTTGAACCTCTGGTCAGAATAATCTTCACAGCCTTGTAATCGAACCATCATAGCAACATAAAAGCAAGCAGAACCGAACCATCATAGCAACATGAAGGCCATCTGAAAACTGCAGCAGCCTCAAAATAACAGAATTCAACCATCATAGGAGTAGGTAATCCAACCAATCAATACAATGAAAAAAATATACACATCAAAACCAAGTTAATGATTTGATATGCATATAAATAACTTGCTAGACTCAGATCATCATAGAGGTTCGTAAGAGATGTTTATGGTTTTATGGCTGCAAAACTTATTGCCTCGCCAAAATAAACCAAAAATCATCTTGAACCCCAACTCAGAATAATCATCATAGCCTTATATTCGAACCGTCATAGCAATATAAAAGCAATCAGAAAACTGAAGCTACCTCAAAGCGACAAATCCATAAGCAACATACTCATATAACTGTTAACTTACACACTAACAATTATGTGAAGTGAACATGTTTTTCGAGAGCTGCATACGTAATAAGATTAGAACCCGGGTCTACAAAGTAAAACACAACACGCAAACCATCCAGCCAGACACACATATTGAATCCTCTGTCGAAAAATTAATTCAAAACGTTAGATCGATACGGTAAAAGAAAAAAATATATATAACAAAGCTCAACTGCAACGTGACATTTAAGTAAATGTCCACCATGGCAGTAACAGTGCATACCCGGTGTACACCTCAGATATCAGAATTGATATATAAGGTAATAAGGTAATATAATAGCAGTACCAAGGACCGTAGCAACAACATAATCAGAATAGTTCATACCGGATAGCGGAAGAATCCTTAAGGAACATGCTCAACTTTAAGGTGATCATCACAGCCTTATGGCTCAAATCAGAAATAATGCCAAGGTTAAGCCCACGGCTGCGATTAGTTTATCGCCACGCCGTAAGGGCAAACACCATAGCCAAAAAGAAATCATGACCGCCTGATCCAAACAAAGCAACAATCATCGAAAAGTAAGGGTCAAGTAGCAAAATTTCTAGCTACATAGAACAACCATCAAAGCCGGTAAGTAAATAGTCACCGAATACCTTTGCTTCTTCTGTTAAATCTATTTAGAGCTTCTAGGGACTTCAAATATGTTGGTTTTAGAGTAGATAACCACCAACAGCAAACCAATTCCCTTATATATCAATTATGATAGCTGGCCTTCACAGCAAACCAATTTTTATATTAAAGATGGCTGGCCTTCTAGAATTTAAATAAGAAAACATGTCTTATTATTTTCAATAATCCATACTTGTAGCAATAAAATACTTCTTTGGTAATTTGAAGAGTTAGGCTAGGAGTAAATATATACCCAACCTGATTCCACAAAAAGAAAGGATAAAAAATTAAATCAATCTGGGTTTGAAAATCACAATCAACTGAAACTCAAAATTGAATCAGCAAAAGATTAATTGAGAACAAAAGGACTAAAATTCTGAACTCGATATTTGATGTCCCCAAAGCTAAGCTACGTTGGCAATTACGCACGAAATCTGATGGTACCTGACTACCTGTGAGCCAATGGCAGAAAGATTTTGTTCTTTATCATGTTAATGTGTACCTCAGACATGAAGTTCATGAGAAACAACAGTCATTAATCAGTATCTGTCATAACATCAAGACCATTGAAGATTGGTTTCTTAGGTGATACATAAAAATCAGGTTGATAAGTGAATACAATTAGGCAATATAAAGATGGCTTGCTGACATTAAAAAGCTACGTAACATTACAGATTAACAGGTACCGCAAGAGTAAAAACATGACATATTACCTTATGTCAACAAAAAAATCTACATAAACTGAAAGGTAAATAGTAGAAAGTAATCGAACTGAAACAACAAAAGATACCTTTGCAGAAACTCACATGAAAGGGCGACGATGTACCTAAGAAGTTGAAGAAGAGAAGGGTATTAGAAAGCCCTAAATATTAACATCTGACTAAAAATAATCAATATATACTGCTTACAGATCGATCTAAAACTAAACCCTTGTATTTCACATTTAGACTTTAGAACTTTGTACCTCAGCAGAGGTTACTTCCTTTCGATTACACCACTCCTTTCTTGACCCTCTCAAGTTCTTTCATTCGAACTTCACAGCTAGGTTTCCCCCCATTGAATACAATTTAAAGGTAAGGTAAAACCACCAGCCATATTGTTATCTTTTTCCAAAAATGATAAATATCCCAAAAGAGAAAATTTTGATACATGATATCTATAAATAAAATAAAAGAGAACTGAGATTCAATATACATTTAAATAGAAATGATAACCACTAAAACGGTCAAATTAAAATTTTTTCCTTTGAATTTAAAATTAATACCACTAAACATGTTATCTTTTTTTCTAATAGGATAAATATTCGAAAAGAACAATATTTTTATTTAAAATATGACCATCAGACTTGAGAGTTCAATCAGATTTAAAAGAAATGGACCAATATTCAAAGAAACTCAAGCATGCACCACCTATGAACCTGCTAATTCTCTAAAAGAGCCAAAAGAAAATTTACATCTTCATCCAACTGTCAAACAGACAAAAGACAGAGAGGCACACAAAAGACAGAGATTAGGGAAAAATCCACATATAAGATAAGTAAGAACATACCAATTCCAGATGACTGATAATCGCATAAAACACCTGAAACACAAACACATTATGAAGAAATCAGGTATAAACGACAGCAAACTAATAAGGGAAACAGACAATAGAAGCCTAATTTCAGATTGTACCTTCAGGTGTAGCTGCCAGAGGAACGTATTTTGAGTACAACAGCATCAAGAGAATTGAAAATCAGAAAGAAGAAACATATAGCCGATTCAGATACGGGTTCCTCAAAAACCCCAAAAGCAATACGAAACTTCAAACTCCGGGTCGCTCCATCCCCGAAAAGAAACTGTAAAACGGTAGCTACATCAACGTCGACGCGCTGCCACCGGATTTCACCAGATACGACGATACCCAGACGTGGTCGGCGTCATGACAGACGGAGCAGCAACGATTGATACGGTAGAGAGCGATCCTGGACGAAAAAGAATTTGATGGAAACCGGCGGCGAAACACACCCTCAGACAGCAAACTACATCGATGGTAACGTTATTTGAGAAAGAGAGAAGAGAAGACAGAAAGTGAAGGGTTCATATAGCAGCAGACTAACCAGAAATCGATCGAATCATACTAAAATCATACCGATGTCAAGCCGCCGGTTTCAGATCTGGGTTACTGAAAACCCTAAACCCAAAATCGATGCTACAGAACAGCATAAAGCAAAGGATCGTCAATTGAAAGTGAACGTGTCTTGTTGAAATCCCAAAAGCAATGCCAAAAATGACAGAGATCGTTGCATATGTCGCTACCTCAACGTCAACAGAGCAACTACGATGTCGCTACGATGTCGCTACGATGTCGCCGGAGCATCGACAGAGAAGATCTGAGACGGCCAGATCTGAGACAGTCAGATAACCGCGGCTCCGGCTGTCATCATACCGCCGTGAGAATTTAGGGTTTGTGAAAAACTCTTTTTTGGGACATTCAACATCGCATGTGAGAGAGAATGATTTTAGAGAGAGATGAGAAAGGATTCTGCATTCTTTTAAGAGGTGAGAGAGAATGACGTGGTTACTAAAGAAAACATGTGGGCTAGGAGACTGACGCGTAGTATACGCGTGTCGAGCAACCTACTTAAGGCGGGTAAAAAAAATACATTACGGCGACACAAAGATTCGAACCCTCGTCCACAAAGTAAAACACAACACACAAACCATCCGGACAGACACACATATTGAATCCTCTCTCGAAAAATTAATGCAAAACATTAGATCGAAACGGCAAAAAAAAAATATAACAAAACTCAACTGCCACGTGACAATTAAGTAAATGTCCAACGTGGAGGTAATAGTGCACTCCCAGTGTACACCTCAGCTATCATAATTGATATATAAGGGAATATACTCATCATTACATTTATCCCGTAAATCACGCAGCCCGGTAATCCCAAATCAACCCTAATTAAATATCCTACGGGTTAACTATAAATACCACCAACACTTGATTACGATTTTTAACAAACCAAACCCTAAACTCTATTCGACCTTCAAATCCCCATGAATCATGGCTCAATTGCCTTCTGAAAACATGTACGATATCTTCTCAAGAATGCCGGTGAAATCTTTGGCTCGTTTCCGATCTGTAAGCAAGCTATGGCGCAACTCCATCAACGATTCTTACCTCGAAACAATGCACGCCGAACGAGCCACAACTTACTACGATCCAATGCTCATCATGTTCCGTCAGATTCTATCTCATCTTCCCAACTCATCATGCACACTAAGTTTTTTGGAATATAAAGAAGAAGAAGATCAAAAAGGTGGTTATTGTAGTACTCTAAACGTGAGAAAGAAGCCACCGGTTATGGAGTTTACGTGCAAGAGTTCGGGTTCTCGATTCCCCGACGACATAATTCTCGGTTCTTGCAACGGTCTGATTTATTCGTCACGGGGTCACCCCGGTCACAACACTTTGGTTGTGATCCATCCTTTAAGGAGAGAGTGTTATGAGTTGCCACCCATCCGGCCACCGTTCCACACACTACATTCATGGGTGATTGATCTTGAAGAGTCGTTTCGGATTTACGTCAAGGAGACATACGGGCTTGGTTTCGATATTTCCACCAACACTTTCAAGATGGTGGCGGTTGTGGTAAGAGAAGAAGGCGGGCCGGTTCTAAACATTCATGATCAACTCAATGAGGAAGTCAATCAGGAACTATGTGCCATGGTGCATGTCTTGGGCACGGACTCGTGGCGAAAGATACATCGAGTCCCGGCTTATCCTGTATCCGGTGAAGGCGTGTTTGCCAATGGATGTTTGCATTGGCTAATAAGTGATGATGATGATGATGGCTACCCGGCCTACTTAGGGAGACCGGTAGTAAGCTTTGAGATGGCGAAAGAGGAATTCGGGTTAATCGATCCTCCTCAAGAAAGGCCGAGCGGTTGGGTCAGGGAGCAGTTGGTTGATCTAGACGGTGAGGTTGGATACGCGTATAATATCGTCAACCGGAGGATGGAGGTGTGGGTGTTGAAGGAGGGGGGATGGGTGGTGCATTGTGTTTTCAAGCAGAGATCGCCTCTTCCTAGTAGTTTTATAAAGGTTTTAGGTTTTTGGAACCAAAATGGGGACGTATTGATGACGGATTGTGAGAAGCACATGTTTGTTTACAACTTGAAAAGTGATAGTTTACATGAAATCAACTTCGTTGGCCGAGAAGAAGAGAATGAAACAAATGATATAAGAATGTATCGAAGTAGTTTGTTTTCAACCCGTTATTCGATCAAAAAGTGATGATTTTTGTTCCATGGTCTTTTTTAGTCTTTGAAATAAATTAATATGAATTAGTTTCTAATTGTTCTTTTAAGAATTTCTCAAATCAATTCATTCTTTGTTAATTTCATTTGGAATTAACCTATAAATTTATTAGTCATGTCCACCGATCCACCCTCTAATCCTCTATATGTACCCTCTGTCACATAGGCATACTTGTGCCCACCTCTTGTTATATTAAAATCAAGCAACTAATTTCCAAGATGAGTTCTCTAGGATGAAACAAATGATAATAATACCAATAACATTCTTGAAATAATAGTAACTATTAAGTAGTAGGATTTGATATATTAGAGAACGGAGAGTTGAACTAGCATTTAATAGTTCTAATTAAGCTAGAGTTTGACATTGTTCGTTGTAGATTCGTTGAACACATTGACGGATATTTGAGATGTTAGAAGCTTTAAACATTCTTTGAACGGCAATCAGTCAACTCGTGAATTCAGTGAGATGTTAAAACTACGCGACACCATCTAAATTCACCAGTTCTGGAGAAACCCACCAATGGTGGTAAAGCCCTTCAATGTATGTGCGTATGCACACATATCTATATTAGAGACTTACACACATGTACACATATGTGCATACACATTTGTACAAGTACACATTTGTACAAGTACACATGTGTACAAGTACACATGTGTACAAGTACACATGTGTACAATAGAGACTTACACATGTATACATTTACATAAGTAGTGTACACTAAAGACTTATACACATAAATAACAAATATTTCAAATCCTATGATTCAAACCCTCCATTCTTTAGTTATGTGTTATATACCTCTAAGATTATTACTTTGTCTTTTTTACACCTATGTTTCACAATATGCGAAGAAGGACAACCAAATCTTTATGGACTGCAAATGACACTCATAATGCTACCACGCACACAGTCAAAGTCACTAGAGAAAACACAGATAAAACTGAAGACACATGATATAGAGTGGTTCGGTCTAAACTGATCTATGTCCACTTTGCAACTAGTAATATATTTATGTGCTCCAAAGAAAATGGTTAAAATGCATACATATAAAAAGGGAGTGAAGGTTAATAACGGTGTTGGGCCCAAGCCCACTTAACACGCACACTCGGGCAATAAGCCACTGTACCTAACAATCTCTCACATGGTGGCATTTGACAATCTTCAAACTCTACTAATCCGCATCATGCATATCTGTAACTTCGTTTACTTCATCACTAGTTGGTTCGGCCTTCGTATGAGATAAATGAAGGCCCGTTGAAGCTCCCCGGAGCCCCAACATGTCACACCTAGGAATATCAGTCAGTGACCCGTTTATGGGATGTTCCAAACAAACGATCGTTTTGTGTGGATCGCTTCAGGTCATACGACCGTTTGAGATGTTCCTTTTCGATCCAAACCAATAATTTCATGCATTTTAAAGTATTCCGTTTATGTTCAAACAAAAATTTACGAAAATTCATGCTTTTCAATTGAATCATTTGATTTGATGTAAGATTCGTTAGAACGTATATACGTATCGATAGGTCGATACATATCGATCATGAATCAATTTTTACAGCCTCATATCGTCCCGTGAATTCGGTTATTGTGTAATTTTCAAATAAATACGCAAGTCATGTCGTGGTACAACTACGAATTCAATGACGAAACGTCCTGTGGTACTATGGCTATTACGGAGATAATAACAGCGGTGATTATAATTACAGAGATGATATAATCACGGAGATAACTATAATTATGGAGGTAACTATGGTGGTAATTACATAGGCGAAAGGCGTAATTATGGGGATTACGATGACAACAACAACGTCAATAACAACAACAACGGCGACGTTAACAACAACAACAACAACGATGACGACGACAACAGCGATAACAACAACAACAACAATAATAACAACGATGGCCCTGAAGTGTACACAACTGATCAGGTACAACTAATATAAGCTTTCTAACTCGTGTTTTGAAATAAAATAAAGTATTTTCATAAGTTATACCCATGACATAATTTCAGACTTTCTTATCCAGGCAGGACCTGTTTGACTGGGCAAATCAACGAGCAAACGCCAGGGGTTACGTTCTTGCAACGAAACGAACAACAAAGAACAAATCTGGTGAGTTCGATACAATCAGGATATGGTGTGATCATAGCGGTATTTACAAGGGGAAATCTACCACAAAAAAATACGGGAAGCAAGAAACATGATTGTATGACATTGGCCCGTTGGGCCACGGAGGTCACCGGTTTATATGACCCGGAGGATATTAATGTCCGTTAGTATCACCGGGAGGTTGAGTTCGAGTTGGCACCACTACTGACATGGTGGCCGTGGGTGGCTAGGGCGACTTTCGGGACGATGAGCCAGACCGTCCCTAGACGCATGAACAGGCCCACGCGTTGTTTGACCCGTTACACATCTATCTGCATCGTTGCATAGCGACGTCTATTACGGGTCGGAATAAGACCCTCGAGCAGGTGTGAATGCCCGATCTTTTCTATCTGCGGTAGCTCCTTTTACGTCGGAGATGCAACATGGCGTGGTATCTTGCCACATATTTCTCCTCTCTTTATACATTGTCGGTAAGGAATTTTACTTATTATGTGTACGGTTTATTTGTTATTATTTACAACTTTAACGATCTTATGTTTCAGGTTGACAACCCTATTATGGTCGGGGCCATCATCACTACCATGGCCTTGAATATGGGGATTCTTACAACTTAGTTCATTGCTACGCAGAGCCCGCCGGTATTTCCACAGCGACTCGATCTCGCGACGGCTCAGAACATACATATCATGATGACGGTGGATGATTTGGTTCATTTGACGGCCAGTATGAAAATTTGGTAACTAATTGATTTAGAGTTGTATGTTTAATTTACTAACAATTTTCTATTGCAAACGTGGGGGTTACTATATTCACGGGACCCAAGGCGCCTGAGGTGGCTCGAAACGCCTATATTGCACGGATAGCTGTAGAGGATCTAGGCGTCGTGGCACAACAGGGACATGCCGCGGGCCAGGATCCACCGCCACCTCCCGAGATATAGCCCCGTGGAGTACTTATCCCACCGATTCCACCCACTCCCGAGTTCATGCGTGAGATGATACATATTCTACGATTGTTGCAAGAGTGTATGGCCTGGACCATGTCATCAGTGAGGACTGTGGCGGAGCATAGTAGTGTGGTTCTTCCCCCCTGTGCCTACGATTGTGCCGTATGTGGCTAATGATGTGGGGGACGATGAGGCGGATGCTGAGGCAGACCATGACGCTCCTCCGCCGTAGATTAGTCGTCTTGATTACGTTCTTATGTATATCTATTAGGGTGATGATGTATATTGGTATTACGTTTTAATTTTTTTTGGTATTTCGGTTGGTGTAACAAAATATGAATGGTAATGTGTTTTGATGTTATCTGGGTTTTGCGTTTGTTACTTAGAAATAATTTTCAAAATTGTTTGTATTTACAAGTAAAAATCATAAGAAAAATAAAATTTATTAAAATTAGGTTTTCTTCTTACATTACGCTTTACAACTTATTTAAGACTTCTAAACTAATTTACGAGAGAATATCAAAAAGTAAGAAAAAATATTATTTTCAAAACACTTAAATAGGCCATATAAAACCATCAAAGTTTTGGAAGAAAACTAGATTTTTCGTTTTTCAGAGAATCACTTCAAAATTGATCCTACTGCGAGTTTAATTGCTAAATAGTGGTATTTACAAGTTAAATTCCTTTCAAAACATTTATAGACAATTTTTTTAGTCTTAAACGATGTTATAATAGCATGGAAGATGAGCAACAAATATTTTGAAAATTGCATCAGAGACTTGAATTTATAAATAAGAAATTACGTCATAAACCTAAACATAGTTTTAGTCTCTCCAAGGGAAGTCTCAATCTCGCAAAACACCCCATGAGGTGTTTTCATATTCGATTTGAGGATCCGAGATAAACAGAGGGTCTTCAGGAGCGAGGATAATCGGAGGACGAGGTGGGTTGACCGGAGGACGAGGTGGGTTGACCGGAGGATGAGGTGGGTTAACCGGAGGATGAGGCGGGATACCCGCAGCGAGGTTAACCTGTTGAGGGCCGTAATAATCATCAAGATTATTTGGGAAAAAAATTATGTGGACCAATAGGCATACTAATGTTTTCATTGTTTTAATGTCTTGTATTTGGGAAGAAAACCCTTGCTTCCTTTGTTTGTTATTGAATGATATGCCAACATTATGTGGACTAATACTACTATATATTAGCTATATTCTCAATGTCTATATTCTCAAACGGTTATATTTTCAAACGGCTATATTTTCAACGGCTATATTCCCAACTACTTTTTTTTTCCAACGGTTGTATTTTCAACGCCTATATTCCCAACGACTTTCTTTTCCAACGACTATATTCCTAACGGCTTTCTTGTGCAACGGCTATATTATTATACTACTAAAACGACACATTTAATAGCAGTTTCGTTTCATCTCTCACAAGTTTCATCTCTCTTAAAAAACAATGACTTCTACGAACAGACGTTCATGGTCGATTCGTTCGATAAATGAATATGACGAAGGGTTGATTGTTGGTGACATATACTCACGAAATCCAGATTATTTCACCCTAACAGTCTTTCATTCCGGTCATTTCACAGCTTTACCATGGAGGAGATACGAGAGCGGTGCATGTACTCTAGTTGACTACCTAAACGTCAGTACCTTTGTATTTTCTGATATGGCGTTCATCATGCAAGATTTGGGCTATGAAAATCCCAACAGCATGTGGTTTTACTTTAAAACCCCATGCCATGATCTTGACAAGGGGTTGCATTCATTAAAAAGCGATGCAGATGCCCGTTTGCTACCCTCTTACAATGGCCAAAATGATAACTGGAATATATGCCTATACGAAACGCGCATTGAGTTAACCTATAACACATGCATAGAATTGTCGTGGATTAATCGAGAACGTTCACGTGAAGAGTCCGCGAGTATCCACAGGAGGCTAAGAGTGTTTCAAGAACGGTTTTAAGCAACAAACGTTTGTATTGTCTTCGGTTACATTTGTAATTTTAAATCGATTACACATGTACTATCTTTAATTACATTTGAATTTTTAACAATTTTTTAAAATCTTTGTTCCAACGTCAAAGGAGGGGGAGAATTTTATGTTCAAGATCGCCAAAGCTAGAGAGCGCAGGAGAAGGGATATAAGAGTCATGAAGTTTATGAAAGGCGATGATGGTCGTGTTTTAGTCAAGGAGCTAGATATCAAGATGAGATGGCAAAACTACTTCAACAATCTCTTCAATGGCGGGAGGACGCACATCGATTAAGACGTTTATTCCCCTACGCATGAACGACACCAGTTTAACTATTATTGTCGAGGTATCTCTCTTGAGGAGGTGAAGACTGCTCTTCGGAAGATGGGAAAGGCGAAGGCTGTTGGCCCGAACAACATACCTATCGAGGTGTGGAAATGTTTGGGAGAGGATGGAGTTCAGTGGCTCACTACATTGTTTAACACTATCTTTAGAACCGGCAGGATGCCAGATCAGTGGAGGGCTAGTGCCATAGTTCCGCTATACAAGAACAAAGGTGACGCTCAGTATTGCAAGAACTACAGGGGTATTAAGTTGCTAAGCCATACTATGAAGCTTTGGGAAAGGGTTATCGAGGCTAGATTAAGGCGAGAAACCCAGGTCTCAGTGAACCAATTTGGTTTCATGCCAGGGCGGTCCACTACGAAGGCGATACACATCCTAAGGCAGCTGATGGAGAAGTACAGAGACAAGCGAAGAGACCTGCATTTAGTGTTTATTGACCTGGAAAAGGCATATGATAGCATACCTCGATGGCTGATATGGAATAGCCTCGAGAGCAGAGGGGTCCTCGGGAAATACATAGACATTATAAAGGATATGTATGCTAGGATGGTGACTTGCGTCCGTGTGTCTGTGGGTGACACATATTCTTTTCCTGTGGAGGTGGGCCTCCACCAAGGGTCTGCTTTGAGTCCATTTCTCTTTGCGGTTGCTATGGATAATGTGACCAAATCGATTCAGGAGGCTATCCCGTGGTGCATGCTTTTTGCCGATGTTATTGTGCTTGTTGAGGAAAGTAAACAACGTTTGAACGAAAAGCTTGAGGAGTGGAGAGCGGCTCTGGAGTCTAAAGGCCTACGGATTAGTCGTTCAAAGGCAGAGTACCTTCACTGTAACTTCAGCGGTGCGAGCGGTGCGAGCGGAGCCGAGATGTGCAGTTGACTATTGATGGTCATGTGGTTCCACCCGTTTCAAAGTTTAAGTACCTAGGATCGTTTGTCCAAAACGATAGGGACATTAATAATGATGTGGACCACCGCATCCGAGCTGGTTGGTGCAAAGGGCGTGCGGCCACGGGTGTACTCTGTGATAAGAGGTTTCCTGTAAAGCTAAAAGGAAAATTATATAAGGTTGCCGTCAGACCAGCAATGCTTTATGGCTCGGAATGTTGGGCTATCAAGATGGCGCAGGTGTGTAACCTGGAGGTGGCGGAGATGAGGATGTTGAGGTGGATGGGTGGTCACACCCAGTTGGACCGAATAAGAAATGAGGTGTTTCGGGGTAGATTTGCGGTGGCGGGTATCTCTGAGAAGATTCGGGAAGGAAGATTGAGATGGTTTGGCACGTGATGAGAAGACGGGTGTCGGCGCCTGTTCGGTCGGTGGATAGCATCATGGTCGAGGGGGGAGAGGGAGAGGTAGACCTAAATTGTCATGGTGTGAACGTATTAGGTTGGATTTGCTAGACTTGCACCCCTCTCGGAGGATATGGTCGATGATAGAATATCGTGGAGACGTACGATTAAGGTTATGACCGGTAGAATTAAGACTTTGGATACCTTTTTTTTAATAGTGTTATTATTACTACTATAATTGTTACTATTTATTTATGTATTTATTTTTATTTTATGTTTTATCTTTATCTTACTTTTTGTATTTTTATTATATATTTAATTTTCTTATGATATTTTTAAATCATATATATATATATATATATATATATATATATATATATATATGGGTTGGGGTTAAATGGAACCCTTGTTGAGTTGGAGAATCCTTGGAACCTAAATGAATGGCTCACAATGCTCCACATATACATAGCTAAAAGGGTAACAAAGTAAATTACTCATTCTCTCTCCTCTCCCCTCTAACTTCTTTTCTCTCTCCTCTCTCCTCTCTCCTCTCTCTTCTTTTCTCTCTCCTCCCTCCTCTTTTGTCCATCCTTTATCCTTTTTGCAGATTTTTTTCCTTTTACCTTTTAAAACGTTTTTAAAATCACAAGAATATAAAACACGTATTTACAGATACGAAATGTTACATACGTAACTTTTTTGAGTCTGAACAAAAATATTACAATCAACGGCATATATATTCGCGAGTACAAGTTAAATTTGAAAATAATTATTATAAAAAAAGATTATTTTATCTGTTGTAAAGCAAAAAAATTACAAATATACCTAATTAAAAAACATTACGGTTAACACCAAATATAACACAATTAACAATATACATTTTGATATAACAAAGTATATCAAAACAAATAAAAAATTGTCAAAAAAATTATATAACAAGCTACATAAACATCTAAAACTATTTATTCTTCAGTGCTTGATAATTATCTTCAGATTTGACAAAAAAAAAATACATTCACCTACAAAGAAAAACAAAATTCATTAGTTTTATCTAAAAAAACATATATTATTAGAAATATATGTTAAGCATTTAACACATGGCATATAGACAAAAATAAAAATAAAAAACATCAAACAACTTACATCTTGAACATCAAAAAACGTTACATATATCACGTTATCAAACAAAAAATTACATATGTAACATTATCAAACAAGTTACATATGTAACTTGTATGAACAATATTAAAGATATCAACAAGACACTTTAGCATTCTTTTAAGGATCTTTTATCAGGAAAAAAAAATCAAGAAACAAGTTTAATTGATATATGCATTTAACACATGGTATATAAATAAAATTAAAAAAAAAAACATCAAGCAAGTTACATCTTGAACATCAAAATAGTTACATATGTAACATTATCAAACAAGTTACGTATGTAACTTGTATGGACTATTAAACATATCAACAAGACACTTTAGCATTTTTTTAGGATCTTTTATTAGTAAAAAATCAAGAAGCAATTTTAATTGATATATGCATTTAACACATGGTATATAAACAAAAACTAAAAAAACATCAAAAAAGTTACATATGTAACATTCACAATAAAAGTTACATATGTAACTTTTATAAACAAGTTTAAACATATCAACAAGACACTTTAACATACTTTTATGATTTTTAATTAGCAAAAATTCAAGAAACAAGTTTAATTGATATATACATTTAACACATGGTATATAAACAAAAATAAAAAAAACATAAAAAAAGATACATATTCAAGTTAAAAAGTTACATATGTAGCATTATCAAACAAGTTACATATATAACTTCTATGAACAATATTAAACATATCAACAAGTTACACATGTAAAGTTACATATGTTTAATATCAAAAAGTTACACATGTAACATAAAAAAAGTTGCATATTCAATATCAAAAAAGTTACACATGTAGCATTATAAAACAAGTTACATGTATCATTATAAAACAAATTATAAAACAAGTTACACATGTTGAATTATTGAGTTTATACATATACAAAAAAGTCATGTTAGAACACACTTGCTTCCATCAGAATATTCTATTACTAAAAAAATTCAACATATTACAAATTGCCTTTGAAAAAATTCAAACCACAAACACAGAAATCAACGAAGTTCACAAGTGTCTAGCATGGAATAAACAAAAAAATCAAACCACAAACACAACCACTGGATTAAAATTGGAAAATTAACTCCAACACGCAACCATTGAAATCGAAGTAGTTACTTCATCATTAAGATTAATAACTTGAGCACCTCAAAAATCGTAACAGCGGTCCAGATCCGGTACCTGATTTACGACGACGAGGAACCTCCAAAAAATAGCGTGGGCGAATCTGATCCTGAACCTAACGATTTGGTGGCGGTCGTAGCAGCGGTGTCCGCTGCGGCTGTTGAAGAGGGTTAAACACATGGGTGGAGGCAGGGGTAGGAGCGGGTGTTCGTGACGACAGATCTTCTCATGGCATCGCTCTTCGGGTCTGCTCACGGCAACGCTTGATTTCTTTAGAAATCAAAAACATCGGTTTTATGACGAGGAACAAACCGCCGTCGCTCAGAAATTAGCAGCTCTCAAACCTCCGACAAAAAAAACTAAGGTGAGGAGCTCTACCTGCAAGATGTGAACTAATTAATTGGGAAGAAGAATTGCTTTCTACCTGCAAGATGTGAACTAATTAATTGGGAAGAAGAATTGCTTAGTAAATACAGAGAAAGAAGGAACAGTTGTGTTGTACACTGTCAAAGTCAGATTAATATTAAAAAATGGATGTTAACATTACCTTTCTACCCCTAAAAGTAACTTTGTTATCTAATTAAGTGTGATAAAATAATTCGAAAATGGAGAATAAACAAGAGCCTTTGGATGAAGTTGATCAAGGGTTAGAAAGTGGGTTCCAAGGTTTCTCCAACTCAAGGTGGGTTCCAATTTATCCTTTCCCTATATATATATATATATTTATATATACATATTTTACTATTAGTATCTATTTATTTATTTCTCTTTGTCTTTGTCTTTTTAGTGTGTCTTTAGTAGTACTAGTACATTACCTTACATGTTATTATTAGTACTACAAATATTATGTTCATTTTTTCCTCCATTGTTTGTTGCTAGCATGCTCTTTTATGTTTCGGAGCTGAGGGTCTCCCTAGAAGCAGCATCTCTACTCATCGGGGTAGAGGTAAAGTTTGTCTACATCCCACCCTACCTAGACCCTACTAATAGCTTCGTGCTATTGGTGGGACTTTACTAGGTATGATTGTTGTTTTTTGTTCCAACGTCAAGTGTATATTCTGGAAATTTATAAAAACAAAAAAAAAAGTTAACATTTCAAAAAATATAAAAAAAATTCAAAATTATCACACGATCGTTTTGCCCAAAACGATCGTGGCAAAACATTCTCTGATATGACATATTCAACCTCGTTTTCCGCATTCGACCCACACGATCATCTGCCCTTGCACGATCTACCCGGTTCTCGTTTGGATCCTATGTCAAAATCAAAAGCTTTTGTGTTATTAGCCGAAGCCTTATTTTATTGTTTTTTATTATTATAATTATTTTTTCATTATTATAATAGTAAAACTATTATTTAATATTTTTATCTTTTTATTTTTGTTTTATACAAATTATTCTTGTAAAGCGATTGGTGTTTTGTTGGTGGTGTAACAAAGATTTTTGTTTCAAGCGTTTTGGTCATTACACATTTTTTTCATCTGCTTTACATAGTGTTATATCAATTTAACTGTTTTTTGTACTTGTAGTATTCCCGCGGCAACGCGTGTTGGCTACATCTTGTTCTTATCTATATATACCAATTTAAACATAGGTTGTATTAAAAGTAATTATTTATTTTATTTATGTAGGGCATAAAATAGAATATAAAAATGGTGAGTGGTTTAACACTTGCAAATTACCCGATTAAGAAACCCGACCCGTTTTAAACTTTCACGATTTACCGATTTACAAATTATTGAGAAACTAAAGAACTTTCGGGTGTTTATACCCTAATTAATGGATCTAAATGATTTATAATTGATTTTCGAAACCAAAATACTTAATTACAATCAATTGGAATCAAATTGGATGTCTCGAATTGAAAATAAAGCAATTTCGGGTTTTTACGCCATTTGATTCGTTGTTTACCGGGAATCTCGGATTTGGTCATCGTACATCAAATTCAACATTATTATAAGTCTAATAATCAATTAGCGTGTCACGAGTCATCACAAACTTGATCAAGTTGCGAATCGTTGGTGAATTGCCCAAAATCGATACGTACGCCAAAACCGACCAAAATTGCTTGTTTTGACCTAATTTGTGCATACGTTTGAGTTATGTGACGTATTTGTTATCACTTTGAGTGGATTTAATGTTATGAACATGATGGGACCATTAATTTGGTGATTTAGGAGAAAACGGGACTCGAGAACCTTAGAAAAACGAAGAACCGAGCGTGAAAACGGAGAAATCAGAAAATTATTATTCGGTGGAGAAACAAGAGTATCGCCTGTTTTGTAAAAAAATCAGCAAACCCTAATAACGGGTAATTAAGCTCCTTAACTCATTTTAGCCCCCATTTTTCTCCTCCTTTCCTTCTCTAAACACTAGAACAACTGTAAACATTCAAGAACAAGATCTTTAAGGTTTTGGAGCTCCAATTTGGTGAAATCAAGTAAAGATTAGTGTCGGTTTTCGTCTTTTGGTGTGTTTTTCTTAATCTAAGCTTCTACCCTCTTCTTATATTGCTATTATATGATAAAGATCAGATCTTTGTCATGTTTTTAGACTTGACTTAGGTTGTTGATGATAGATCTAATGAATCCATGCAAAAATATTTGATTTGTATGCATTTTATGGAACTTTATGATGAATAATGGAGGGACCTTGATTCATGACGGTAGATCTTGTTTAGGGCTATTAAAGATCACATTTTTATGTATGTTTTGCCATGAAGAACCTCCATGAGGGTTCTTGGAATAAAGGGTTGATTTTTATGATAAAAGTTTGCATTTTCTTGATTTCTATATGAGGTTTTGTGAGATCTTGAATATGCTTAATCATCCATGCTTGAATCTTGATAAAATCATGACCTTGAATATAAATCTAGGACTTAGACTTGTGAAAGCTCCATCAAGTTTATGGATCTAGGAATTTATTTGAAAAAAGATGTCATTTTTATGCATTTTTCTATGAAAAGAAATGAATATATATTTTGTGAATGCTTGTTTAGATCTATTAGAAATTTATGACTTGGTGATGTTAAATTATGGATTTAGGATAATCGAAGTCGACTTGTCATGATCAAATTAGTTATGAAAATTTCCATGCAAAGAGATTGATTTTTGTATAATTAATTGTTAGATACAGTTAAATTAGGATTTAGGTCAAAATAAATAATTTTCATGAAATATATATTTATATTTATATATATAATATATATATATATATATATATATTGTAACATCCCAAAATTCATAGATATATAATATACATAGTAAATACGTGTTTATATTATAAATACGTGAGCTTAATTGATGAATATGGTAAGACTATGCTTTAGATAAGTTGCATGTGTTAGAAATATGTGTTTAATGGCCTATATGATGAAATGTGCATAAACGGATGTCTTAAATGTTAACGAAAGTAAAGTATGAGATAAATATGTGTTTATATGAATAACATAATGATACATGTGTGAATTGATGGATATATACGTATGAATACGTGTGTTAATAGTTAACGGGAAAGTAAAAGGACTAAAAATGTAATTATTGTAAAGTTATAAACGTATACGGATATTATACGTATCTATAAGTATCCCGAGGCTTAGAATATAGTAAAAATATATCCTAATATGATTTATAAGGTGAAATGATAAGTATTGTAAAGTTTGAGGGGCTAAAACGTAATTTAGCAATTAATAAAGAAAATATATATATATGTATATATATGTTATCGTACGAATCCCGAGCCTTAGAAACCTTATAAAATGTTATAAATATGTCCCTTAATGTTTTGGTACATAAAATGATAAAAGGTTAGAAGTTCGGGGGGCTAGAAATACATTAAACCTAAGTAGAGGGACCAAAAGAGTAAAAACCAATTTCTGGCCGGAAAACCAGTGGCTCGCGTATCGCGAGCCACCCCTTGCAGTCCTGAGCGATACGCGAGAGGTAGTCGTCGGACAGATTTGGGGACAGGTCCGTTTTTGAGCCACGACACACACTTGGAGCTCAAGTTTAACCCTCATACGCGTCGATTTTTGAAGATTAGTCACCATAACACCTGTAAGGACCTTAGGGCGAACTCAAACCTATAAATAGCAGCCCCAATTCGTCCAAACAACTCGCCAATTCACTGATTTATAACCCAAAAACCCTAAAACGAGCCAGAAACTTCATCGGAGCATTACGAGCAATCGGAGAAGAATTAGAAGGCGAATTTCTGCAGTCAACCCTTATTTGGTATGCTTAACAATAACCTCTTTCAGTTTTGTCTAATTCGATCTCTAAGTATGCTTTCTAAAAATGATGTAAAATTAGGGTTCTTGATGTTATTCTGCTCAAATCGGGTGATCGGGTGGGAATTAGGGTCTAAATTTTTGTAGGTAATCCTAATTTAATGTGTTTTAAGAAAGCCCTAAGTTTATTTCACAATTGGAAAAGGTTTGGTGAAGGTTTTGTTAACGGGTCAAAATTAGGGTTTTCATAACGTTGTTCTGCCCAAATTGAGCAAACGGTTTTGAATTAAGCTTTGCTATTTTAAAGTATATTATAAAATGTTATAATGGATGATACCCTAAGTTGGTTTGAAAAGGAAATGAGTTTTGATAATAAAACGAGAGATACGTGAAATTAGGGTTTTGAAATATGATTATTTAATATAAAATAATCCGGAGGGTATGGGTACTTGAATTTTGGTATGGAACTATGTTTATATATATAATAAGTATATATGGGGTTAAAATGGATAAATGATAAAGTATAAAAGATACCGAGTTAATCGGATATTTAGAAGTTCGTGCGGACCGGAAGGGTAGACACCTGTACACTGGGGTTTCTGGCAATAGCGGGGGTGTCGCCATCCCATCTGGGCAATGGCATCCCAACACTGGGCGATCCCGGAGTGAGTGTCTACTTATAGGAATGCGCGTCTTCATAATTATCAATAAAAAAGAAGATAATATACTTATAGGGGTATTTTGGTCATTTTGACCTTAAAAGAAGTAAACCTTAATAATTAGATATTATTAAGATAATGTAAGAGATAAATAAACATAGGATATGTTTATAATGTTAAACCTTGCGTTAATGCCATACGATACGCGAATTAGGTTAACCGAAGGATTCTGTCGGAGGTTCTGTCCGAGTTTAACGAGTAAAGAGATAAGGTGAGTTCTGCGAGCCCACTTTTAAATGTTTTAAACGCTTTAATGTTTTCGGGCTGATATACATATAATGTTCAACTGTTTAATTGGAAAGTATTTAAAATGCTTTTATATGAAAGTTTGATTATCTTAAACTGATAAATTGATGAAATGATGAACTGTTGAAATGATATGTGAAGGTACTTATGAATGTATATACGTGTTAGTAATACATATGAAATGGTTATGTTAGAATAATGCATATGAAATGCTTATTAGGGTTATGTGCTATATTTGCTTTGAAACTAGGTATCCAAATGATAAGGGTTTGTTAATAAACGCACAAGTGAGAATGTATGATTATATGAGAACAGGTGGTGCATTTGCTATATTATTATGTGGTGGATACGCCGCTGGTACATCCTGTATACAAGCATGGTAGTATAGTTACCCGGTATATTGAAAGTGTGGAGGATACGCCGCTGGTACATCCTGTATACATACACCTAGGTAAATTGGGGGATGTTCACTTGTTGCAGTATATGAATACATTATCATGTTTATTAGCACACCTGAGTCATTTGAATATCTAACTAGGGGCGGGTAGTAGTACTGTGGTGGTTAAAGAGATGTTCGATAGAATGGAACGTCTAAAGAGTTAAGGTTACGTGAACAGAGGTCGATACTGAGGTTGGGGGCTTCCAGACGAAGTCACCTGAGCGGTATTCGAAACTGGAAGGACGGAATGTAGAACGGTTGTCGTTGCTGAATGGTTGGGTGCTTCCAGATGAAGTCACCTGAGCAGTCTTCGAGACCGGGAAGGTATAGAAGAAACGAAATGGTTGTCGGTACTGAGGTTGGGGGCTTCCGATAAAGTCACCTGAGCAGTATTCGAGACCAGAAGGTATAGAGGTGTATGGAATTCAGGTCATAGGAGTTAAAGGTTATGGAGGTAGATGTTTTCTAGAGAAACGTGTATGGTTATGATGTTATGTTATGTATGACTTGTTATATGTTATACTTGATGAATGTTGTAAAAAGGGATTTTGCAGGTTCAAAGGTTTAAACCTCACGAACGAGGTAATGTTTTTAAAATGTAGAACTCACCAGCGTAAGCTGACCTTTTCCCAAAACCATATGTATGTCAGGTTTAGGCGAGACGTCTGGAAGCAAGGGCGGAGCCCTCGTGTTAAGAGAATGATCGGGCAAGCTATAGAGGAAGCTGATGAGCGTGCTGGCTAGTTGTAGATAAATAAAGATGAGATATAGTTAGTCGCTATATAGATAGTTTGTAAATTATCTCAGTTACTTTACGTACTTGGCTTTATAATAAATAAAAGTTTTAAATTTTCCGCTGCTTATCTCTATTGTGCCACGTGTTCATGAGTAAATCCGATGAGTGACCCCTCCTAGTGCCAAGTCTGGGAGCGGGCGTCACATATATATATATATATATATATAGGGTTAGGTTCAAATGAGAACCAATTGGTTTTGAGAACGTTTAAGAACCATTCTGGGCCGCTAATTTACAAGGGGGGGGGGGGGGGATTTCCTTATATATAACTAGTGGCTTAGAATGGTTCTCAAAAGTTCTCAAAACCATTTGGTTCTCAAATGATCCTCTCCCTATATATATATATATATATATTTATATATTGGATGATTCATGCCAGATTTTATATAAATATTGTGATTATGATTAGATTAGTGCTAGGTTAATATTTGGCATGATAATTGTGAAATATGAGACTCCATGAAAAATAAATGTTTTGAGGCATCGTAAAATAAATAGTTTTATTATGTATTCTTGATGTCGTATGTTTAGCATTAGGAATCACCTATCTCATGACCTCGAACGTACGTCATTACATCAATTAAATCACCAAGGAGTCGTCGAGTCGTTTGTGTCGTGAAATTATTTTTTTTAACTATTTATTAATTTAATTAATTAATTAATTATTCATCTCTTTATCTCATCTAGTCATTAAAGTTATCATCGGGTCTACCTTTCCACATTTCGTGGTGTCGTTCTTTCAATTTGTGTCTCGGCAACAAGTGAGTATTCATAGCCCCTCTTTATTTAAACGATTTGGGTGCAACATATATCATATTCAAAACTGTGGCGACCCTAAAACTTTTGCTTTCTTTCCCCAGCAACTACAGCAACAACGACAACTGAAGCTGCGAACGCTACGACGCAAGAATAATTTTCGGGACGAAAATTCCATTTACAAGGGGATGATGTGACATCCGAGAATTCCAAGGTTAACTTCCGTTAGACAATTTCCGTTAGTTACGTTATAAGTGTTAACTTAGTAAATAATGCTTAACTAGGCCGAATACGTCCACGACCTTTGGTTGATCACCGAACCCGCCCATACGTGTTATGTATTTATTTATTTATTGTTATTACGTGCAACGTGATTTAAATGCATGATTATTATTAAAAAGCATGACTATTTGTTTACTTGTTAAATCATATGACAAATCGCTTAATTGTGTATTTATGAGATTAGTCAAGCAATTAAAGTGTATGCAAATATGATTAGTAATGGGCTAGTAATTAGACTAATGATAGACTAATCATTGGGGGCCCAAATCCCAATGATAAGCCCACAAGGCTTTTAGTATTTAAATGGAGCATTAAACCCTAATCTCCATTTCCTTCCATTTACATCACCATACAACACACACACACTCTCTCTCTCTCTCACGAAATCTGGACCAGCTGAGAAACACCACAAGACCAGCCCATCATCTCGGTTGGTGAAGATCATCCATCGAGCTTGATCAAACCGTGAGTCCCCATGACCATTCTTCTTGCATTTTCTATGTGTTTTACCATAAAGCATGCTTAGATCTTCATAGAATCACTTGATCTTCTGATATGATGCTTAGGAATGCTAGATCTATCATAAAGACTACAACTTTACGTGTGAAACTGATCCATAATGAAGATTTATGCTAGAATAGGTCATTTTGTGTAAAAAGTGTTCTTGATGATTTGATGATGAAAATCCATGTTTAAGGTGTTAGAAATGCTTCTGTGATGTTGGTAAATGATTATGTATGCTAGATAATGATTTACATGAAGTATGGAAGCTGTTAGAAAGATTTTTAGTCAAGTTTACGTTTTTTAGCGACTAGCGAAACTGTGCATTCATATAGCGAAACTAATCAGCGAAACTATGCATATCTCCTTCCGGCGACACTATGCAGCGAAACTATAGTGTCGCCTGTGAACGAAACTACCGAGCGAAACAACCATAGACCTTGTCCCTGAACGAAAGTTCAAACCAGTTTCGAGCGAAACTATGCTAGCGAAACTGTGTCATCAGTTTCGAGCGAAACTAGCTAGCGAAACTGTGTCATCGGGTATTGCCTAGCGAAAATGCTGCCCGTGCACACAGCGAAACTGTGCAGCGAAACTGCATAGCGAAACTGCTGGCGAAACTGTGACCAGACCAAAACCCAAACTTGTGCAACTTATTTAAATGTTATGCCATGACTTGCATGATTATGTTATGATAGAACCTGCTTTGATTTCTGAGTTATGTGAACCCTTGTTTATGATCAACCATCGGTGTCGTGTGTCGGTATGTCGAGTCGTAGTTGCAACGTGCTATGTTATGGGCCATAGTGACGTAGTTAAAACTTAGACACATCCTAACACCTAAGACCTTAATGTGATTATTAGGTCTTCGTTAGCAAACATAATTTGGATTATTTGAAGTGTAAGCTGTGCAACCTAAGGTGAGTTTCACTAACCCTTTAATTGTGAGCCTGTTTGGGTCACAACGGCTATACTTAACGGAAAACAACGCTGACATTTTGAGGTATCGCCAAATGGGATATTTGTTATGGAAGTTGGAGTGTTTTATGGGAACACTTGCAACTGTCCACCCTCGGGGTTTCAAATGAAATCCGGAACAACCATTTTGACGCTTAAAACTCTTTTAGGATTTCAAATGAAATCCAGAACAAACAATTTTAATATGACTAGCGTAGGTTAAAGTCTAAACCAAATGATATCACATGATTTCTAAGGATGCCTTAAAACTTAAAAGTCCTCAACAATGTAGTACCATTAATTCGTGAAGCGAGGGGATGTTGGGTAGATCTATTGAGGGTTGACAACCCTGCTCCGCGGTACACAAATGTGTAGCCAACCGGTTGGAGGCCGAACGAAGTTCAATATCAGCCTATTTTTAGTTGTGGGTCCCATGAGGAACACAACTGGAGGCACAAACCATCGGCAAATGCCGAACTCTGTTACGTCAGCTTTGGTACGAACTTCCTTAGTGCATGGAAACCGGATTAGCTACCCGCGATATCGGTTGACCGCTTTAATCTTTACTTAACTAGTGCATATTTGATAATTCAACACTTGGCAATTGTTTTTACAAAACCATTACTTATTTATACGTTGATACATACGCTTATGAGACCGGGCCGCTGCATGACATGCCCACTGTGAACTCACCAACCGTTAGGTTGACACTTGTGTGGTTTTCACTTTTGCAGATCGCTGAAGAGTATCTACTGGAGGTTGGCATGGCACCGAAGTTACTTATTTTATTTGAACTTAAATTTGGGAACTGAGTAACATTTTATGTTTTGTAATTGAAGCACGTGGTTAGTGCTAAGATACTCATGTTTTATTTCCGCTGCGAACTTTTAAACTGTTTTATTTTGAATGTTTGGACTTTACTCTGATTCGTTTAGTATTTGTAACTAATGGTTGTGGTCCTGGTTTGCTCGCACCCCTTAACGGTATAAACTCCGTTAGTGGCTAATTTGGGGGTGTGACAAAAACCCTTACTCGATAATTTTTACTCTAAAACTACATGCGAATTCTATGTGATTATGTGTATTCTTGTATGTGACCGTGTGTGTTTATTTATGACTGGTTGTGATCAAGCTCAATATCATACTCGCGTGACATTAGCTGTAAAAAAAGCTGGGGTTACGGTAATAGATATATTGGCTTAACAAACCCACTTGGCATGCCTCGCGTGTGGCGCCTTGTGATTGGACACCTCGAGTTCAGGGTTGGTTCATGCACCCCCCCCCCCCCTATTTGCTATATATAATTGTGGTTATCATACTCGTTCGCACTTAAGGTTGTGCTGTTTGATGATGTTTAGTCTTGTTGATGACACCATAGGATTGCATGCAGTCTTAGCGTGACCTAATTAATTAAGTTAATTTATTTCGTTGTTGTTGAATTATATCATGTATTGTATTGATTAGTTACGATTTATGAAATGAGTTGATTAAGAATATCGCAACATTAAATAGTGTTGTGTGCATCTGGACATTTATTGTGTCCCGACATCTTCTGTCGTTGATTGTGGTGTGACAAGTGATTTGAAATGGAATATAATAATGATAAGGAATATAAAGTATATTTAATTTATTATTACTATAAAAGAAAATTGAAATATATTTATCTATATATACAAATTTAAACATATGTTGTATTGCAAATGATTATTTTATTTATACAGGGATTAAAATAAATATAATAATGATGAGTGGATTAAAATAGAATATAATAATGGTAAGAAATACAAACTAATATTTAATTTGTTATTATAAAATAAACTAATATTTAATTTGTTATTATTATAAAAGAAAATTTAAAAATATAAAATAAAATGAAAATTGTGGTACCATAGAGATCGGTAAAGGTTTTTTGGTTCTTTTTCCCCAATTGATACACTGATATTTCTTTTGTGTGTTTGTTGGTGGTAAAAGTTTTTTGTTTGAAACGTTTTGGTCGTTACACCTTTTTATATATCTGTCTTTTGTATGTAGAGTTATAACAATTCAACTGTTTGTATACCCTGTTATCTCCGATAATATACGGGTAGCAAAATCTAGTGATCCAATAAAGATCATGTTAACTTTTTAAGAATTCCAGGAATATATGATTCTCACTAAGAATTTCTATTCTATATCCAATTGGTGACAAACAACTTTATGATAATTGGAAAAACCACCAACAATAATGGAAGACTATGAAACTCTACAAGTTACATAATATCAACTCTCAAATGTGATTATGGATAAGGTACAATGATACTCAGCCCATCCTTATCCTAATTGGGTGTGATAAAGCATTTAAAGACATTAAAATGAGAGTTATTGGGTAAAGTGTTATCTATGATAAAAGAGCTTTTCAGGTTGGGTAAAAATAGGGGTTTTCAGATTGGATCGGAAAGTTTTTTTATTTATGATAAGTTTTCTTCTGTTAATAAGTTTTAGATCCTGTACTTAAGAAATAAAAATGATCGTTTAGATCGGTGACATAGGCATATGGATAAGGTATTTCTGAGTTCACCCTAGTCTAGTGCTTTAATTATCTAAAATCCAACACTAATTTAGTTCCATTTAATTTGATTTGAAATTTAATATTTAAATTAAAAGTTACAAAATAGTAATCAATGTTTTCAACATAGGCATATGAAAACTCACAAGATAATTGACCAGTTAGAGAGAATCGATGTATCCATTTTCAAACTTGTGAGCATCAATATATATATCCATACAATTATACACTTTTAAAGACTTTCAATATATTCTTTAACATTATTTAACAAAGATTTCATACGGATCATCAACTATTAAGATATTTCTTTTTTTGTTATATTATCATCATAGGGATCATCATCTTTTGGATTTTATGTATGATCTTTTTTCTTTTTTTGGGTTATATTATCATGAAAAATTCTGAAAAAGAAATTTATTTAATGGTTTAGAAAAGAAAGGTATTCCTATTTTTTTGTAATACATTTTGGAAATGGACAGTTTAACTGTTTAACAAAATTAGATGAGCTTTTCATGATTCGAAAATCGTAATACCTAGATAATAACTAAATAATAACCGGATGAGCTTTTAATGTATAAGAATTAATCAATGGAGCCCTTGTCCTAGTGGTCAAAGGGAAGGTGGTAAGACTTTGCTTATCTTGGAGGTCTTGGGTTCAAACCCAGGCATTGACAGTTATTTGGTGATTTATAAGGTTAGAATAAGAGTTTGTAATAGTTTAGCCGTTAAAAAAAAATTAGATGAGCTTTTAATGGATTATTAAAAATTTATGATTGTAAAGAATATGATATGGTATGTATTAAGAGAAAAAAAAAGTTTGGATTGTCACCTAATTTGGGCAATGAGGCACTTGTTGTTTGATGTGTATACATGACTATACTTTACTATAGTGTTAGGTATGCATGAATGAATGGTGAAATGAAATAAGTCTTTACCTTAAAATGAAAAAATAACATGTTTGGTAGCACTTTGAATTCAAATGATCCATTACATGAGGATTGTGATTCTTTCTATTTATAAAGATTTTCATTCCTTAGTGATGTGTATTTTTTTGATTCCTTTAAGTAATGAAATGAAACTTTTTATTGAATTTTAAATTTTTACAATTTTTATAAAAAAAAATAAAATAAAAAATTAAGAATAAAAAGTATATAAAAATAAAAATATGAAGAAATATAAAAACAAAAACAAATAAAACACAAATAAAAACAAATAAAAATATAAATAAAAATGAAAAATTGTAATAAATAAATAAAAAATAATATATAATAAATACAAATAAAGTAAATAAACAAAAAAATAAATTATTTAACAAAAATAATTCAATAATATAAAATATAAAATATATATACTAATTTCGAACGAAATGTTAGTAAAATTGTATTTCATTATTTATTTTTAAGAACCAGCAAATAAAATAAATCAATGATTTATTTAGTTTATTAATTCTTACGTGAACTAATTATCTCTAGCTCAATTGGCTAAGGTGAGATACTCAAAGACATTAAACGTGTAATGTCTTGCGCTCAAGTCTCACCTGTGACAAAAAATAAATGTGGGTCAAGGTTGGGCTAGAGAGTTTTCTCCCCTATGGTAAGTTTCCTCCTAATGAGGAATTGAGATGATAGGATGAGTGGGTGATGCCTACGTCAATGATCCAAATTTCCCGTTAAAAAATATATATATTAATTCTTACATGCTAACCAAACATGATAATATTATCATCATAGGGATCATCATCAACTTTTGGATTTTATGCATGATTTTTTTTTTGTTATATTATCATCAGAAATCTTAAAATGAAATTTCTTTAATGGTATAGAAAAGAAAGGTAACCATTTCCAAGAGCCATGTGGTAACCGACCTTCGATGGTCCTTGATGGCATTCGTCGTTTGGAGGAGGATAGTGCGGCGTTGCTTATTGAGCCGTTTACTCGAGAGGAGTTGAAGGAGGCGGTTTGGATGTGTGGAAGTAATAAAGCCCCCGGGCCCGATGGTTTCAACTTCGCTTTCCTCAAGAAGTTTTGGCCTATTTTTGAACATGATTTTTTGTCGGTGATGAACAACTTTTACGAGGATGGTCGGATAAGCCATGGGTGTGGATCCTCGTTCATCCATCTTATTCCGAAATCTTCCGACCCTCAATCGTTCGCGGAGTTCAGACCTATTAGCTTGATCGGTTGCATCGTCAAGACTATCTCTAAAGTGCTCACGAACCGGATGAAGAAAGTAATTGGGGAGGTCGTCTCGGAGAATCAAATGGCTTTCGTGTCGGTGAGAAACATTTTGGATGGCCCTCTTGTGGTTAATGAGGTCGTCTCTTGGCTAAAAAAATCAAAGAAGAAAGGTTTGTTGTTCAAGATAGATTTCCAAAAGGCTTATGACTCGGTGAATTGGGGGTTTTTGCTTGAGGCGCTCCGTCATATGGGCTTCCCGGATCGGTGGAGGGCTTGGGTTTTAGGGCTGTTAAAGGCTTCAAGAGCCTCGGTTTTAATAAACGGCTCCCCGACAAAAGAATTTAATTGTTCCCGGGGGTTGAGGCAAGGCGATCCTTTAGCACCTTTTCTTTTCCTTGTTGTTATAGAGTGCTTTCATTTGATGTTAGTGAGGGCTGAGGAGGATGGTATCTTTAAAGGAATACGGGTTCCCAACTCTGATTTAGTTTTATCACACGTACTTTCGCGGACGATGCTCTACTTTTAGGCGAATGGGAGGAAGAGAATGTTCTAAATATTAAAAGAATGCTCAGGTGCTTCTATTTAGTCTTTGGTATGAGAGTAAATTTGGCTAAATGCCATCTTTTTGGAATCAATGTGGGGATGGATGAATGTAGCAGCGCTGTTAACTTTCTTAAATGCAAAATGGGGGTGCTTCCTTTTATACACCTGGGGATTTTAATTGGAGCAAACATGAACCGGATCAATTCGTGGAATGCGGTGGTAGAGGTTTTCGAAAAAAGGTTGTCTCGGTGGAAGGCGGACACGTTGTCAATAGGTGGGCGTTTAACGATCTTGAAATCGGTCATGGAATGCCTTCCTTCCTACTATTTCTCCCTCTTTAAAGCACCCGTAAAAGTTTTAAACAAACTAGAAAGTTTAAGGCGGTCGTTTTTCAGGGGTGGATCTAAAGACTCCACGAGGATTAACTGGGTTAGCTGGGATAGGATCACGACTCCGAAGGCTGCCGGGGGTTTGGGGCTCGAACCTTTGAGCAACATAAACTTGTGTTTCCTTGCAAAATGGTGGTGGCGATACCGTACGGAGCCGGATAGTTTATGGCGTAAAGTTATAATGGGTTTACATGGTACTCCAAGCAATTCCCCATCCTTACCGTTGAGTACTTCCTTTCCTGGAGTTTGGCGGAACATAATAAAGATTAGAGGGGCTTTTGATAATAACAGTGTGAATTTGTTGACTTTTGGTAGTGGACAAAATGGGAGGACGTTGGTTTCTTCATTGAAGTCCACATTTCACAATCTGATCCAAGCTCCGATTTTTATTCTAGAATGGAGTAAGATGGTACCAATTAAAGTTAACATCTTTGTTTGGAGAGCTCAAATGGGGAGAATCGCGACGTTTGACAATTTGGCCAAAAGAAATGTGGTTAGAGGCTCGGGCTTATGTCCTCTTTGTAGAAACGTAGAAGAGTCGGTGGATCATCTTCTTATTGCTTGTGAGGTGGCGGCCTTGGTTTGGAGCATCATTTCCGATTGGTGTGGTATCCCTCCGGTCTTTGCTTTCTCGGTGACTGATCTTCTGAAGATTCACTGCTCGTCTAGGTTGGAGAGGAGGAAAAGATATGTGGTCCAAGCTGTGATTTTTATCACTTGTTGGGTCCTTTGGAAAGTGAGGAACGAGGCTACTTTCAACCGGACTAATCACTCTATTTCCAGCATTATCAAGGAGGTCAAAAGTTACTGTAGTCTTTGGATTAATAGTAGGTCGAATGTTGTTTTAGATGAAGGGGCCAGGATGAGCTAGTTTATTTTCTTTATGGTGTAGTTCTAGTCTTTGGTGTGGGGTTTTTTTGCCCAGCTCCTGGCTTGCTTTTGTTTCCTTTCCTCCTTATTAATTAAATGCTGTTCAAAAAAAAAAATACATTTTGGAAGTGGACAGTTTAACTATTTAAAATTATTAGATGAGCTTTTCATGATTCGTAAATCGTAATAACTAGATAAATAACTAAATAAAAGTCGGATAAGCTTTTAATGTTTTTTTTTTTATGTTTGGGTATTAATTAATGGGCAGGATAAGATGAACTTTTAATGCATTAATAAAAATTAATGATTGTAAAGAATATGATATGGTAGGTATTAGTGAAGGAAAAGATAAAGAAAAGTTGGCATTGTCACCTATTTTGGGCAATCAGGCACATGTTTGATGTGTAGACATTCTTGGGGGTTAATGAAAATTTTTGGATTTAGAAAATAAAAATATTTAAGGATGCGGTCGGATGATTCACCGAAAGATAGCTTGTCTAATGAAATTATGTCATCTTATCATCGTATAAAGTAACTTAAAACTAGTTTGAAAGTTACTTCAAGGGAGGGAGCTTCAATTTTTTTAATAACTGGATCAAAATAAAGACAATACATTACTTTAAAAATACGTATTTCGTAAGATCAAATCTAAATAAAAAATGAATGTTTTGACATTTGATCTCCCGATTCCTAAATTCTCCACGACGTAATCTTCATCATGCGTCTCCCTTAAAATTCTTGAAATCTGACTGGACATGAAGTTTTAGAAGGTTTATAAAAAAATAATGAGAGGGGATTATATAGGACGATATAACTATACACTTTTAAACCATAAAAACCCTTGATGACGTGACTACCATTTAACCCTTAAGAGGCTTTATGAATTAGGACTACATATAGTCTAATATAAAAATGAGACTTTAAAAATTTCCATCCATCCGAATAGATTTTTTTTTAACCTTTTTTAATTAAAAAGAACCCTAGCCACAAAACTTAAGTATCCACTTTCGATTCTTAACGCCTAATAGTAGTCGGAAAATCAACCCGATAAAGTAGCCGCGAAATCGCATACTAGCTGCACGAGTAACCATGCTCTACCGCTTACGCCCTAGTAGACCAAGGTGCAAATAGCACACCCAAAATGAATTCATAAAAGAAAAGCTAATAAAAAACAACTGAAACTTCTCCATGCATTATATATATTACATCGTACGTAAAACTGACTTTTCAATGAGTAAGAGAAAATGACAGGGCATAATGTCAATACTAATGTCTGTTATAAAAAACAATGTCACATAAGACGTTACGTGTTATGCACATGCATCAAAAAGTTAATTTTTTTTAAGGATATTCGTTATTATCCAAATACTAAAAAATAAGGTTTATTGTAGACAAAAATTGAGATGAGATTATTATCGACTAATAAACAATAGTTATTAAATATAATTTTTCTAATATTTATAACAGAATCACAAAATGTAATCTTTCATTTCAAGAGACTATTTTCCGATTTCAAATAATGATCTTAGAGAGGTGTTATTGTGATAAGTTTGGTTTAAATAGGAAGGGTAAGAAAGAATCACAACTATCAGATCTTCAATTAAATGAATATCTATGGCCAAAGTTTTATTATATAAAATTAGAGAGAAAAACAAAAAGATGAAATGATATTTTTGACTTTTTATCAAGTTTCCACATATTTTAAACATTCATAACTCTTAGATACGACATATTTAAAAAATATATATATTACACCATAAAACGAGTGTTTTTTATCTTTAAAACGCGTATAGTGTTGTTATATATAAAATTAAAAAAATAACTCTTTCGATTGTATCAAAATGTTGTCCAATATTAATCATTGTGTCATGTTCAGATCATTGTGTCAAAATGTTCAGATCATTATGTCATATTGTGTAAAAAATGTTTAAATCATTGTATCATATTGTGTCAAAACGAAAGAGTAGTTTTTTTAAATTTTATATATAACAACACTATACGCGTTTTAAAGATTAAAAACACTCGTTTTTATGGTATAATTTTTTTTAAAAAAATAATATCGTATGTAAAAGTTATGAATGTTTAAAAAAATGGGGTAACTTAATAAAAAATCAACAAAAATGGTTAAAACTTATTTGATTTTAGATTTTAGATTTGTTCTTTTTATTTTTACATTTTTTATTGTTTTGTAATGCACCTACCCTCTCTCTATATATATCCTACCTAGACAAGAACTTTCACCACATCAATAAAATATCTTCCTACATATATCGCTCTTGTGTTATAATTGTTGTTAAACAAGTATCCTTTGTACGTTCATATGAACATGTCTTCAAAACTACTAAAAACCGAATCGCATTTGGACCTAAACTCAGTGAACGAGTTGCCCGATTCATACGCATGGTCGAGCTCAGCGGACCACGACAACCGTCAAAACTCTTGCGGTTCGGACCCGGTTCCGGTGATCAATCTCGAAGATCCGAAAGTGATGATGCATGTTGGCCATGCATGCAAAACATGGGGTGTGTTTCAGGTCATGAACCATGGGGTCACTATGGCGGTTCTCGACGACATGGAAGCTTCTGGAAGAAACTTGTTCTCTCTCCCGCTCGATCAAAAACAACGAGCGGCTCGGCGTGCTGATGCTGTTTCGGGTTATGGTGTTGCGAAGATATTGTCTTTTTTCCCGAAACTTATGTGGTCCGAAGGGTTCACCATCGTTGGTTCACCTCATGAACATGCTCAAAAACTATGGCCACAAGGTCACACACATTTTTGGTAAGAGTTTTTATTTTTAAAGACGTTTTTAGTAATGGATCAAAACATATACTTTAATGTTGGTTGGAGTGACACATTAAATGCGTTTTATCTACATTTTTAAAAGCTTATATAGTTGTAACGAGTTTATATGATATTATTATCCATTTGCAATTCGCTTATGATAAAAAGAAGAAAAAGAAAGAAAAAAAAAAGAATTGTGAAAAGTTTTTTTTTTTTCACTTTAGTAAATTTCACATCTAAATCTAAATCTAAATCTAAATCTAAATCTAAATCTAAACTATATAATAAACAAAAAGTTTGGTGATACTATAATTAGTAAAAAATGACACTTGTCATCACCACAAAATTTTGGATTAAATTAAAATTTTAATAAATAATTATCTAAATACTAAATTTCCATATTAGGTTTATTTAGTTTAAACTTTTAATAAGTAATTATCCAATAAAAAATTATTCAAATACATATATTTATATTAAAGTTAGTAATTATCCAAATACTAATTTTTAATATTAAAGTTAATATTTTATTCAAGATAATATTTTTTTTCTTCATATATATTATATTTTATTAAAATAATATATTTTATTACATATGCTTTAATTAATAATTTAATATAATGCTTATAAAGTGGTAATATATTTTATTACATATACTTTAATTAATAATTTATAATACTTTATTCATAATAATATTTTAATTAAATCGATATTTATATCTATATCTATATATATTTATCTATATCCCTCTATCCTTATATTCTGTGATTAGATTTCTTTTATTTTTATCTGCAAAAATCCGGTTACCCGGGGTCTCATCATAGCAAACGATGTTACTCGCGACACGTTACAACCTCGGTCCGTGCGAGTAATCAAGAACCTCTGTGTTGCACATCCATCCATAGAAAACTCACTGTCTAAATGCCCTGACCCTCCTATAATTACTGAGAAATTTTTAGATAGTTATAAAAATACATAATTGTCGTAGATTATGATTATATTTATAGTTTTTTTAACTTAGCCGTGTAATACACGGGGATAAAAAAAACTAGTGTGAAATAAATGAAATAAATGGTCTACGATATAATCTTAATTTAAGGAGATTCAATTAAATATTTAATTTTTATAATTTTTTTATTTTAAAAACTTTTAATATTGGAAATCTAAATATTTTGTTTTTATTCTATGTAATGTCTCAATATTCATTATGCGTACAACTCTTCTGTATATATATGCATTTGTGTCAAAACGGGCTGAATAAACAAGCTAATTTTTTTTTGTCAATTTTTCTTGAGTTTAATAAAATATTAATGTGTTAATATTATTCTAAATTTATTACAAAAATTGTACACTTTCTTTGTAGATCAATGTGGAATGTTTAATGGTTTTAAAATGTATATTATATCTTTACTTCATTTGTCAGTGAAGTGGTCGAAGAGTACAAGAAGGAGATGAACAAATTAGCCAATAAAATAATGTGGCTAGTACTTGGATCATTGGGTATAACAAAAGGAGACATAAAATGGGCTGGCCGAACAGGAGAGCTAAAAGAAGCATGTCCAGTCTTGCAATTAAACTCTTACCCGACCTGTCCTGACCCGGATCGAGCCATGGGCCTGGCGGCCCATACCGACTCGACCCTTCTCACGATCTTGCACCAAAACAATACAAGCGGGTTGGAGGTTCGAAGGGAAGGAGCCGGGTGGGTGACAGTCCCACCAATACGAGGCGCACTTGTGGTACATGTGGGTGACCTGCTCCATATACTATCAAACGGATTGTATTCAAGTGTTCTGCACCGTGCCGTGGTTAACCGGACTCAACACCGTCTCTCGGTTGCTTATCTTTATGGGCCACCGTCTAATGTCCGAATCTCGCCGCTGTCAAAACTTATAGATAACTCTCATCCACCTCTTTATCGGCCCGTTACATGGAGTGAATATCTTGACACCAAGGCGAAACACTTTAATAACTCGCTTTCATTTGTTCAATTGTGTGCATAAATAAATGGTTTTGTTGGTGCTAATGATCATAATAGTGTCATTGTTGGTTGAATAAGTTAAATGCAACTTGTTTTAAACATTTATTCTAATAAAATACTTTTTGCAAGCAACAACCTTTTAAGTGTGACATGTTGTGACGTGGAATTAATGAGTAAATCCATAGCAGGCTAGTGCCTAATGCTTTTTAATCATCAATACTAATAACGAGATCTTGCCGACAATATGTTAGAGCTTGTGGTGCCTAAATCCTTTCCTTTTTATGAGGAAGTGGTAGTGGATATATATGATTTTCGACATTGGGGAGCAAATATGACCCTATGAAAACAACCGTATATATTTAATCATGGTAAACTTTTGTGGGGAACAATGATATTTTTTATTGGTGAAAAATAAAGTCGGAGACGATGTCTAGGGGCGTATCCACTCAAATACCATGGACGTCGCCTGGACTCCATAAATATTTTTGATAGTAGAATATGTATGATCAAATCACAACCGAACCCCATGAAATTTCTCTATGAAAGTTTGATTAGACCGAGAAAAATAAAAATAATTTTAAAATTTTATAAATATAAAACGAATAAATATTTAAATTATAAATTCGTTGCTTTATTAATTTTCATTGCATGGGTTATGATCTCACAAACAACTTAACTTATGTTTACCAAGAAACTTCAAAACTAAACTGTACCAAAATTTACCTTAATTTCAAATTTACTAACTGCTGCCTAGAAAAAGCAATAAACTAGATCACTTTTTGATCGAATAACGGGTTGTAAACAAACTACTTCTATACATTCTAATATCACCTGTTCTAAGTTCCTTTTTACGGCCAACCAAGCCGACTTCATATAAACTATCATTTCTTAAGCTGTAAACAAACGTCCTATTCCAATGATAATCTCTCATCAAAACGTCACCATTTCGGTTCCAAAAACCTAAAACCGTTAGAGAACATCGAGGAAGAGGTCGTTTATGCTTGATCACACAATGCACCACCCACCCTCTCTCCTTCAACACCCATACCTCCATGCTCCGTTTGACGGTATGGTACACGTATCCAACCTCACCGTCTAAATCAACCAACTGTTGCTCTCTGATCCGACCACAATAACGTGTTTCTTGAGGCGGATTGATTAACCCGAATTCCTCTTTTTTCATGTCAAAGGTTACTACCGGTCTAATCTCTAAATCTTCATCCTCGACTAGCCAATGCAAGCATCCGTTAGCAAACACGCCTCCACCGGTTACAGGATAAGACGGGACTACTTGAGGTATCTTTCGCCACGAGGAGTTTGTGCCCAAGTCATGCACCATGGTGCATAGTTCACCGTTTTCTTCTCCGTTTACAACAGACACCATCTTGAAAGTGTTGGTAGAATCGTCAAAACCAAGCCCGTATGACTCCTCAACGTGATAAACCCCGCGTGAATATTGTCGTGTTGGTCTGATGGGTGGCAACTCATAACACTCTTTTCTTAAAGGATTGATCACAACCAAAATAGTGTTGTAACCGTGATGAGCACGTGATGAATAAAGCAGACCGTTGCAAGAACCTAGAACTATGTCATTAGGGTATCTCAATCTCAAGCCCTTACACATAAACTTCATAACCGGCCGTGGCTTCTTTCTCACTTTTAGGGTACTAATACAACTACCTTTTTTTTGTTCTTCTTCTTCTTTATTATATTCCAGAAACCTCAGTTTGCATGATGCGTTAGGAAGATCCCAGGATGAACTTTGACGGATCATGATGAGCATTGGATCGTCCACTGCCGCTCGTTTGGCGAGCATGGTTTCGAGGTAAGAATCATTGATGTAGTTGCACCATTGCTTGCTAACACAGCGGAAACGGGCCAAAGTTTTCACCGGCATTCTTGAGAAGATATTGTACATGATTTCCGAAGGGAAGTGATCAGCCATGATTGTAGATTTGAAGGTGGATTGAATATTGTGTGGTTTAGGGTTTGATTGATTATAAATCATAATTCACCTGCGATTATTGGGGATATTTATCCTACAATCCTACAATAAATTTGATTTGGGATCAGTCGGCCGCGTGATCTACGGAACCGTTTTAAAAGTTGTATATATCTATAGATTATATATTAATAACAAGAAGTAAGATAAATTATATAAAGGAATTGTTTTAATCTTTCAAAAGATTTAAAGACGATTTAGTCAATATTAGGTTAATAGTAATACTTCTATCAATACCAAGACACCAATTTTTTTTTTTTTTTTCACATCATCATTCCAAACTCCCTATATTTTATCTAGATAATACTCACTCCACACTACCGAACACTTTTTAACATTAATTTAATAGAAAAAGTTACAGAGAGAGGTTGGAAGAGAGAGATAGAGAGGGGTGAATTGGTGAGAGCTCGGTGGAAATCCACCGAGGTTGGGATTTTTGCTCGGTGCCACACCTTGAATTATGGTGTTCCCGAGCTCACCAATGTCAAAGTCAACACCACTGAGGGAGCTCGGGGGTGGTATTACCACTAATAGAAAAATAGGTCTAATGCAACATTTTTCTTTACAAAAAGGTTGCATTAACTCAAGTTGCACTAAACCTAATCCAACCCTTTTCTTACATAATGCAATGTTTTAAACCTAATGTAACATAGTAACTTGAGCATTATGAAATAGTTACATTAGTTTTTAAAAACTGGTTCGACCGGTTCAATCGCGACCCGATCATCATGTTGGTTTTTTATTGTCTGGTTTTCCAGATATAACCGGTCCGCTTTCAACCGGGCGGTTTTTCCAGTTTTGAGCGGTTCAACCGGTTTTTTATTTTTTATTTTTTTTGAATTATTTTTATAATATTTTAAAAGTTAATTACCGCTTGCGTCCCTGTGGTTTGCAAACTTTTTTGAATTAAGTCCAAAGGTTTAAAAATTTTCGCCTCGAAATCTGGGGTTTATATTTCTTGACTATTTGAGTTCCTAGGCCTAACAGAGTTAGAATTTCTGTTAACTCAAAGGGTATTATAGTAATTTTACATATCAAGGACTTGTTATGTAAATTAATAAGATTATAAAAATACAGGGGTATTTGCATAACTTATAAATATAAAAGGACTATTTCTGTAATTACCATTAAAAAGTCCATGTACCCCTTTCTCTTCCTGAACAAATGCAGCCCACCATCCCACCACCACGACCATCGTGGGTTCCCGGCAAGAAGCCGATGTACGTTAGCAGCGGCAGCGAATACAACGCTAGAAGCGGCAGATCCGGACGCGATGACGTTTCATCGTCTTCTCCGTGTCACTCTGAACTGCTTGACTGTTTCCTCCATCGCGACGGAGGATCGGAAGGAGACGCCGACAACGACGGTTTTCAGGTGAAACTAGCTCTTGTTTAGATTCGAATAGAAATCAACTCGCTCGAGGAGGCTTTGGTGAAATCGAATCGCCCCACACAACGAACTTGCACCTTCAAAGAGCAGGCAACCAGACGAAGGCGATTCTCACAGTGGAATCATGATTTTCGGATTGTTACAGATAATCGATTGTAAAGGAGGGAATGGTTAGACAACTTTTTTTCTTTTATCGGGGTTAGATTTCGTGAAATAGAACTGAAGTGAGTCAAATCTTTCCCCTAAACATGAAACATGATTGAGAAGGAAGTTGGAACGGACGATCATGGTTTGAATATTGCTCAATAACAGCGCCGGAAGCGGTGGATCTGGACACGATGATAGGGATGATGATTTTGAGGTGGTGATTCGTCGTGGTTGTACGGCTTTTCAGCGGCGGCCATGGTCTCCGACCGTCGAAACAGTAAACTCGGTAATGAAGATGACCTTTGTTTTATTATTTTTTTAAATTTTTATCTAAATTACAAAAACAATCGTTATATTTTATCAATTTACATAACAGGTCCCTGATATGTAAAATTAGTATAATAACCTTAAAGTTAACAGAAAATTTTAACTCCGTTGGACCCAGGGACTCAAATAGCAAGGAAATACAAACCTCAAATTTCAAGACGAAATTTTTTAAACCTTTGGACTCAATTAAAAAAGGTTTGCAAACCACAGGGACGCAAACCGTAATTAACTCATATTTGTATACTTTATTGTTATATTTTATTATTTATGAACTTTAAAACTTATATTTTTTTTGTGGAATTATTTTTTAGTGGATTAAAATTGTATTTTACTTATTTTTGTTGGAGTGTACAAGTTTATTGGCATTTTTATAAAAATATACTAGTTAGTGTCCCGGGTAAATACCCAAGGCTGTGATATAAAAAAAATTAAACGAATTAAAAGATGAAAGTTTTTTTCTAACTATTAAACGAATGATCGAATTGGAGTTTAAGTTCATCAATGGTGGGTTTAGAAAGTCGCGACTTTGTTTTTTGATTCGTTCACCATCATTCGTTGATCGAAACTTAAGCAATATGAATCTAGTTTTGTTAGATTTTCTTTCACGAATGCAAAGCAATTTACGGATCAAATTTTCATTGAGAAATGAAGAAGATATGATGAATCAAATTTATGGTATTGTAAAACAAATGTGGATAATTTTTTATGGAAATAATTTAATTTTTTGATTTTTAAATTATAAGATCTTTCCTTTTTGTAAATACCATTTATTTTTTTAATTCAATATTTTTTTAATTAAAAAATATATAAAAATGACACATAAGCTAATCCTATGTGGCACACCTACACATTAAAAACTTGTGTTTATTATATAGTATAGATATAGATGTTAAAATCTTCTAACCGGTTGAACTAAAAAACAGGCCCGGACACTTTTCGGTTCAACTAAAAAACAGATTTTTAAAACATTGACTAACTTTGACAAATTTTCAAATTTGATAACCGTAAAATCTCAATATAAATTAGATGTCATCCTCTTCCTCAATGTCATCCTCTTCCTTAATCACCGTGCAACCCTTGGAGAATCTTTTTTTTCGTTACCATCTCAAATTGTGTTTGTCGATCACTACAGATCCAACCGCCTCAAGACCAGTGGCACTCTCTTCTTCTTCATATTTCACGAATGCTCCGAACGGTGACCAAAGCATGGAAATTCCGGCCTCAAATCTCGCTGCTAAATACGGCTCCCACCAATTAACCCCTCTACTCGCCTTTGCTTTCTGACCTAAATGTTAGCGACATCATTCAAGAAACGGTCTCGATTTGTGATAAATCAAAGCCGAAGACGGAGATGGGGTTGCAATCGAGCACCGTTTGCCAGGCTGGTGAAGGCGTGTTTGCTAATGGATGTTTGCATTGGTTAAGAAGCTATAAACATCCTTATTACCGCTTAATCAACTTAGGAAGAGCGGTAATAACCTTTGACATGATGAAAGAGGAATTCGGGTTAATCAATCCTCCTCATGAAAGGCTACCTTCGGGTGAGATGGAGATCATGGAGCAATTGGTTGATTTGCATGGTAAGGTTGGATACGTGTATAGTATTCCCGAGTGCAGCTGTTGCTATTTTAGTGTAATTAGGTATTGACTATTGATTGATCGGACTTTTAACTTATATTGGTTGGGTTTGGTGGTGCGGAGTAGTGCACGCCCGTATCGATAAAGTTAAGGGGGATCCAAGGGGGCAACGCCCCCTTAGCGGGGGTTCGGGGGCAGCGCCCCCGAGAGAGTGGGGTCCAAGGGGCGGCAGCCCCTGGCGGGGGGCGGATTTAGAGGGGGGTCAGGAGGGTCCGTTGACCCTCCGGCCGATCGGAGATTATTTAATACGTCTATATAACTTTGATGTCGTTTTTTCTGTTTTTTGTAGTTTGACCCTTTCAAATTGTTGTGGTAAGCACCTAGAGTAGTTTAGATGAGAAAAAAGATGTCAAAAAAGTTTAACCGGAATTTTTTTCGATGAGGATTGTGAAACCTGCAAAAGACGCCATTTTTATTGTTGAAGAAGATGGATAAAAGGGTACATTTATTTAAATAGTATTAAATATTGGTAAAAGAGAAAGTACAAATCACATTTATATATTTGTATGGTAATAAGGTAATAGCTATAAGGCTATAATGGTCAATGACCACATATATTTTTTAATCATAAGAATCTAAAAGTTGAAAAACCTAATTAACTTTTGTTTGCTGTATTTTGTTAAAAAGAAATGTTCGGAAATTTTTGTTTTTATATTTATTCTTTATAAGTTTTGTGATATTTTTTTACATATTTATGTGATTGATTTTTTTGTTATATATAAATCATGATAGATATATTTTTAATAAAATATGTCGCAAATAAAAAAGCTTAACGGATAGTTATTGTGTTAGTAATACATAGATTAGAGACAATGAATGTACACTTTTAAATGCAATAGGAGCTTTATTTTTCAAAACGATATACAATGTATTTTGAATGGTAGTACACATTTTTTTGACCCCCCGGTTAAAAACTTCTGGTTCCGCCGTCCAATAGTGTAAATTTGGCAGTTTTTCGAATTGCAGATAACTGCAATTACGCTCCTCCTCATAAATGATCGATCATCATCAGAAATAGGCACGGTTCATAATTTTCTATCTCTGCAAAATTCTCGAATTCATCATGTTCGTCTCGATCGTATCCGATTGATTTTCTCGAGTGAACCACGAGAATATTCAATCTGAAAGTGTATCACGCTTTTAAGATTATCCAAGTTACCAACAGAAGCGTGGAGGTGTGGTTGTTGCAGGGGGAAGGATGGGTGATGCACTGCAAGTTTGAGCAGTATGTATCAAGCTAGTTTGTTTTCAAGGCGTTATTCCATCAAGAAAATTAACCTAATTTGACAAGGTGTTAGCCTGTTTATATATGTTCACGGACTGCAAGGGGTAATTTTTTTATTGTTATTAATCTCACTCGTCAAGAATTACATGTAAATAATAATAATAATAATAATAATAATAATAATAATAATTATTATTATTATTATTATTATTATTATTATTATTATTATTATTATTATAATTATTATAATTATTATAATAATGAGATATATATAAAGATTAGCTAGGGTTCCTAATTTGGAGGACGACGTAAGAAATTGGTTAAAAGAACTATAGAATAAGAATAAAGTCGGCCCAAACCGCCCTCTTCATTTATTTCTGCTGCCCATAAACAAGCCCAGGACTAGGCCCAATCGAGCCTACACAAAACCAACAAGGTTAATTATGTGCATCTAATCAGTAATCACAAGTATTGAATTGAGATAAAAGAAAGGTAGTGAGATGATCAAAGACATATATTAGAGTTGGTAGTCTAATGGTATTCGGTATACAGTAGAGTTCCTTTCTAGTACACACAAATAAGGGAAGACCTCATGGTGATTTAGTTTTGGTGCCACATGTGAATTTACGATTTGTACTCACCCTAAATCTTGATGTTGTATTACCAGAGTAGTTGATGGTTGTAACCTTAGCAATTTTGTTATTTGTATTATATGCTTTGTTCCGGAGTTTAATTAAAAAGGAAAAGAAAAGAAATAAGATGAAATGAAGAGAAAGGAAAAGAAGAGAAGGGGAATAATTTATTTCCTTCCAAATCCTTTCAAATCGGAAGAAAAAGAAAAACAATAGAAAGTGGTATAAATTTCCCTTCATTTCTCTCTCTTTCCCTCCTTAACTAAAACTTGGTAACACAATTTTTTTTTGTTTACTTCCCTTTCTCTCAAATGAAACTCAGAAACACATTTTTTTTTACATTTCCTTCCCTTTCCCTTTCTTACCCCTCAAGTGAACTCGGGAACACAACGTAAGCCCCTGTGTAATTACAATTTATGCAAGTTGCCCCAGCTTTAATGGCTACAGTTTTGTTTTTTAACGAGTATAGCATGTATATAGGGTATTTTATTTGGCAGAGTCAGAGAGTTGCCGTTCAAAAAAAATGAAAATTAAACACTGGAGTTTGTAGTTGGTTTCATAGTTTAAAAGTTTGGATATTTTAAGCCTATTGTTGTTTACTCCTCCCATTGAATTGATTTGTTCAAGCCCTTTTCTTTAAACACCTCAATTTTTTTTAAAGACACCGGGCAAACCGTCCCACTTAGTGCAAACCGCCCCCATTAAGCTTAAAAAGTTGTTCCAGTCAATCATTTACACTGATACATATGTAATCATTGGTGACACAATGCCCTATTAAGGGCTAAACGCCCCATTAAGATTAAAAAAAATTAAGTTGTATTCAAAATTTTGTAATAATAATAATAAGTTTGATAATAATAGTTTAATAATAATAAGAATAAGAATAAGAATAAGAATAAGAATATCAAGTTTTAATATTTGTAAGTTATTAAAAAGTTAAACGAGTTATTAAGAAAAAAAATCTTATACTATACAATCGTTTATATTGGTGTTCCCGAGAGAACTTTATAAACTTTTAGTTACGAATATAAAAAATTTAACGTTTTAATATTTGTAAGTTATTAAAAAGTTAAACGAGTTATTTAAAAAAAAGAAAAAAAAAACTATACTATACGATCGTTTATATTAGTGTTCCCGATATTAATTTATAAACTTTTATAAAATAGTTAATCTTTATTAAAAAAAACATAACTTAAAAAAAATCTAAAACCCAAAATGCCCCATTAAAGTCTTAACCTGGCAGTTCAAACAACTACCCAATAATTGGTGGCACCGATCCCAAAAACATTTGGTTGCTTTTTAAGCCTTAAAGGCTTAACCCCCAGTTAGGGCATAACCCCTTATTAAGGCGTGAACAAATACCCCATTAAGAGCAAACCGCAGGGTTAAGGGTGGTGTAAAAAAAAAAGTTAGATGTCCCTAGTATTATGATGTTTAATTGTTTATTGTTTAGCACTTAGCAGCCTGGTTTTGAAATTGTTTACTTGTATAGATGTGTCAACTGTGGCGGCCCAAACCGGCCCATTGCAAATATTGTCATGACTGTTCCAGCAAGATAAAGTGATAAACATCTACGTTCTGATATTAATAAATCCACCCTTTCACTCGATAGAGTTGCAAATTCCGGTCTACAGAGAAGTTTGATTTGCTTATTATCCGGTTAAAGCATCAGACCCGCTGACTCGGTTTGAGGTTTTGGCCGGTCAGCGTGTTGAATTTAGTCAAAAAATCATGTGACCCGCGCCCTTATTCTCCACTGACTCCGTCAGCTCCTAAAACCTTCTTGACTCGGTCAAGAGGGAGGGGCTCGGTTAGCTCCAAGATTACAATCAGCACGTACCTCTAATAACAAGAAAGACTCACTCGGACCATTTCAGACCGCAATCAATAGATGCAAAACCAATTGGGTTGTCGGTCTATGTTTTTGTAAAAAGTTGGTCTTGGTTCGGTCACGTACTGGCCTAGTCCGATGCTTGGCCCGTGAACATCCCTAGCGCTTTAAAAGAGTTACGTTGCTTATAGGCTACTTAAGTTTGACTCAGTAAAAGCTTGAATCTAGTTAAGCTTAGGCGTGCTAGAGCTATGCTAAAACACATTTAATAAACAAGGTTAGGATTTATAATCAAATTAGACATGTCAATAATTTAAGGGCCCTAGACTCGAGCCAAAAAAAACCATCAAGTAGAGCCAAAAAAATCATCAAGTAAAGCCACATAAGATGCAATAAATGTATCTCGAAAATTACAAAAAATTACAATAAATTCATCTCGAAAATTGAAAAATACATTTTTTAAGAAGAATCTTCGTACCTAAATGAATCTTGGTATTTTTTTCAATTTAAAAAAAAAAATCTTTGTATTTTTTTCTAGTTTTCGATGTACATTTATTGCACCTTATGAGTGCCCTTAGACACACATATTAGAAAACCCCATTATTAAATCCTACTAAACTATAGTTTGAAAACTAGGATAAACCGCCACCTCATAAGACACTTTGTCTATGAACTCGTGGAGTAAAACCAAACTAATTGAAACTAGCCGAGTTTAATTTTTCTTATCTATTTTTTAGTGTTCTGTATACACAATTTTTTTATAAAAAAAACAAATTTTTATTACATAACAAACCATCAAATGTTAAACTTGTAAAGATTTAGAACGCTCACCACTTTTATATCGGAACAAACATTATGCAAGAGGCTACAAAATTACAAAACCATGAGCGTTTTGTATACACAATTATGTATTGAAAATGGGGTGAACAGTCCAAATGAACCGTTTTTGACAGTTGGTCCGATCAAACTATCTCCATCGGTTTACTTTTCCGTTTTCAAAACCATAATCTTGACCAACATTACTATATATATAATATGACTGCTTATTAAAATAAAGAGTAAATTACGGATTGCGTCCCTGTGGTTTACACGTTTTTCACCTTTCGTCCTTAGTTTTCATTTATTACGGATATGGTCCCCAACTTTTGACAAACCGTTGCGGATATAGTCCCTACCACTAACTTCTGTTAAAAAAATCTGTTAAGTTGATGTTAAATGACCATTATACCCCCTTAAAAACCAATATAAATTAAAACACAATATATATATATATATAAAAGAAAACACAGGTTCATCCATCATCATCATCCCACCCCATCTCCGGCGACAACCCTGTTACCATCACCATCATCTCCGGCGATAGCCTCAAATCTGAAACGGCCAACAATTATATAGATCTTAATTCGATTATATTCTAGTTCTGATTCGCAACATGAAGGCTATCATACGTTGTTAACAAGCAATAATACAAACCCTAGTTTCTACACAAGTTACTCATCTGTCCACTAAAAATCAACATGCCTCCTCTTAAAAACAACAATCATGATTCATATCCAATAAATTGTGGTGATATACGATATCTACTTATAATACCGAATAACGTCTAATCATAGATGAACAATGAAAAGAAAGGGAAATCGAATCTACCATGACCAGGTAGGGCATTTGGAAACGAGATTGTCGCCGGCGATGAAACCATCTCTTGCGATAAAACCATCTCCGATCGACCACGGTAACAGGATCCGAAACCAAATCGAGTAACAAATTTGGTGAATACGAGAAAGCCGATCAATCGAAACTAGATCACAGACCCTAAGAACAGAACAAATGCAAAAATTTTCCAAATTATACATTCTCCACCCGACATCAGAACTATAGTTAACAAAACCTTAAGCTTTGTGGCTAAAAATTGACCTGAATTTGAGAAAAGAATAATTGCTAGCAAAGCTGGAAATCCCAAATTTAATTTTCTGAATGGTTCTGATCCATATCTTGCCTATTACCAGCACCGGCTGACTGAGTTTTGTGCTCAAAATCAAGCCCAGGGCAGCAGGTATTACAACTCTTCCGGCGGCGGAGTTGAGGTTCGGTTACGGTTACAGGGAAGATTGATCAGAGAAAGTGAGGTGGTCGCCGGTTGTTTGGAGGCGTGATGGTCGTCGGTGTTTGACGGAGGAGAAGAAAGGGGCGGGGGATGATGGGTAGGTGTTTAGGGTTGTCGCGATGATTCTTATTATTATTATTTTTTTTAGTTTTTTTGTTTTATATTAAATAAAAGAACAGGGGTATAGTGGTCATTTAACATCAACTTAACATATTTTTTTAATAGAAGTTAGTGGTAAGGACTATATCCACAACGATTTGTCAAAAGCTAGGGACCATATCCGTAATAAATGAAAACTAAGAACGAAAGGTGAAAAACGTGCAAACCACAGGGACGAAATCCGTAATTTACTCTAAAATAAAATAGTCGTAATTCTTTGCATCTTGTAAGGGTGAAGTAGATGCTTACATAATTAAGACAAAGGTGGCTACCCCACGCACACACAATGCTCACGCGTATTGGAATCCAAATAAATGTATATGACCCGAAAGGTAGGTCTTATTAACAATTTTCTTCTTCTTTCCAACTATAAAAACATAAATAATTAACTGTCGGCCCCACATGGACACGTCATCATACATGATAATGTTTTTCTAGAAAGGTAATCCAACTCACTTTTTTTTTCACTTCTATTGTAGTGTACTGGTAGGAAACCTGTGTTCTTTACTTGAGAAATAAGTTTGATTTTTATGGGCAATACTTTAGAAGGGGCGTTGGCGATGACGGAAGACTTGAGACTGAAAGGTCACAAGTTGATCCCTGAGCTCCCAGGTTTACCACCCGGCCGCTCGCGGAGATGGATTTTCCCTGGAATGAGCTCAACAGGTGTAAATAGTCCCCGAGTTTTCCGAGGCATTCGTTGGCCGTTCAAAAAAAAAAATCCAACTCACTTTTAGTAATTAAATTTACCATAAATACCATATAAAAACCAACATATTTTCAACTTTGAGTAAATTACGTGCATTGTCACGTGGTTTGCACGAATTTCATATTTCATATTTAGGTGTTATTAGTTACGACTATAGTCCAGAGCTTTGACAATTTGTAACGCCTTTCATCCTTTTGATGGATGTCTATTAAAATTTTTATATTAAGTGTGTGTAAATTGACTATTTCACCCTCACTAAAAAATAATATCTAATGTTAAATATCAAGGTACCAATTTAATAAGGATGTGTAGAAGTCAATATTTAGATGAACACTTGAGATACGTATAAACACTAATGATATCGATCTATTGACTTTACATGGAGGATATTCAACAACATTGCTAGATTAACTCTCTCTGTTACTATAAGAACTAGTATTGAACAATTTCAATCCTCCCTCTTCAGCTACCAATTTGATAGGTATTTATAGTGAAGGGGTTAACATGAAAGTGTGGTGCTACAGTGATAACCGTACAGTAGTATTTATAGTGAAGGGGTTAACATGAAAGTATGTTATGTAGATTGCATTTATCTTCTTATACTTGTGATATGATAGATTGAGTGATGGAGCCACCCACGTTATCAGGATGGGATCATATTAAGTGGTTGGGGGATGCCTTGGGTGTTTTTACGGTCAAGTCTTTGAAGGCAATGGTTCGGGGATCGGGTCGGAGTAGTATTCGGTTTAGTTTGGTCCCGGGGAAGGTTAATATCTTCCCTTCTTTGTCTTCTATCAAGGACGAGGATGAGTTGGCTTCACACCTTCTAATGGAGTGTCTCTTTTCAGATCAGATTTAGATGCATATTGCTTAACGGTGTAACCGCACCCCTATTTACGCTTTCTCCATTAACGACTCATTGAATTTTGCGGATTCTTTATATTTGGGCTCCCGGAAAGGTGAGGCAGTTTATGTTATTGTTCTCACGACGTGTTAGGTGATTTGGAATGAACGTAATACGATGGTATTAGTTTCTTTTGATTGTTAAGGGTAGGGGTATGTCTCGGCATACCCCTTCGGCAACCCTCGGCGATTGTTCGGCGATCATACCCCCCATGCGGCATCCATTTTCTCGGTAACCCACTCACCCATTTTCGGCGAAAACTTGCTGAAGATTGGAGAACCAAAACTAGCCGTTTTTTTATCGTTACCTCCTCCAACTTGCCGAAGTATGCCTAAACATTTTTAGGCAATCATACCCACCACCAAAACATCATTTAGGCATATTTTTCTCTCTCTTGTTAGTACAACATGATTGGTTATTTTTATAATTCAAGATGTTGCCTTAGACAACCATACCCCCATCCTAATAGGTCTAGAAAATAAACGTTTGTTTGAGACTATTGGGGTAACTTTAAAATGAAAGTTTATTGTTTGTTGTGGTTGGCCTCCTAATGTTTGCTAGGGGGCTCCTTGAATGAATCCGCCGTTAAAAGAAAAAAAAAATATTGACTTTTGGCAAGCAATTTGGGCATTAAGTGTTTGAGAAAAGCATTGATAATTAATTAAGCTTCTAAATATTATTAATTTATTGGAATAATATTGTCGCCTATCGCCTATGCTTCTTGATGGCTTTCAATATTTTGAACGGTAAATTCAACGTTTACTTGCTAATTAAATCAACAAAGGATGCTTAAAAAGAAAATGACGCTTACTATATAATAGACACTTGACCACCTATACGCTATAAAATATACACCAAATGTAACATTTTTTTGCATTGACATTGCTCATTGTGTTCAAGACTCTTCTATATAACTCATAATTCTCTAAAAACAACTCAGATTTCATATATAAAATTTTAACAATTGTAGTGAATAATGCCGATTTTAAGAGTATGTAAAGTGGACAACCGTACATAGATAATGTTCTATATAAGGGTCTAAAAAATTTATCTTTTATTAATTTTCAAACTCATATATGGTTAATAGTGATATAAGGATTATTTTTTAAATTACCCTTTACGAGTTCTTATTTTATAATGCTCATGTTTACTTGTCGCACGTTGCATTTGAATTCTCGAACATGTTTTGATGGTGATAAAATGATCAATAGACACTATTGGCCCACCCTTTGTAGAAGTAGAAGTTTTCATACGTGACAAGTCCTAAACAAACCGCTTTGAGCGGCTCGGTCTCATAGTCAATTAACTTCTACTCGAACCGAAGACAATTGGGGGGGGGGGGGGTAGTTTGATTTTTATAAACATCGTGTGTAAATATATACGTTAATTTTTAAATTAATCAAATAATAACTGAAAATAGATATACAATATAATAAAATAATCGATCATATTGTTTAAATGATATCTAGAAACGGCTTTTGTGTGGGTCAAAATATTTACGTATTTGTTTGTAGTTCTTCAACAGTATCCATAGTGATAAGTCACAACTTTTCTGGAGGTGCGTTATTCGACACATAATAATATAGTCATAATCCTTTTAAGGTGTGTAGCATATAACCTCATCTCATTATTAACTTTTTTATATATCTCCTTAAACACTCTGGTGCAATTAGATTTCAAAAAGCATATGGGGAAGCGAGTGAGATGGAAATGACGCATTGGAAGAATTTAAAACCCATAGTATCTCAGGGCGTGATGTGTCCGGTCGCTATGAGCATTAACGAGGGCTTATAGCATCCATTACAGTAGTTACAAGTATACATGCACTTTTTAATTTAAGATTGCACTTCATTTTATATTTTTTAAATTCAATCAAAATAATTGTATATATTTTTGGAAAGAAATATTTACAGGATCTTAATGAAAATCTCAGTTAATCTTTAGCTTAAAGTTAAAGCAGTATTCATAATTGTTTTTTTTTATCCTTATAATCAAACCAAAAAAAATATTATTATCTAAATAATGATAATAATATTTTTTCATTCTTTGTTATTATTTTTTCTCTATCGTTTACAGACTACTCATAAAAAAATAGAGGGTATGATAAGTAATAGAACATTAATATCGGGGATAAATTTAATTTTTCTCGTAAATTGGGTATTAAGGTATGAGAATGGAAACCTAATGTAGAAGGAAAATAGATAAAATTGATGACTCGCATCAATAGATGATGACATACCCATCAACCGTTATGGTTCCTTGATCAGCTTATTCTAGTGGACACTGATCAACTGATGAACATCCACTGCTCACATCATCCGATGATCACCACACCATCGGTGGAACTAACTCAAACTGTATAATCAGTGGATCTGGCCTGCATCCACTAGTCAAGTCAAGCCACAACTCAAAATCGCATTGCACACATCGACAATGCCACACACACGGGTACTTGTTATACTTAGCATTCTTAAGATCTCCACTTGTGTTTACCTTGAAGGAAATGATTATTAATGACTCCTCCTCTTTATAACCAATTTTGGTTTCATCACACCACTCTTTCTTGAAATTCTTTGTAGCTTTTGACAATTTTATATCCAACTTTAACTTAACTCCGTTTTACACGTGGTTTGATTCATTACGAAGCTCTCACATAGTAAAACACAATCCAATAAATAACTTTTATTATAAGTAGTTACATTCTATATCCAAAATCGATGAAAAATCAAATTTTAATTTGATGAAAAAAAAAATTCTCAGCTCAATGTAGAACTCAATTTTTATTAGTTTATTTCAGTTTTTCCAATATTTTGCACCATGGCCCATGAAAACAAACACATAAGTTATGTAATTTCGGATTAAAGTACGGGTTTTTTTATAAAACCATATAGAATTCAATAATTGAACCAATTTATGTACGTATATGTGTATATATATATAAAAAAAATCAACCGTACCACTATTAAACTCCAACTTCTTTTCACAAATAATATGCCATACGCCTAAAATGGTTATGTTGTATTTCTTTTATTAATAATACATTATTTGTCTCCTATTTCTCTTTTATAATTTAAATGCTTGTTTTTTTATTTATTTAATATTGTTCAACAATTAGTTGGATTTATACCTACGTCATTAGTTAATGGTTAACCAAACTACCTTACCCATGTGTCCAATAAACTACACTATCATAATAATATCATGATAATAGCTTGTAAGATGGTTTTTGAGGACGCTATGTGTTTTGTTTTTATTGTAGATCTTGTCATTTTAAGACATGTCATAAAGGTTAGGTTTTTCATCGATTTGTTAATAGTCAATCTCATAGTTAGCCTTCTCTTGTTTGGTTTTTGTCTCGTTTATTTGTAACTTACAAACAAGCACAAATCATCTAATTTGGCTTCTAATATTTAACAAGTACTTTTAAGATCACATCATTACATTCAATCGTTTTTTATTGCATCTTTCAAACTAATTTATACTTTTTTTAATTGCTTTCTTAATTTTCAATACATATAATATAAATCAATAAACTATTTATTATTTTCATAATTAATGTGTGTTTATAAAAATATAAATGTTTAAATTATTATAATACATAAGTATTACATTGTTTAGTTTAATTTGACATGATATTCTGAGATATATATTATATAAGGTTTACCTCAAACATATATACTACTTTATTATAATAAATAAATAGTTATAATATTGTGAGTTAAATAAAAGTATTTTAATAATAATTAATTATTGAAAGTTTATTAAGATGTGGAGTTGGCTAATTAATAATAGTATATAAGAATAGCTAGAGAGAGGTTATTGTATGAAGTATCATTAAAATGAGAAGTCTAAAAAATCATCTCAATCATTAGATATTTAGTTAAATAAAAATCTATGAGCTAAAGTTTTTCTGTGTAAATTAGAGGGAAAAAAACAAAAAATTGAAGGACATTTTTGACTTTTTATCAAGTTCTCCACATTTCTTAAATCTTAATAAATTTTACATACGATATTATTTTTAAAAAAATTATACCATAAATGAGCGTTTTTTATCTTTAAAACAGGTATAGTGTTGTTATATATAAAATTTAAGAAAAAATAATTTGTCAATTTGACACAATGATTTGAGCATGTTCACATCATTATGTCAAAATGTTCAGATCATTGTGTCATATTGTTTAAAAAATGTTTATATCATTGTGTCAAATACTCGTTATTGTATCATGTTTATATCAATGTGTCAAAATGTTCAGATCATTGTATCAAAAATTCAAATCATTGTGTAAAATCGAAATAGTACTTATTTTTTTAATTTTATATATAGCAACAATGTATGTGTTTTAAAGATAAAAAACGTTCGTTTTTATGACGAATTTAAAAAATATATATATATATAGATGCTTGTGTCAAATTGAATGTTCCGTTGGCATGTTGCTGCCTGCTGGTGCTCCTTAGCCTATAGCGTGATGCCAATCGATATAACACAAGATGCTGGTGCTCTTAGCCTATAGCGTGATGCTAATCGATATAACACAAGATTTTAATGGCAATGAAATATGTGGTAAATCAAATGGTTTTACAAATTACTTTTAGAGCACGGGTGGGTACGTAGATAGCCATTGTTAACGTAATGTCTTGTAAACCATTTTCATACAATAATATGTTGTTTTAATTTTTTAACTGGCTAAATAAAAAGTTATATCATCGTATATATATGATAAAAGAAATTACAGACTGAGAAATAAAAATAGGTAAGGTTTCTTAGAAAAACTATTTTAATTTGAAAAACTACGACACTAAAGGAAAATATATTAAATAAAATGCTATTTGGGTAATTTAATATTTAAAAAAAATTAATTTCACATATATCTATATGATGACTTAAAAAAAATATTTTTTTGTTCATCTTGTCCATCCGATTATGTTGCTTATATGCAACATAGTATGTTGCAGTATATTGCATATATGTAACATTGTATGTTGCATATAGTCGGACGCACAAAAAAACACGTTTTTTAAGGTTTTTTTTAAGGTTGTTAGGTGACAATCAAGTAGATAGACATGAAATTTAAAAAAAAATTAAAGAAGCACAAAAATGACTTAAATAGCTTTCATTTAATATATTTTTATTTAATATATTTTTCTTTTGATCTTTACCGAGTTTTCCGGTTTCTCAAATAAGAGATAGTTTCTATTGATCTTTACCCTATAAAAATACATATTATTTTTTTTTTGCATTAATATGTGAATCAATTCTTAAAAGTACGTATGACTGTATGAGACACTTAATATTTTTTAAATAAATAAAAGACCGAGCAAAACATTTAATTTGGTTTCATAGCGTACAAAATGAGTTGTTGACATTGTGGTCTTCCGAAATCAAAATTGAGGTGGATCATAGCTACCCCATACACCTCTTACCCCATTTATTTACTTACTTTTAATTTAATAAATATACAAAACAAATTGGAAGTGAATAGTTAAGAATTTGTTTCTTATAAATTGACCACGGGTTTATTTGCAATTGACAATTTTAGTCCTTCTAGAGAGGTTTTTTAAGTTTAGTGGTTTTCTCATTCTCCCCTATTTCTTATTTGGGTGAGGCGGTGCTTTCTCTCTCTACTCCACTGCTCAGTCTCTCTCTACTCCACCGCTCAGGCGCTCTCTCTCTAAACATTCATCGGATTCTCTCGCCACAGAGAGCGATATGCCCTTGCCAACGGCCGATTTTGCATGTACTGACGTTTATACAACGTCGGCAGTCGGCTTTCTGCTCTCTGGCGACGTAGAACCGCCGTAGTTTCTCCGTCACGACGCCGAACCATCGCCGGAGCACGGTTCATGACGGCGCGATTGTGACGTTGAAGAGACGACGGTCATCGGAAGATCCTTACCGTTACCGATTTTTGGTCAAAGAGAGCCTTAGGGCGATGACGATGGAAAGTTGAAACCCTTTCGCGGTGGCGGCAGAGGCGCTCGGCGGCGGTGTGGCGCCTTGGCGCAGCCGCTGGCCGTTTTTTGGTCCGCTTGGACATCCAAGCCTTACGGTTTTTGTGTTTTGGCTCCGATTCCGGCAAGGGCAGGCCGCCGACGGCGGCTTACCCGTCGGACGTAGAAGTGACGTTGACGGCGGTGGCGATTTAGGGTTTTTCGGTGATGCATGCTATTGTATCCTGCCGTATATTAATTTTGGAGAATCTGTGGCTAGCCACTAATTTGGGTGAAATTGTCGGTGACTTCTTAGATTTAATCTCTGATTTGTTTGCTCTTTTGGTTTTGACGAACCTTTTGGTACAATCTTTGATGGCAGTTCGGCGCCTGTGATTTTTTTTTACATTTGAAGTTACAGGGATGATGATGGGAGTTTGATGATGGTTTTTGCCAATGAATTTGTCCAGTTTGTTGCCTGAAATTGAGTTGCTGCACTGTGGCTATGATGACTTTAGTCTTTACGGATTTAGATTCATATGGTTTTGGCTGCGGCATAGTGTTCTAGCTGTTGCCGTTACCCCGTGTGAGTCCCGTATACAATCTGAACGGTTATTGTTACCGTTATGATGATGAATGACTATAATCTGAGCCTTATATTATTTTTTACATATGTATCTATGTATACACATTGTCTAGCGTTTACTTTTGGCATAGCCGTCGACGTTACACTTTGCTACCGTCTTTTGCTACGGTAAAACCGGTGCCGATACACTGTTGCTATCGTCTTTTGGTACGGTAACTGGCGATCCGCTGATGTGTTAGCTTTTCACATTAATTTGTAAATATATCATTCGGTGAATCTGATGTGTTTCATAGCTTTTATTTCTTGCTTTATGTTGTTGCACGTTTTCTGACGCTAAGATCTGAGGATTCACTTCTGATGGACAGATATGCCCTAGATGTGAACGTAGAGAGAGCGGAAGATGTGATCACACATAAGAGAGTCTTGAAAATGGCAGAAGATCCTGCCAATAGACCTGCATTTGAAGTCCGTTTAGTGCAGGTAAAAATGTAACTGAAACCTTTGATTGTGGATCATCTTCATAATTTATTTATTTTTTAAACTAATTCTTGGATTAGGTACTTCATAAGTGTGATTTTGTTGGTTGAATTTAAGCCTTTAAGGCCTGACCTGGTCTGGTGTTGGGTAGAGCTCTGAGAAAGACATCTGCAAAGTTAATTTCTAATTCTTGAAGCCCGTTTGATTATCTTAAATTAAACCTATGTTAACATCTTTCTGGTAGACTTCACTTTCTTCACATTTGTAAATTGCAATATGATTACGGAGGTCTTATTGATATGAAATCTTTTTGTGGGGTCTTCTAGATTCTTTTAGTGATTATGGTTTTAAGTCATGTAAACCAATTGATTAAGTTGAGTGGTCAGTAGGGGTTGAGGAGGTGTTTGTGGGCTGATGTCATGAAAATGAGATTATTAGAAAACGAGAGGTAGAGACTTATCAGATAAGAATTTATAATATCATATTTTTAGTTGGTTGACTTTTATCATCAATGATTGATGCAAATTTAAATAATCTGACCACCCTGGTGGTTACTCTTTTATGAGCGTACACAATCTATCAACCTTAAATGTAACATATGCACTAGCATGACACAAGTCAAGGTTGTTGTGAAGTGCATTCAGGCGGTTGCAAAGGGCCATTCTGTAGTTGTTGATAACTAGGAAGTTTGTTATTTCTTTATCTTTTTTCGGCTCTGTTTCTATTGTTTTTGTCACATGATGGATTTGTGTTACTATACTTTGAAGGTTGTATGCGTAAAGTTAGTATATTACATTTGCTTCCATAGATTATTTTGTTCATTAACTTGATATTCATAAAAGAAAAATCAAATGTAATTCTCATATGTGTGTGTCCTGTATTTTTGCATTTTTGCAGGTTGGTCTTTTGCAATTTGCTACTGTGTTTTGTGCTTTGGTAGGTGTCTTTGCTATCAGTGCGTGTTCTCTCTATTGTATCTTTTATCAAATATGTCTTTAGTAGTGTTGATTTTGTTGTATGTTAAGTTTTAATATTTATTTTTTGTTATAAATTGTTCTTATGGTGTAAAGTATTTTGTTTCTACAAGTTTTTTAAGCATTGGTAGTTTCTCTTAGTTTTTATGTTGTAAACATTTATTAGGTGAAGTTAATACGTTTTTATGTAATTTTCACTCAAAAGTTCCATGTTCTGTTGCCTAAATTTATGATTCTGCTTCAGATTGGATCATCAAAAGGATGTCTCTTTCATAGGGTCATCCCGAACAGGTTAGTTTAGCGCTTGGGTTTCACATTGCGGTTTCTAAACCATTTGTTTTGGTTCTTTTTTTTATTTTATTATTTCGTTGGTTCTATATCGTCAACAGGTAATCAAGGTTCAATCAGATTCAGGTTAATCGCGATGAATGTAATAAAGGGGAAGGTACTTTTTCAGTGGGATCAGAAGGTTCGGTGTGTGGGAACAAAAAGGTTAATGGAAGGGTGGTTCAAAACATTTCCATTTTTGAGGAATTAAATAGGTACATCAAATGGGGTTTAGCTACTGGATTGGACATGAAGGGTACTAGGAGTGATCTTAAGAAATATATTGACAGGATGAGTGAAACTGTGGTGTCCCAATGAATATCATGTCTATTAATATTTGTGGGGTTGGGATGGCAACCAAAAGAAAGTCCATCGCTGAGTTGTGTAATAGTTATGCGATCAATTTTTTGGCAATCCAAGAGACACATGTGGATTTTGTGGAAGCGGGTCTTGTTCGTCAAATGTGGGGTAATACTAATTTTAATTGGGCGTGTGCTAGTTCGAATGGCAGGTCGGGAGGAATTGTGGGCATTTGGGATCCGTTGAGTTTTGTTAGTTATGAGAATCTGGTGTTTGATAATGTGTTAATTATTAGGGGTAGATGGGTGGTACTGGATTTTGACTGTTACGTTGTTGTTGTATACGCGCCGCAGAGTTCGAGAGATAAACGAAATCTATGGAATTTTTTGACTATTTTTATGGATACCCACCCCGGTGAGTTCATGATTTATGGTGATTTTAATGTGTCGAGAGTGGCTGCGGAAAGGATGGGGACTGTTTTCAATGAACGAGAAGCTAAGGATTTTAATGAATTCATCAATGATAATGTCTTGGAAGATGTGAAACTTGGAGGTTTTAAATTCACTCGGGTTAGTTCGGATGGTCTTCATCATAGTAAACTTGATCGTTTCTTGGTTTCGTCTTCCATCAGTGATCGACTTCCGGGGTTGGAAGGTTTGGTGCTTAGTAAGAGAGTTTCGGATCATCGACCGATTGTTTTAAGATTGAAAGAGAGGGATTTTGGTCCTATCCCTTTTAAATTCTTTAACTTTTGGATAGGTTGTGTGGGTTATGACTCGGTGGTAAAAGAGACGTGGGAAGATCCTTCATTTATAGCGCATGGTAATTGTTTTATCAAGTTCAAAGAGAAGCTTAAGTTGGTTAAAATCAAGTTGAAAGGGTGGAATAAAGCTAGAGTGTTGGAGGAGAATAAAGATAGAGATAATCTTAGAACGAGATTGGATGGTATTGAAGTGGATATGGAAATGAGTAATAATCTTAGTATTCTTCAAGCCGAGAAAGCGTCCATTGTCCGTGATTTGAATGTGATTGAGAAACGTAAGGCTCTTGAAATGTCTCAAAAACTTAAAACTAAGTGGACTTTGGAGGGGGACGAAAGTTCCAAATTTTTTCACGCTTATTTGAAAAAAAGGAGACGTTTGGCTACGATTAGGGGTATTAAACACAATGGGGTTTGGGTGGAGAATCCGGATGAAATTAAAAACATTTTCTTTGAATACCATAGGTCTCGGTTCGCTAAAGGGACTTCGGGCAGCCCGGTTTGGTCTTTGGTTCACAGGTTTCGGTCGATCTCAGCAGCTAGTTTGGATATGTTGGGTCGTAGGCCAACGTTAGGTGAGGTTAGACAAGCGGTTTGGGATTGTGGCAGCTCCAAAGCCCCGGGTCCTGATGGGTTTTCCTTCGCTTTTGTTAAAAATCATTGGGCTCTTTTGGTGGATGACATCATGGAATTTGTGGGCTATTTCTTTGAGAAAAAACACATTCCTCGGGGTTGTAATGCTTCTTTTTTCACTTTGATTCCTAAAAATGATAACCCGGTGTTGATTCAAGATTTTCGGCCTATTAGTCTCATTAATGTTCAATACAAGACTTTAGCTAAGTTGCTAGCTAATAGATTGGCTCTTGTAGTCGATGATTTAGTTAGCCCGGTTCAGTCGGCTTTCATTGGTGGTAGACAGATTCTTGATGGTCCTATTATGCTTAATGAGATTGTTCGTTGGGCCAAAAAGAAGAAGAGGAAGATGTTAACTTTCAAAGTGGATTTCGCGAAAGCTTATGATTCGCTTAACTGGGATTTTCTCTTCTCAGTTCTTCGTGAGATGGGATTTGGTAATGATTGGATTGATCTGCTTCGGGCTTGTTTGAGTTCAGCTACATCCTCTGTTTTGGTGAACGGTAGTCCCTCTAAGGAGTTTCCTATCGAAAAAGGTTTACGTCAAGGTGATCCTCTATCTCCTTTCCTTTTTATTCTTGCCATGGAGGGATTACACGCGATGATTGATCATGAGGTGAATAGTGGTCTATTTAAACCTTTTATGGTTGGTGATGATAAAGTTCCTGTTTCTCACTTATTTTACGCCGATGATGTGATTTTTGTGGGTGAGTGGGCTACTGAGAATTTCGATTGCATTAAGAAAATTCTAGACAGTTTCTATGAGGCGTCGGGGTTGAAAGTGAATGTGGCGAAATGTAAAGTTTTTGGTGTTGGGGTCGAGGAAGGAAATTTAAACCGATTGGCAGTCTCCTTAGGTTGTTCTGCTGGGAAATTACCGTTTAATTATCTGGGGGTTCCGGTGGGCGAAAGGATGGACTTAATAAAATCTTGGGACCCGATTGTGGAAAAATTTAGGAACCGGCTTGCTAAGTGGAAAGCTAATCTTTTATCCGTTGGCGGGCGACTCACGTTGATCTCTTCGGTGCTAGGTGCGTTACCTATTTATTATTTATCTTTATTTCGTTTGCCTAGAGCGGTTAAATTGGTTCTTGAGGGGATTCGGGCTAATTTCTTTTGGGGCGGGGGGGATGGCACTCGTAAATTGCATTGGGTGAATTGGGATGAGATAATTGGGGAAAAAGAAAAGGGGGGTTTGGGTATTGGGAGTTTAGATGCTTTAAACAAGGCTCTTTTACTCAAATGGAAATGGAGATTTCTTAATGATAGAGATCGCTTATGGGTTCGGGTAATTGAATCGATTTATGGGAAAGGGGGGGGGGGGGGGGGTTTGACAACACTGTGGGTTTGGGTGGGGGTGTTTGGAATGGTATTCGTTCTTGTGCTAATCGGTTACATGCAAGTGGTGAGGTTCCTAGAAACAGTTTTGTTCGTGTGGTGGGTAATGGAGAGTCTATAAGATTTTGGGAAGACATTTGGATTGGTAATGATTGTTTGGCGGAGAAATTTCCGAGACTTTTTGCCCTTGAGAATCATAAAGGGTGTAAAGTTGCGGATCGGCTTATTGGCAATATTAGAATTTGGAGTTGGAGACGAAATCTTCGAGGAGGTTTAGAAGAGTCTCAATTTACGGCTCTTCTTGGTCTCCTCAATTCGGCTTCGGTTTCAAATGCGAGAGACGGTTGGACTTGGAATTTGGGTGGTAACACTTCTTTCGAGGTTAAGCATGTTCGGAAGACTATTGAAAAAGTTTCGTTACCCAGTATCTCTTTGAAGACCCGTTGGAATAAAAGTGTCCCTAAGAAGATTAATATTTTTTTGTGGAGACTTTTGCGAGATAGACTTGCGACTAGGTGCAAACTGATCGAGAAAGACATCCCGTTAGCAAACTTAGGCTGCGTTTTATGTACTCATCCATTGGAGTCGAGTGGGCATCTGTTCATGGAGTGCTCAATAATTAAAAGGGTATGGAACAAGATTAAACGGTGGCTGCACATTAGCTTTGACACGAGTGGAAGACCTGCCGACATTTTATCCTTGCTTGATTCTTCGTCATATTCAAAGAAAAAGAAACAACTTATTGATGGAATTTTTTGTTGCACGTGGTGGGTGATTTGGAAGCTTCGTAACGAGATTGTTCATAACGGTAACGATCTTGATAATTTTGATGTTTTTGAGTCGATTGTTAGATTCTCTTATTACTTTATGTCGTCTAGAAATAAGCATTTTGTTATGTCGTCGAGCAATTGGCTTGACAATCCTCTTTTGTATGTTTAATTTTGCTTGTTCGGTTAGGCTTTTCTAACCGGCTTGCGCTTTGTTAATATATTGTTGCTGTTCAAAAAAAAGATTCATATTTGACTTAGTGCTACATGACACGGTGAAGGTTATCGCAAATCATCTATAGGATGTCTCTTCCATAAGGTCATCCTGAACAGGTTAGTTTAGGGATGTTTATTAGTCTACAATTCCAACCCCGCGGCAACGCGCGGGGTGGGTCAAACAACTCGTTATTTAATATTAATATATATAATATAATATATAAATACCGCAACGTGGGTCAAGTTTTTGTATTTTGTTGAAAATTAAATATCTCTGACCCGTCTTTTTGACGAAAATTACACTTCCCTTCCAACTTTCTAGATGTGTATATATATATACATGCAGCATAAACCCTTCAATTCATAGAACGCATGTTTTGAATTTCATTTTTCATAAACTCGTATAAAAGGAAATTTAATCGCTTCACGAAAAGTGATATCTTCTGGGGCACGTTTCATTTCCAAGTGATTTGGATAATCGATGTCGGCTGTTTAGAAGAGACCTGGAGGCTGGATTAATAATACATCAACCAGCGGTTAAAAGCTGCTTCTTCTCCGGCGAACACCTCCACGGCTAGCTGCCGGAAAACGCCATAATTTCCGGTGAGTTTCTCTCCTCTTGAATCTGTTTCGGATGGTTGGGGACTTGGGGGTTGAACTGTTTCATTAATTACTGGGTTGGGTAGCCGGGAAGGTGTTACGAATTACGAGTATAATTTTAATTACGGGTAAATTAATTAACATTTATTTCTCCAAATATATCACTAATATTAATATAAAAAAAAAATTAACAACCAACAAACAAGCACCGGGCTCACGTGTTAGCTCATTGGAAAAAGAACCCGAGCTAGCAGTTGAGTCATTTTAAAGAAAATCCAACTCTACGAGTAATCGGATGATAAAACCGGTTAAACTTGTGAAAAGAACTCGTAACATCATATTAAAATAATTGGTTTACATGGAATGATAAATTTATTAGTGGGATATTACATAAAGGCATAAAGCAAGGCTTTTTTGTCAAAGATGGGATGCATTATCACGACTTTCATGCCTTCAAGAATGAACACTACTTCTAGACTTTTATTAATTAACACACTTTACTAATTTTAACTTTACATAAACATCTTAAATAAGGTTATATTTTTCAAACATTAATTTGAGGATAACATATTTACTAAACATCTGTAAACCTTGCACATAAATATTAAGTCGTGTATATATGTTACTTTTCGGTGTTAATAAAAAAAACAAAGACAATATTAATAACATTTAGTTATCAATTAAACAACTTAATTGCTTTTAATACTGAGCAAAAACTTTTTTTAGAAAATCGTACATATATATCTTTTTTTCTAACGACTAAATTTTGGGTTGAGAACCTATCAAGAGACGGTCCCGTATCATCGTGTTTTTTCGCTTACCAGGACTAAGACCCTTAACCAACACCATTAAAGGAAACCCCAAACTACATGGTAAAATCTCTCCTAACGTCAGGCCTCAAACCGATAACCTCCTATTACTGGTGGTCTGCGTGTACCATTAGTGCGAACCCACAACAGTTAATTATTTATATTAAAAATAATTGAATTATATTTATACTATATATTATAATACTTTTGAGAATGACAAAATTAATTGCTTTTACCAATTATGCGATTAAATATAAAAATGTAAAAGAATAAACAATTAATAATGAAATCACTTTAGAAAATCAATACATAAACAATCAATTTCTATTTAACAAAATTCTCTAAATTACTTTTATTCTATACGATTTTGTTTTACTTATTTTGTATTGTGTTTACCGCTATATCATCACGCGGGTACCCGGTATTATATTTTAATAGATATGCCTTTTATAAAAATCAGGACAAAAATGGGACAAGGATGGAGCACAATATGGTTTGTCATGATCTTGCTTTTGAGTTTAAGCTTTTCTTATATCCAAGGACAACCTAATGCCACTTCTGAACCAGGTAAATGATTGAACTCTATAAAGTTTAATATATTTTTCAATATATTTCAAGGACATGTTAGGTAAACGTGTGTGTTTAATTCAAAACTAAGCTTGTGTTTGGTGCGCCATAAACTAGCTTATAAGCTAGTTTATCAACTAGCTTTTTTACGTTACCAAACAGAGTTTTTTTAATAAGCTAGTTTTTTTTTAAAAGCCCCGTTTGGTAACATCAAAAAACTACCTTATAAGTTAGCTTTTAAAAAGCTAGTTGAAGTAGCGTTTCAACTAGCTTTTCAACTAGCTTTTATAATATTTTCAGTTTTACCATTTCCTAACTTATAAATAAATATCTTTATTTACATTTATGACATGTATTTTTATGTCATTTTATATTTTTCAGCTAGTTTATCAGCTAGTTTTACCAAACATTATTTTTTATCAGCTAGCTGATAACTTTTCAGCTAGTGCGCCAAACACAACCCGAACTCGTATTTTTTACTAAACTAAAACCCATGAATTTCATGTTATGTTAGTTATCTATTTCATGTCATGTTAGAAATTCAAGCCGCTAATTAATTATTATCCTATTTAATTTATATTAAATTTCTCTTTATGTAGCCGAATCTAGCCAAATATTAGATGACACAGTTAGGCCCGATCCTCTGGAAAACCTCAGAAAGTACAAGGGAGGATACGACATCACCAATGTCCATTATTGGAGTGTATGTTTCTTTCCACATTGATTTTATTCTACAAGTTTTTTTTCCAATTCTTTTAATCCGATAGTTTATCGTTAGAGCGGAGGGTGTGTTAACTTCGTTGCGAAAATGGGATTGTGTTCCCGCTTCTTTGTTCGTTCCACAGAGCCACTTTTCTTCTTAATCGTAGCCTGTTGGGTTTGATGTAGGCTTGATTGGGCCTGAAAATTAAAAGATTTGAAAATGATTTGGGCTGATGGTTGGTGAGCAGACCGGGAGGCGGGAGGCCGGCCCATGCCACCACCGCTAAAGCCCATTTATAATTTTTTTGTTCTCTATGTATAACAGTATAACACTAGATAAAGCAATAAAAAATTTCTGGTTACAGCCTGTAAATATAAGTCGAATTAGATCGAATCATGTTAAATCTCGTGTTCATCATCTGGATGGTGTTGACACACCCTCCTCCCTTAATTAATTACTTTTTTCTAGTCTTAAAATAAATGATAAAAGCTAATAATAACTATGTTTTTTTTATAATTTTTATATATTTTTTTTTCAGTCAACTGCATACACAGGAATAGCAGGATATGTGCTTGGGGCACTATGCCTATTAAGCGGCGTCGTTTTCGGAATATTCCTTTTGGCAACCATTTGTTGCAAACCAAACAGAAAACTGAAAAAACACAAGAGACCAACATCCCCAAAACAATATTACCGTTGGCACATTATTCTTGCAGCTTTCTTCACACTTTTAGCCATGTAAGCCTTCAATCCTATTCATCCAACATGCATTATGGAGTTGTACATCCCATCCATTATGGAGTTGTACATTCAAAAACTGAAAAATGTGACATTCTTTTTCAGAGTTGGAACTGCATTAGTACTTGGAGGGAATACCAAATTCCATATTAGGGCGGATAAAATTATCGATATAATCATCGATGCGGCAGATGATGCATCGACGACAATATATAATACAACCGGCGCAATGAAGTTGACACGGGCCAACTTACAAGGTACAAACGTCGATGCAAGCACCACTCGGTTCCTTGATTCGACTTCAAGGCAACTTGACTCTACCGCTGATGATATACAACGACAGGCTAGAAAAAACCGCCATAAGATCGATCTAGGCCTTCGCATTGTGTAAGTTTTTTTCGACCCGAAACACTTTTTTTTTCTTTCCAAAATTACATTTTTAACCAATGTGTGACAAGTGTGACCGTACGTAAATAGTATATTACTTAAATAATAACGCACTCCTAGAAATTAACTTAATAAGTATAAATGATTTAGGAGGTTTTATGTAATAAGAAACTTAATTTCAATCCGTTTGACCTGTTAAAGATAAAACACAACCTAGATTAAACTATTAAAAAGTATATAATTCGAGTATTCGACACCCTTATCCTTTGTTTAGTGTTACTAATCAATGTTTGGCTTTTGATTGCAGGTTTATTGTAAGTACAGTTATTTTCGCGCTGAATTTGGTTGCAGTTATCGCATTAACAGGTATGTTTTTCGTTTCTGTAGTCTTGTATTACATCCAAAACAAGTTATAATTAGTTTCTAAATGTCATGACCATATTCATAGATTTTCTTGTGCTGATACTAATAAAGTTTAGACAACTTTTTTGGCATGCAGCTTTTGGGGTCATGAAAATAAGGCGACTTCTCCACATGTAAGTCTAGCAAAATAACTCATTTTTAATTACCATGAACGATAATAGACTCGCAAATTGATTTCTAATGTTGAATTGTAATTGTAACGGTTGCAGATTACTCGTGTTGTGTTGGTTAATCACGGTTCTATGTTGGGTGTTCTTCGGGGCATACTTCTTCTTATCGCGGTATGTTTTTTTCTCTAGTTCTCGTTCGCTAGAAAAACTATGTATGTGAATATCATATGACTTAAAAAGGTCGTAAATTGTTTAGATTTGCGGGCGATACTTGCACCGCACTCGAGGGATTCCGAGAAGATCCTTACAACAACAGCTTGAGCTCAATCCTTCCTTGTGATCAGTTGCTTTCGGCCAGATCGGTCCTTAATGATGTCAGCGCGGGAGTTTACGACCTAGTCAATGAGGTATGTTCTTATACCGTTTATTAGTTTTGGAAGAGATGGCAAGATGAGCGAGTTGGTAACATGCTAAAACCGGTCAATTTTCCAGGATAGGTCGGGTTGACCTGAAAACACTTTTTGATCCATTTTGTTAAGGCATTTATTAGGATTACAAGGGTAATACTAACAATATAGGAGGTTGTATGCATTAAAAATAGACGTTTGCTAGTTTTTTGTATACACTAAATTGGCCTAGGATCAATACTAAATAAGTGAAAATTGAGGACCGGACTGATTTTGTATGTTTAGAGTCGGTCTCAGACCGATTCAAGGTCCCTACTAAATACCGAACTCTAAAGTGGTTAGAAATGCTGCAGGTGAATGCAAACATATCTCGAATACAACCGGATTCGTCTTTCGGAGTATGCAACCCGTTCTCCGGGCCACCGGAGTACAACTACCAGCCAAACAATTGCTCAGAGAACGATATTCGCATAGGCGACATCCCTGAGGTACATAACACACATACTAGCAAGTTATATTTCGAATAACCGACATCCCTAACGTTTTAACCTCTCTTTCTTGAAGCTATTGAGGCTGATCACCTGCGTGGATCCGGTGGACGGGGTCTGCAACGGAGGGATTCCCATATCGGGAACCGACTTCAAAACCGCGGTTGCATACACAAGCTCTATTCAAATACTTCTAAACTCCTACCCAGGAATGGAAAGCCTCCTTCAGTGTCAAACAGTGAAGGATGCGTTTACTGAAATCGTCGAAAACCATTGCAAACCGGTGAAAAGAGATGTAAAGATCGTGTGGGCGGGGCTCGTGTTTCTGTCGATTGTGATGGTGTTTTTGGTTCTTACATGGGTCGTTGAGGCGTACCGTGAACGCACCCATCGGTTTTCGGATGGATCGGTGAAGCCTCATCATGCAGATGATCATGTGATTGAGGTTGAGAGACCAGAGGAAACAGGAAAAGATGGAGTAAATAGCAAGTAAGAGATGATTTGAAGGTGGTTATGCATCCTTGAAAGCTTTAAGGTAGCTAATCAAGAGATGAAGTTGGTACTAAACTACTAATATTAGGAGGAACATGAGAAAGAAAGAAAGAAGGTTTGTTCAAGAGTTGATTTGTTTCTTCTTTGATACGTACACAATAGAGAGGCAATATGGGGACAAACCCCACATGATCGTCTTGTATTACATTATTTTAACAATAAAGTTTATTCAACATATATCATTTTTTTATTGTTTATGATAACAATTGAATTGAATCTACAATAGAGAGGCAATATGGGGACAAACCCAATATTCTATCTCGGTTTCCGGCCATTTATTGGGCATTATTAACATTTTCTCGAACTTTAAATCTACCTTAATTACTAAATTATATTAGTTATTCAAGCAAGCATTGCTACATTTTCTTCTATATATATTTTTCAAGGTAAATAACACTTCACCTAACCGGACCACATGTTGAGCTAGACTAACTAGTCCTCTTATGGATTCATTGGTCAAACCATTTTAGAATCTGACGACCTCATAAATAATTTAAAAGCTTAAAAGAAGAATATATAAGCCGATTTAAGATTAAATATTTAAATATAATATGAATCTACTTTATTTTTTTATATGACTTTGAATTCATCAATTATGTTGTCTAAATTAAACTTTTCAGCAATCAGCAATCGAGAGTTTTTGTTTTTCTCATAATAAATCTAATAAAACAAAGTTGCAATCAATTAATAGGTTTATTTAATCAAAAGTAGGAAAATTCAATATTTATAGTTTCTATTGTTTGACCCGACCCAAACCGGATAGACAATTCAAACATATACCTCAAAACCTAGTGATAGATTTTTTTTTAATCACATAACTTTCGTTCACCACTAAAAATTTTCTCAAGCTCCACATATAAAACTATATTCAATTTAGGTTCAAGCTCATTTAAAATGAGATTGATTAAGTCTTTTAACAAGACGATTTCAAGTAATTTAAGTGATTTCAAGACGGTTTATTTTACAAATTTAAAAGAAGAGTAAATTACGGCTATAGTCCTTGTGGTTTGCACGAATTTCGGATTTAGTCCTTGGGTTTCGTTTATTACGGCTATGGTCCTTGACGTTTGCCAAACCGTTACGGATTTAGTCCCTGAGCCTAACAGCCGTTAAAAAATTATGTTAAGTGTCTGTGAAAAGACCTTAATACCCTTTTGTTTAAAAGACATAAATTTTAAAAAAAAAAAATTGGAAAGAGAAGGGAGAAGTCATCGTCGCCGGCCAACACTCTAGCGCCCTCCGTCATGAGGTGAGCAAGAACTTGGGCGACAAATTTGATTCCGATGAATCTCATATCCAGTTGAAACTTATAGATTTCGAATTTCCGGCAAGTTTTTTCGGCACAATCGTCGTCGTTTTCTGCTCACTGATCTAATCCAACTCTCCGACAGCTCAACAACAGCTTCGTTCGTATCTTTCGAATTGAATTGAATCTCTTCTCAGGTTTAACTTTTTGCGTCTATATATACCGTCAATTCAATGTGAATAGATCGATCGGTTTCATGGCTCAAGAACAACAAAACCCTAGCACCGCCAAATTGTCGAAGAAATTGAAGCAGAACTAAGTGCCGCAGAGAGGTATGGGTGTGGCGCAACTTAAGATTATATTGGAGGAACGACGGTTGAAAGATGCAGGCGTTTTGACGCCGAATTCGGTTAAATTCAGGCGGCCGTCGGTTCCGTCGTCGTTTCAGCCTAATCGGCATCCGTTGGTTTTTGAAATCTGACGTTGCTTCGCCGTAGTGGTTCGATTGAAGGCAGCAACGAAGACGGAGCGGCGGGCTAGCGGCGACATGGTGATCGGTTGGCGGCGACATGCTCGAGACAGAGCGACGACCGAAGTTCTTAAGAAGAAGGAGGGTTTGGTGGGGTTGTGGGACCTGCCACAGGTTTTTATTTATTTTATTGTTTTATTTAACTAAACTTATATTAATGATTTTAAAGGGAGGGGTATATTGGTCTTTTCACAGACACTTAACATAATTTTTTAAGGGCTGTTAGGCTCAGGGACTAAATCCGCAACGGTTTGACAAACGTCAGGGACCATAGCCGTAATAAACGAAACCCAAGAACTAAACCCAAAATTTGTGGTTTACTATAGCCGTAATTTACTCTTAAAAGAAAGAACCAAACTACGAGGACGGTTCGTGTATTTAAAATTGATCTCCTCCTCCTCCTCCTCCTCCCATCTCTCGTTTCACGAAAGAACCACTGCACGACGGCGGCCAGGCGGAGCCACAGCTAATGCCGAAGCTTCAACTGAAAGACTGCATAGAACCGCTATTAAACTTCACGCTTGCTTTATCCATCGAAGATTCCATTGATGCCGGTCTGTCAAAGGAATTCTGCTCTAATCTCCTCAAGGAAGACGATCATGATCGCACCTGCCACTCTTCACTTTCATCTACAGGTATCCGTAACTCACCTAAATTGCTTTGATTTATGTTAAAGATGAAGTCCGCACTTACTCCTTCAGTTTTTAGGGTTTCACTAAGGAATTTGTAAAGGATCAAACGGCCTTCGATGCTCACATGTTTTTAACTTCAAGTTAGTTAGTTAGGATTTTATACAAACGTTGATTTTAAAACTGTACAAAAATCAAATATGAAAAATTTGGAGCTTGCTTGAAGTATTTATGTTCAACTTTAAATTTGGATATTTGGATAAATTCTAGGTTAAATTTCTGTATAAAATTTTGGACTCTGAGAAAGGGTATATGTTTTGAGAATTTGCAGGCCATTTTGAAGGTGTTCCTCCATACCCTTTATATAAGCACTTAGCATCAACTTTGCTCGAGTGGATCACCTCTGGGGCCGTTCATAAAGTGCATAGCGATACGTCTTTGATTCGTGAAGATTCTTCCTTGAAACAAAAAGAACATGAATGGAACACGATTATTCGGGAAAAAGGATCTGATCTAATAAAAGTATGTTTTAATGTGTAATCTTGTTCTACTTCAATATGGCATTGGCACAAGCTTCTTTTTATATATTTTGTGCTTAAATTGTGTATCACAACTAGATGCTGGAGACTGTGGACTTTGAACTTCATGTTCAGGAGCCTTTTTTCTCTCAGCTCAAAGGTCCTAGCATAAAGTACTGTATTGTTAATTACCATCATAGGAAATCTGCTAGAAAACTTATTTGTCTTTAATTTTCATGATTATAGATGGACATAAAACGGTTGAAGGAAGGTGTGCTGGTGGTGTAAATCGGTATGACAGTACAAAAGCGATTAGCTTACTTAAGTGCATATTTTGATTTGTTAGACTAATTTGCAGTTGCATGTTTTGTACACATTAGATATATGGCTACATTTGTGGGAGAAAACACCATAAGGGTGAAATACCATTTCTTGCTTTAAGTCCTTTAACCTTTAATAGGACCAATTTGAGATAAGTTAGTGGCAGTTAAAGAACCAGAAGAATTCCATGTTCTTTTTTATATTCAGTTTACATGTTTTGACCACCAAAAGGTTATACTTTTATGTTTTGACCACTAAAAGGTTACACTTTTATGTTTTGAACACCAAACACATATAAGTAAATGGTATTTTATTTCGGAACCTTGGTGGCCTATTTTGCAGTTTTAAGTTGGGTGGCCTATTTAACACTTTCCATGTATAGAGGTATTTATACAAGTAAACATGTAGGCACTGTATGATTATGGTCTAGTGTTATATAACTATGGTCTATGGCGACATGCAACATCAATCATGAAGTATATCTGAGTTTGAAGATTCTAGCATAATCAACTTTTTGGCTTTGTGTATATGGAATTATCATATCAAACCCTTGCATTACCCAACTATACCTGGAGTTTAAGTTTTAGTTCAGTTCGTTATTCAATTAACAACACTTTATTTGTAGTTGCTACTCTCATTCCCTAATGGATTTTAATTGTCAGTATTGAATCAGGATCTTTGATTGTCTTCAACAAATGTTTATTGCTTCAAGTTCAGGTATGTCACCACTCACCTGCAGACTGTCTACGCCCCCTCCACTATCATTTGCTCTTAATCAGCTAATAAAATTACAGGGTGTTCATTGGTATGCTTCATTTTCTGACATGCTAGTAGCCGAAGGTCTTGATAAAGTTTTACCAGGTGTTGAAACAATCAAAGAAGGTGAGGCTCTCTTATTAGTATTATTTTATTTTTGCCAAAACACACACATACTTAACAAAGGTGAAAATAATTACAATGATCTTAGAATGGTTTTCATTCTACGTTCTCTCTTTTATGTTAAGTAGAGATATCTTCAATTGTACTCTGAATGAGGATAATAGCCATGTATTTTTTTTAATTTTCAGGAACAGAAATTTATAGGAAGTTTTACTCTGAAGAGAGGGAAAAATCGAATGGCGTTCTTGCTATACGTATAAAACCAACATCACAGCTTTATGATCATTTGGCATCCATTCTTGCGGTTAGTTGCTTCAAGTGTTATAGTTTTGATCCACACGATCTTTTGTGTTAAATTAGTGGGAGCCGAGTTCTGTTTTCAGCAAATTTGACCAAACTACATGTTTTTTACAGTTATAAATTCACTGCTGATGTTATGTATTTTCTACCACTTGGTGTAGGCACTGTCTTATGATGGCATTCAAAGGCTTCTGGGTATTTCACACACTGTAGGAACTATTCCAGATGCGCTTCCCCTTCCCAGATCAACATTACTCTCTGCTTTTTCATCGCCTCATAATCCAGATGTATGAATTGTGATTAGATACTATTGACTGATATTTTATAAGTTGTGCATGTTGAATGCTCATAAACTACTTTTGAAATATTGTGATGTGATTGTTCAAAGAGTGTATGTAGTTTAATGGTGAAATTTACCAAGACTAGTCACATATATTTTTTTGGTAATTTTTTGATTGATTTAATCACATAGTGGCGGATCCAGAAAGTTTGTACACAAGGGAACAATGCAATAGAGTTGGCAGTACAAGCGGGTTTATTTAGGGGTTAAAATGGGGCGGGGGAAATAAATATCCTCACTTCATCATTTCCTTAACACACCAACTAAACAATCATACATAATGCATTACATGGTAAGATTTGCCACATAAACGATTATGCCAAACAGTCTGGGTCTCTGGGAATATGGAGTTTATTTTGACATATAGAGGCTGTAACATTTGAGAGTGGGCTCGGGGACTTGTTATTTTTGGGGTTAGAGGTCTTCTCATTTTTAGGCTAAAACGAAACCATTTTGTTTAAAATAAAATAGCTATTCATCACCATCTTTAGGGAGAACCTTTCCTCCAACTTAACACATATATCTGTGCTGTATTTGATTATCATGTTATCTACATACTCTGCTTATTAAAAATTAATTTACCCTTGGCTTGAGGTTAAAAGTTCGGTTTTGAGTGATGGAGCTCGGGGTTTGGCTAAGCATGTCAACAGGAGCAAAGGAGAATTTTGGGGTTCCTTCTCTGGAAATGGTTAGTATTTCTATCTTGTCTTTCGGGTAGTACTTTTCTTCCCATTTATTTCATGCATATTCTTTCTAAAGCACAAACATTTTTTTAAAGGTTCAACCAGATGAAACTTGACTCACAGGTTCCACACATCGACTGATACCATTCAGCTAGAGATGGCCAGATGGGTTGGGTAATGGTTCAAGTCGGAGTCAGGTTGAAACGGGCTGGGTCAACCCTTATACACTGATTGTGCTTTTTTTTAAAAAAAATTGGATTATCTGTTTAGTTATGAACACTGAAACAGTTTTATTCTGATGGTGATCTGAAATCTGAATCTTTGACTAAGCAGATTGTTATATGCATAAAAAATAGACATCATAATAAACCTGTAACCTTTTTGGCCAGTTTCCTTTCATAGCTAAAGTGTTTGATTTGCCAAGTTTGAAATTAAATACAACCCAAATAAACCCATATAAGTGCATCAGAATTGCACCTCTACAGTAGTTCATCTGGTTTTTTGGAACATAATTCTGATCAATGCTATTGTTCTTACTTTCACGTTTTCCAGATTCTCACAAAAACATGCTCGCCCTAAATGTAATTAATCACTTGATTGCCCATTGCTGCTGGCTAAATGTTCATATCATTCCACCTCATGGGCCCGTTTTTGAGATCCGGGTTCAGGATGGTTATGGTGCAAGATGGTCCTTAAACCCAACCAAGGTACGCATCATGCATGAACGCACTACTTTAATGCTTTTTGGGACGTCTCTCTTGTGACCAAAAAACATGGACCAGGTGGGTTTCACCAGAGAATGGATTTAGTAATTAACTGAATGGTAACCGTATTCAGGCTTTTGGGCTTTAAGCTTTTTCCGGGCTTATCTTGTCTCTGGCAGGACTGGGCTCTCATTGCTAATATTGGGCCTGTTTAGGTAACGGGTCAAAACATGTAGTTATTTACAAAAGTACATATTTGAGCATCAAAAACTCTAAGAACGGGTCGGGTATTTTCTTGACAATATTCCTGCAGGCTTACCATTTTCTTTTAAAAAATTTCATTCGTATATATGATATCTTTTGCAGTTTATTGGTTTTCTTGAACCGTATATGGAGGATGGTTATGCAAGGGGATGGAAACATTGAAGCACCCTTTCAAGTTGGCGATTGATTGATGGTGATGGTGGCGGATCAAAAGGGCGGCAATGTTCTGTTTAGCCGTTATAATCGGATAAAGTTTACTACATACATAGTCTATGGTCAAAGAGCAATGAGATGAGTCAATGTCTTGTGTGAGGATCAGTTAGCTACTGTTTTGGAATGATAGTTTCTTAAGATTCTCCAAATGCCGTAAACGTAGGGTGCAACAGATATGTACGACAACTACTTATTCTAATTCGGCCATGGAGACTTGTATTTTGATTTATGATTTAACAACTTTGAACTTTTCAGCTTTATATCTACCCTTGCATTTTCCAGATTCTTGCTGTTTTAAATGTTTCTATTATGCTGTTTTAAATGTTTCTATTATGACTGTTTATTCTATTTAGGGGTGAGAAAAAAAAAAAAAAACTAAACCGAAAAAACCAATGAAACCAAACCGAAGTTTTTATAAAACCAAACCGATCCGTAATGAAACCTATAACTTTCCTGTATATATTTTTCTTGTATTAGTTTGGGAAAAGTGAATAGGAGTCTAAGTTAGGTGTGAAACTAATCAAAACTACGTCATTCTAATTAATAACACATCTAAGAAGAAAGATAAATTAACTACGCATCTAATTATGAAAAGCAATTAAGATTGTATTATTTTAAGATTTTAATTTAAAATCGGTTTTAGTTAGTTTTCAGTGGTGTAGTTTTGATTAGTTTCACATCTAACTTAAATGTGTGAGAGACCCATATTCACTTTCTATTATTAGTTTTGTTACAAAAAACACGAAAATTGTATTTTAATAATCCAACTATAGTCTATTGGCCGATAGTAATCCATATTTCGTTTTCTCCCTACAATAAACCCCTTTCTAACCATGTTCGAAATAAACAGAACGCCGTTAAACTGGCACTAATTTTGTTAACAACCAAACAAACACAAAATCTTCTACAGCTGGATAAAAAACATTTCTTCGCATCAAAACATACAAAAACCGTAAAACCACTGTGTTTAAGCTCAGTCATAAAAAAATGCCACATAAGACATAAGACGTCACTGTGATACCTAGTCATCAAAAAGTGAAATTTTCTTATGAAGTTAGTGTAATTTTAACAACAGGTTTTTATTTCCCAAATTGTTAAAAAGAGGATTCATTGCAGGAAAAAAAGCAAAGTATAAATTATTATCGGCTAATAGGCAACAGTTAGATTTTAAAATTCATTTTTTTCTAGAAAAAAACAAAGTCAATATAACATCAAAGAGCTTTAGACAAGTTGGTAACACTTACAAGAAGACAATCCCACATTACTCTAGTTTTTTTTTTAAAAGGCGGATTCACTCACCCCATCTTCACTCCTGAGGTGACAGTGACAGGCACGTTCACTATGAGAAGTTCGTACATCAATCTTGTATTCAACCAAGACACCAGTTCAGGAGGAAACTCGTCCACTGTCAGAAAACCCCTGTGAGGATTGAACCTCTGACCTCTCAATCAAAAACTTAACTCTTCCCGTAATACCATTGAGACAATTGCTCTAGTTCTAAACTTAAACTCAAGTGATATATCCTCTCAATAAATTGAGAACAAAACTAAACCGATTCCATAAAAAAACCAAAAATCGAATTTTGATTTTGCGTTCGGTCATGCATGTATCTTTAAATCTATATGTATCTTGAGTAGAACTACTTCGCGAATCATAACCAGCAAGCCACAAGTTTATTATTATATTATATTTATTATTAATTGTTGTTATTTATTTTAATTGGTATATTTGAAAGTGATTAGGGATTAAAAGTTAGAAGGATGAAGAAAGATACATTGCAGGCGGCTGAAGAGGTTGGGAAAGGTTAGATGATTGAAAACGTATTATTTATTATTCTATTTTGTATTATTAGTTATTTATCATTTATTATATACTAGTTGGCGGGATGCGCGCGTTGCGCGCTTGCTGTGGTGAACCGCGTGAACGTTATATTTTAATTTTACCGTTTGACCCAGTAAATATGAAATTTCTCACCATTTTTTATCTAGAAAGCTGGACTCTTTTTATGTAGGGTCAGGTTACGGCCATTAACGATGGTTTACAACCGTTTGGCCTTATATGCTGAAATAACTTGTAGCATTCCAATAAGGTTTTTAATGCTTAAATAACTTGTATATACAGTTTGGTTGGAAGTACTTTACAGATACTATCCACTTAATGAAACAATCAAAAGAGAACCATCAAAAGAGAGAAATTAAAAAAAAAAGGAAAAATTAAAAACGGTTACTATTCACTACAAACACTATTAAATTAGTTGTCTATTGTATATAGGGTAATTATTATCATGGATGTGACATGCATAAATAAAGCTTGCATTTGTTAAAGTAGTGTTGTCACATACCAATTAAAAAGGGATGAACCGGCCCCATGAACTACAAATAACAAAAGATAATATTATCAACAAGTTGGAAATTATTATTTTTTTGTTTTAAAGATGCTTTCGATATCAATTAGTTGAATAAGCATCTTTAATCGTTTTTAGATGGTTGTTAGTTAATCATAGATCATAATTAGCACATCCCATAATAAAATTATGAAAGAAATAAAAACAAGAGTTAATTACACACTTGATTCTAGTTACACCTTTGAGTCTAATTAAGCACACACTCACAAACCGTAGATTTTGAAACAAACACAAACAAACCATTTAATGTTGATGGCTATGCGATAGGATGAACTTAACATAAAACTTAACCAAAGTTATTCTTAAACATTTAATCGATCTCGTTATAAAATCAAAACCATAACTTCTAAAATAAAACCGAGAAGCCATGACTTGAATCGAACAAGATGAACCCTTGTGCAAACTAGTAAGTTAAGCATCATGTGTTAGTTGTAGCGAGTTTTAGGCATGGCTAAGTATTTGTATGAGGTTACGACAACTTGGTTTTTAAATTTAAAATATGAATGAAGGAATCACGTCACGAAGATATATACATAAATAAGAAAAACCACACGTCATAAATTGAGCTTTTAGAAACATAAACGCGATTCGATCTTTATTAAAAACATCGATGATACTCGATTTTGAATATTGAATTTTAGATGAAGGAGGACTCCACAACAGTATACACGAAATCAGATTATCGTTAAGAAAAAAAATACATTTAAAAATATTTCATACCGGTTTTCTAAACACGTCTCACTTTAAAACTTATAAACTGAACTAAAATACATGTAAAAATAATTATAGATATTATAATATCAACCCTAAGTAAAGATATAACAAAATTAATTAAAAAGAATATAAAGTCTATTAAATAGATCGAAAACATCACTATCATGCGTTTAGTTTTAATAATATGTATACGAATAACTTTAAAACAATCGGTACAAATCTAACAACTTATAAAAATAAAGATAAAACCTTAAAATTTGTCGTTTTTTTCTTTAGTTTAGAAAAACGTCAAGACGGCCAAGACGTATAGATGAAAAGCGTTAATAGCCAACAACAACAATATACAACATACAACTCATTATCATTCACACACACACACACAAATTAACATCTTCAATTCATGGAGAGAACCCACCTCTCTCCCTACTCCAACCACCACCCAACCACCGCCAAACCACCACCCAACCACCACCCGTACCCCGACCCCGCCGCCACCGAGACGTCTCCGGACGATGATCACAAATGGGCCTCGAAACTCCTCCGAGATTGCGCGCAAGCCATCTCCGACAAAGATTCCGGCAAAATCAACCACCTTTTATGGATGTTAAACGAGCTCTCATCACCCTATGGTGATTGTGATCAAAAGCTAGCTTATTACTTCTTGCAAGCACTCTTTTGTAAAGCAACCGAATCCGGTCAACGGTGTTACAAAACCTTGGTCAACGTGGCTGATAAAAGCCATTGCTTTGATTCCGCAAGAAAGTTGATACTCAAATTCCAAGAGGTTTCACCCTGGACAACTTTTGGCCATGTTGCTTCAAATGGTGCTATTTTGGAAGCCTTTGATGGGGAGAGTAAGCTTCACATAATTGATATTAGCAACACACTTTGCACCCAATGGCCTACTTTGTTGGAAGCTTTAGCGACCCGAACCGACGAGACGCCTAGCTTGAAGCTAACCGTGGTTGTGACCGCGGCCATGGTGAGATCGGTTATGAAGGAGATCACGCAACGGATGGAGAAGTTCGCGAGGTTGATGGGGGTGCCTTTCGCGTTTAACGTGATTAACGGATCGGATAAACCGTTAGGGAAGCTTAGTAAGCAGGAGTTAGGTGTTCAAGATGATGAGGCTGTTGTTGTGAACTGTATTGGTGCTTTGAGAAGAGTTGAAGTTGAGGAAAGGGGAGATGTGATTCGGCTTTTTCGGGCGTTAAACCCTCGGGTTGTGACCGTGGTCGAAGAAGAGGCCGATTTTACGAGGTCGAGAGGGGATTTCGGGACATGTTTTGAGGAGTGTTTAAGGTACTATACTTTGTACTTTGATATGTTGGAGGAAAGCTTTAATCCGACGAGTAACGAGCGGTTGATGCTCGAACGAGAGTGTTCGAGGAGTATCGTTAGGGTTTTGTCGTGTGACGACGAGCATAATATCGGGTTAGGAGATTGCGAAAGAAGGGAGAAAGGGAAGCAATGGTGTGTGAGGCTCAATGAGCTCTTTTCACCTGTCGCGTTTAGCGATGATGTGGTCGATGATGTTAAAGCGTTGCTAAAGAGGTATCGAACCGGATGGTCTCTAGCATCTGATCAAGCGAACACGAATACGAACATGGACTCGGGCATCTTATTAGCTTGGAAAGATGAACCGGTTGTCTGGGCTTCAGCTTGGAAACCCTAATTATAAACTAACTCAAAGCGAGTTGTTTTTGAAAGAATCTAATGATGACCCTTCGACTAAAAAGTACACAAGTCTATACGTGGAGAGGATGTGGGTACTCTATTAGCTTCGAATTGAATCTTGTTGCATTTAAGTTGGTAGCAACATGACTCAAATTATAACATGAAAGATGGATTCGTGTAAGCAAACCCTAATCTTTTATATTCATTAAAACTTTGTTGGATTATAGGATTTGAAGAATATTGAAGATAAAATTGAAGAAGATGTAGTGTTTTATATATAGGAAATGATGTAGTGTTTTTATATATAGGAAATAGTGAAGAACAATATGAGGAAGATGACTGGTTAATTTGCAGGCAGTGTGGGTGGTTTCTATAATGGTTTTTAGCTTTTGTTGATGTCCAAAAGTGTTTTGAGTTTGTGCTTTATATTTTATGTTTATTGGCTTGTTTTTAGATTGAAGACATTTTCCATATATGTATCTATCTTTCTATAAAGTTAGCGTTCTTTACTTTCTTCTTCTTGTTCTAAGGTGTAGTTTTGTCTCAATTACAAAATATATTTAAACATAAAAATGTACACTTGATACCCCCAATCTATAATGATACATCGAATTAGAGTTTATAATACCCTTTATACTTATGTATTTATACTATACTATATTATAATATATATTAGATGAAAAAAATATTTTACTTTAAATCTTAAGAGTTTTTGAAGGATAAATATGTAAATTATCATCACCACAATAATTATTTATAAATTGAAGTAATAAAGAATCTGTTGCAGTAACTCCTTCACGTCGATACCAAGCCCTAAGGATCTGTTGTAGTAGCTCCTTCACGTCCATTACTCAAACATCACTCTAAGTCCCGTTGTTGAGGAGTTAAGAGATGATGATCAATAAATAACCAGTTTTCACCTCGTCACCCACCCACAACACTCACAAGAATAAATTTTAACTCGGGGTGGATCCAACACTTAAACGGACGTGAAAACTAACTTGATATCTCTAGTTTCTCTTCCTAAGACAGAATCCCAATATTTTTGTCCCATTTAGGGAACGTCTAGTCCCACAGTCACGAAATGCTTATGTTACCAATCCCTAAAACGAACTATGTAATGCTAGGTAATGTACTTATAGGCTGGGTTACACATAGCCAATTTACTAGATGTTTATAATATGCCCTTGTGTGATTCCTGTTGATATACATACTCAAGGTGCAAGGGTGCAAGTCGGTGATTATTTTTTGTAGGTCCAGAAATCAGATCTAAACTAATTCGAATTTAAATCACACGATGATCGAGTCAACAGAAAACCTCGATGTAAGAGTTTTATGTGTAGAATTGTTGAAGAATATGATGATGAAGATGAATTGACGAGGAACATATTCAAACACACACAATGAGAGGAGAATTATCTTCAATCAACGACAATTGAATGATTCGTATACAGAGAATGTATACACACACAAGGGCGAAACTTTGTTGTGACCGGGAGGGGCGACCCCCCCCCCCCCCCCCGAATTGTTTTTAAAAAATTCTTTTAGCCCCCTCGAGTTTTTTTTTTTGTATAAATATTTTAACCCATTGAGATTTTCATAAAAATATAGTGAATAACTGAAAATAAAATTTGTTCCGTTTAAAAAAATACTTATTAGTATAAGGTGTGATTTGAAAATTTATATAATTAAAAAAAAAGATCGGAACCTCCTAAAAGTTTGGAGGAAACAAAAAATTGAAAAAAGAAGATCGTGACCTCGTCCATCCCAATTCCCAGTTTCCCACCGAAGTTCGAACCCTAGAAAACCTTCGAACACGGAACGCCGGAACGGAACCGTGCGAATTGCGAGACTGCCGGTCGAGTGCCGACCTCCCGCCTCCGAAGTCCGACCCTGCGTGAGCCTCTGCCTCCATCCTCCAGACCTCCACAGTCCACTCCTCCAGTCCTCCGGCCTCCGCTCGACTGCTCCGTATCCGGCGAATGCCCGAATCCGTGAGGACTGAGGCGTTACCCTTCTAACTTACCAATTTTCAATTGATTAAGCCACTAAGGTACATAATTTGGGAGCCTCCTACAGTTTTTTTATTCAATTTTCAATTGTTTCGAACCGGGTGGCCGACCCGAACCGGATGGTCGACTCGAACATAGCGGTACGGATTTTTTTGGCACCGAAACCCCCCCCCCCCCCCCCCAACTTTTTTTTCAAGCTTCACCATTGTACATACACATTTGCCCACACACACTCAATCTCTCTTAAGCTCACTTTCTCTCTCTAGATTCTCTCTCTAACAACTTAGCTCAGAATCTCTAATTCGAAGTCCAACCCATGCAAGAAGTTGACTTAAGAATATACACTCTGATAGTCTGCGAAATGTCGATACACATTTCGCAGATCATAAAGGGCTATATATCGCAGAAACTGTTCTTCCAAAAATAACAACTTTATGCGACAATCTAAAAATATGACCCAACAATCTCTCCCTTAGATTGTTGCATAGAGTTGTTCAGTGTGCTCCGACTCTGATTTGCCCTTCAGAGATTCTCATCAAGATTCTTGTTTCGCCATTGGGGTTATCATTTAATCATCGTAATGCTCCCCCTCTTTGCATACTCGGGGTTTTTCTTGGCAAGGAACAAATCATAGCTTCCAACTCTATTTCATGACCGTCTCAGAGGTTATTGAAGGAGAAATCTTGGTGAAGTATCATCCGGTAACAAGCTCAAATGATGACCAGCCATCAATTGCAACATATGATCTTTATAATCACATACTACAATCCTCCATATTTCTTGTTAGTGAATTTCAATATTACAAACAAAACGCGTTGTTCGTTTGTGTATACAATATCATATGTATGCGAATTACAAGAATATGTTACAAGAATAAAATATTTATCATATTAGTTTAAGAAGGAAGATCAAAACTAAAAGAAAAACATTTTGAAAATTTCCTAACAAAAGCAAAAAACACACACAAAATCTTTTTGGTTTTTCTTAAACTCAAACAAGAATTAAAAAAGCACAAACTAAGAATATTTTATGCTTTTGTGAGAAAGATCACAACAAGGGATCATATTCGTCATAATGCTCATATCAATTTCAACTAATTGTAGCACATAAGCCAAAGTTGATTGCCGGTATAAATTGTCCATTTAATAAACTTAGGCATAATCATAATCATAGCAACATGGTATGATAAGGTTATTTTAATTGCTCAAACATGTGGACCCCATGCTATCAGACATATTCAGATATTTCTCATTAACTTTCATGTGATTGCACATTGTGCTTTGCATTTTGTACTTTATTTTTATGATAATGTCAACTGTGTTCCATGGAAAAAGAAATCAGAATGCTAAATCATCCATCTTAAGGTCGATCTTTCGATACGCAGATAAGACCTCAGATTTATCAAAATGAAGAAAGATAAAATAAGTTGTAGTTGTTCAAACTTTAATTCTCAGGTCGATACTCAAGTATACGCAGAGAAAATCCAAAGTTTGAACGAAATACTAAGGAAAATAAAGCAAAACCTCAAAACCCTATATTTCAGGTCGATACTCGCGTATACGCAAAGAGTCGATACTTGCGTATACGCAAAGAAAGTCCAAAATTTTAAAAAAATAAAGAAAATCAAACAATTTTAAATCTTTTAAAATGAACACATGTATACACAATGACTTCTCATTATTCCTTTTGACATATCTCTTTGTAAGACCCGTGTCCCATATTTTCAAAAATTTAACATTAAGTTAACAAACAATTTCAGCATTTGGCCCCGTCGCGTATCGTGAAGCCCACCTCGCGCCACGCGAGACGTTCCAGGCGTATCGCCTGCTTGATCTTATGCTCCAAGCGATACGCTTGGAGCAATATTTCCAGGGCTCAGGCCTAATTCGGCCAGTTCCCATACTTAACCAAATTTATGGCCTTTTACCCCATTTTCCATAATTGTTCTCCATTTCACTTGGGGTCTTTATCCAATTTATCAATGACCCCAAAACACTTCTAAATCAAGTTAATGCACCATTTAACATACCCTTTCGTGTTTGATTTATAAGGTAATTTCCAATTATCATAACTGGACATATTTTAGCCCGTTTAACCCACTAAGCTACGCCATTTTGTAGTGAGCTTTAGTAACATGAATCTGGACTAGAATTCATTTACTTGCATCTATTTTACAGGTCTAAAGACCTATACCAATTTCACATCACATTAAACAATTTAGCATGGATCACACATAATCCTACTACATAAGAGCATTCACAACCCATTCCTTATCTTTATCCCTATAATTTATATATTTATCATTACTTTTTCTCTCTCTTCCATTCACAATCATAATTAAATAATAATTTTGTATACCTTTATCATTACCTTTTCTCTCTCTTCAAACCTCAAATTTTAAAGATTCACTAAATATTTTCTCAAGTATAGGGATTCACCGAACTTTTTTCTCAAATGTTTCTCTCTCCTCTACTTACAATCACTCACAACTACACCTAATTTTAAGGTTTACACACCTCCATTATAGAGAATGGGCTATGAATGCTCTAACATATTCACATTTTATGTTATTACATGTATGGGTCCATGGCTAATGCCTCTTACCCTTAACCCATCATTTATGATCCTTATCAATCATTTTTTATAATTTCTCACAGTTTCATGTAGCCATGGTTTCTAAAAATCATTTAGCTCGCGAGTTGTGTTTGACACACATTTATGGCTCCTTAGAGTCATTTAACTCGTTTGACCCATTAGCTTGGGTTCCATGGTTCAGGTACCATGCACAACACATATTAGCTATCGCCGTTTATCTCAACAATCTATGGTTTCTATGAGCCATTTAAGATCAAATATCGTATAGTACAATGATACGATTCCTTTGAATTGTTTAACCCATTATAACTTGTATTAATCAACCTATGGTTCCTATGTAGCATTTGAGTATGTAATATCATGTAACACAATAATATGATCCCTTTGAATCATTTGACCCAATATGTACACACATTTACCAATCTATGGTTCCTATGGACTTTTAATCTATAACACTTCAACAATGCATTCATGAATTCAACTCCTAATAACGAAGATGCATACATCTTTTATGTGTAACAACATTATTAAAAATATGATACCTCAAGTGCTCGAACCACTGCTACCTCCGGTGTCTCCTTGAGAGCTCCTTCCTCCTTATTGATTGTCTAATGGGTCACTACCCAAGTTAGGACATTTTTATATTTAACGAATCATTCATTTGTCTGATTGCTTAGATTCATCTTTGAATCTTACTAAGGTTCATTTCAACAAATAAACAACCATTCACGTATACATTTTATCCAAGTTGTTCACACATAAGTTGTAGTATCCTACATGAGCATACAAGCTTATGTCTAGCAATCGCATCATGTTTCAAGCATTCAAGTTCATCTAGACATATCATCAAACACGTAGAGTGCATCCTATCATTCATAGATGGAAATTAATCTTTTAGGTGTTTCCAACCTACCCTCTTGAGGTTTTAGGTACAATCCCTTCCACCTTTCATCACATACATAAGTTTCATCATAGATTCTCATAGGATCAAATTATAAACCTACAGTGCTCATATCATATAGCTAATTTTTGACATCAAGTATTCATCGTATAAAGTAGGTGACTAAATATTAAGCACAATTTATAGATTCTACATAAAAATGCAAGATCCTAACACCAAATGATTCAGTTATCACTTATCAAATTCAGATTTTTTAACACAAATTTAAGTTACCCACACATGTAACAAGTTGGGGTTATACTGAAATGAGGCATTGTGGAACAGATTTACAGGTTTAATTTTTTTTAAGACCTAACGGGTCGTTACAGTGATAACGACCCGTTCTGCTCTTCGCGCACAGTTTAAGCTATAATAAGGTTTTGACAAAGTTCGGCATTAGGTTTTGTAAAAGCCTAATTAATTAAGGTTAAAAAAAAAACAATAGTGGGTCATTAGGATTTCACTAGCCAAAACTTAGTAACGGGGCTGAGTTACAGACTCAAAAATTTTAGGCCGTAACGAGTCAAGGTAACGGTTCGTTTTCGCTTCAAAAATTAAAACCCTAACGTGTCGTTACAGGGTAACGGTTCGTTTTCGCTCCACGTACAGTTTAGGCCGAAGTTAGGTTTTGACAGAAATCGACCTTGTAAAGCATTTATTTCGTTTTGATGAATCTAGGGTTTAGGCGAAAACAATATGATGAAAACGTGATGTTTCCATTGATTTGTCAGCGCACACAACTAGATCTATTATGATCAGATTAGGGTTTTCAAAAAACAAATCATGAACCGATTTTGATTATGTGACTAGATCTAGAATTGACAGAATCATAAATATCAAGACGAATCAGAAATCGATTAGCAACGTCACTCTGATGCCACATGTTGGACGATTCCTCTAACATGATTATAAAACATGACATAAAATGTAATGACTACATGATAGCACAACAATCGTCGTCATGTTTGTAGAAGAGATCTTGCTCCTGATCGAGTTCTCGTTTAAGATGTATGGTTAGATGGTGAGATGGGTGATAGCCCATCGATTTTAGAGAGGCATAGAAAGAGCATCACGAATTGTAAAGTGGTAAGGGTGTTAGTTCTCTGCCTAACCCAAGGGAAAACCCTAATTAGTTCTAGTAAGGGCAATTACGTCTATCGAGTAAATGTCAATTATGAAACTTAAGGAGTGATTTAGGTCAATGATCTATAAGAATAAATGACACTTGGGCCACAAATTAAGACGGGTCTAACAAAAAATTGATAAGCAAAGACATGTGAGATTAGGGCTGAATAGATGTTAAGGATTAAGGATATATTGATGGGACATTTACTTATTTTACCATTAATCAAATTATAGAGTCGAGTTGTGTACTATATGTGTGAACGTTAAGTCATAATCATGGGAACGATACAAGTTAAATGTTTATAAAAGAGACATTCTGGTTGTAAGTGTAATAGTTGCTCCCTAACTAATAATTATAGATTCGGGTCCTCTAATTGTATGTTGTGACAATTTTATCCTAAAAGATATATAAATTACTGGTCAAAGGAAAAGATAAGTTAAATCCACCAAGACAAACTAAATTTCATAATTCTATGTATTTACTTTCAACATAACTACATAATAAATCGTCTTTACAATGCCGCAAGAGAAAAAGTAAGATAATACAAAGAACATGTTATTCATGTTTCTAAAAACGCAACCTATCATGTTGATCAAAGCGAACATGATACGATTGATCTCAGTACAACCCGTCGCATAGTTCTTTTTTTTTTCAGATTATATGGCAAACATACAAAAATAATAAATGTTATGAAGTGTAAAATTTTCCACTTTAAGGATGATTCACATGATGCAAGATGAGGTTTGAGCCCAAAAAGAAGAACCAACCAAAAGCCATGTTTGTGTTATGACTTGAATAGCACCTGCCTTTTAGTTTTACTGGAGCAGAGGTACATGGATGCAGGTATCTTTCTCTCCAACATTATCTAGTGGAGCTGAGAACACAACTTTTTCTAAAGTTAAATCAATTTCAATTATTCCATCATCCTTTTAATTATAACAACAATTTTTATATAGAAATCTTTTTATTTTTCTTGAATTCTAATCCGTTAATCACGCTAACTCAATTGTTAAAATCAAGTGTTGACAAAATCGTAATCAATAGTTAAGTGAAATAGGGTTAGAAGCACAAAAAAATGAATAGCCAACATTTTGGATAAATCTAGTTTCATAAATTGTCTAAATATTCAAATATCCTTTTATATGCTTGATTACTTAATAAAATTACACCATAAATCAAAAAAAAAAAAAAAAAAACTTTATTATGTGTGTGGGGGTAGTGGGGAGGAGGGGGGGGGGGGGTTATCACGATCACGCCCCTAATTTTTTTTATTTTTTTCATTTATGACGCCCATATGTAATGTTTTTTGGAACGTTATACCCCCATAGGCCCATAACTCTCTCATAACTCCCACTACATTGACATTTGAAACATATGTTAGAAATTTTGGTAAGGTTGGGTTCTTTGGATGTGGGTTAATAACAGCCTTTGGGACGTTTGAAACAGATGGATACGTACACCCCCCATGAGGCCTGGGCTACTGATGGGCCATTTGAAACTTATGATGAAAGTTAAGAAGTCACATCGTCAGTAGTTAAACCCATTTTTTTATTCTTATATTCATCTTAAGCCCATTTCTTTGTTCTTATATTCATCAGAGTTTGACGTTTGTGTTGTAAGAAACACCTATCAAAAAGTGTCACTTAACATGACCATTTGAAGTTTGAACACTCACGAGTCAGCGTTAAAATGTTAATCGTAACTATGTTAAACATGTGATTGCTATAAGTTATAACCACTCGCTACTAAGATATGATCGATCATCGTTTGAAACAGATGGATACGTACACCCCCCATGAGGCCTGGGCTACTGATGGGCCATTTGAAACTTATGATGAAAGTTAAGAAGTCACATCGTCAGTAGTTAAACCCATTTTTTTATTCTTATATTCATCTTAAGCCCATTTCTTTGTTTTTATATTCATCAGAGTTTGATGTTTGTGTTGTAAGAAACACCTTTAAAAAAGTGTCACTTAACATGACCATTTGAAGTTTGAACACTCACGAGTCAGCATTAAAATGTTAATCGTAACTATGTTAAAATGTGATAATTGGCATTTATTCGATGGACGTAATTGCCCTTACTACTAAGACAGTCAGGCAAAAAGCCGTATGGGAATGTTAATCGTAGCTATAAGTTATAACCACTCGCTACTAAGACAGTCAGGCAAAAAGCCGTATGGGAATGTCTTCGTCAGCCGCATGTCCAGGATTTCCTCCTCGCTCTCCCCATTAACGAGTTAGGGCAACACATGTCGCCGGTTGAATATCGTGTTGTCCTCAAATATCGCCTTATGATCCCTCTATTTCCCGCTGATGAGAAATGCCCGTGCTCTGGACTCATTTGGGGAGCATGCCGTTCACTGCAAGAAGCTCCCCGGGTTCAAGTACCGGCATGATGTTGTGCGGGATGTCTTATTCGACATCTTCAAGAGGGCATGGATTTCGGCCAAAAAGGAAGCCCCGGTTAATTTTTTGTCTGATCCGTTGGATGGACGCTCAACACTCAGACCGGCTGATATCCTTGTATTTGGGTGGCAGAGGGGGAAACATGCTTGCGTGGACCTTATTGGGGTTTCCCCCCTGGTAGGGCTGAGACCTGGCACGTTCAGGGCTGGGCATGCGGCTTCTAAAGCGGCTGCTGGGAAGGTGAACAAACACAAGAAAGCGTGCCTTAAAAATCAACATGTGTTTGTTCCCTTCGCGTTTGACACTTTTGGTTATCTCGCCCCGGAAGCGGTGGACACACTTAGTCGCATCCAAAAAGTCATGTCAGGAAACATTGCGCCCCTAGGTCGATGAACATTGTTTTTACGCGTCTAGGTTCCGCTATTCAGAAAGGGTTGGCGGCGCAGCTTGTTGCCCGTCTTCCTTGTTTGGTGACTTGATTCGTGTTTGTGTGTAACCTTATATTTTGGTTGAATGGCAAAACAGGACTTGGTTATTTTACATGTGATTTCGCTAAATTAGCCGGTAAAAAAAGGTAGTCAACGACAAAAAAAGGTACTTGACGGCTAATTAAGGATAGCAATGGGGCGGGTTTGGGACGGGTTTGAGTAATCCCAACCCCATACCCGGTTATACAAGTGTGTCCCATACCCGGCCCAAAACCCGTCGGGTTTCTAGTGGGTATTTACCCATCGGGTATCGGGTATACCCGCGGGTTTCGAGCATGCCCGTCGGGTGTATATCGGCTAACTATTAATTTTTATTTATCACAATTATAATAAAATACTTCAAGTAACTAAACATATATAAATTTAATAATATGCAATCAATGTATTTAACTACAAACTTAGTATTATAGATAAAAATAAAAAATAGATAAATAAAATCGTACAATATACTTAAAATAAACAAAATTTAATAAAGAAAAATATAATGGGTATATAATCGGGTAAACGGGTATATATTATCGGGTAATCGGGACGGGTAAGCGGATGTATAATCAAATCTCATACCCGACCCATACCCACGAAAAAAATCAAAAGTAATCTCATAGCCACTACCATACCCGATTACCCGACCCCATACCCGCCCCATGTGTATCGGGTTTCGGGTTTTCCCATCGGGTTCGGATTTCATTGCCATCCCTACGGCTAATTTAGCCGGCAAAAAGATAGTCAAAGATAAAAAAAAATGGTCAACAGCAAAACAAAAAAAAAAACAAAATATTTGTCAACTTTGATCATTTTGGTAATTTTCCTCTAAAATTTACTTGCTTTAAAATGTTACCCAAACCCAATCCGACACCCATTTTACAAACTATAAACCCGCACTCGAGATAAATGTATTGTTGCATGGGTAATAGAAAGAGACACATAGGACTATAGGAGTAATCTTGTAGGTATGGAGCTCTCGATGTATGATTGAGAGAGGTCGGAGACAACATTGATATGAATGAGAGAGGGAAGAGATACGGTTCAGTTTGTGTGTAACAATGTCAGGGGCGGACCTATGCCCAACCCAGGGGTAGCACCCGCTACCCCTTAACTTTTCCGGCGATGTGCATTTTTTTTTTAATATTTCTGGGTTTTTGGTATTTCGCTACCCCTGAAACGAATTTTCCGCTACCCCTAAAAATATATTACGCTACCAATTTTTTTTATGAATTCTATTTAAATCCCAAGATGAAAATATGATCAAAACGTCCCTTAATTACCTAAAACCGAACAATTAATAAGTTTGTGCACTTTAAATTAAAACTTGTAAGTAGGGATGGTATTATGTCATTGTGTTAAACTAATATAAGTCAAACAAAATGACACATTTTAGCCCATCAAATTTAACTTTATACATTTTCGGACAGAAAATTCTGATATATTTTTAATGAAGGATTTTTGTCCAAAATAAAAAAGTTCCGCCACTTGGAACCCGCCAGGGGGTGCTGCCCCTTGGACCTTGCTTCTCTCGGGGGCGCTGCCCCCGAACCTTCGTTAATCATGACAAAAAAATAATTTGAATGTTACCCCTGAAATTTTTTCTGGATCCGTCGCTGAAGAACGTCCCATATTCACAACTGAATTCAAATATGGTTTCGTATTGGTTTTGTACTACTCGATTCAACTTGGTTCAATTATTAATTTTGATAAAGAATTTGATAAGAATCAGAAGGAATAGACCAAAACCAAAACAATAAGTACCTCTAAACACAGCAAAAACTCTAGGCTAAATCAAAGCAGCTATAAAAAGAACAAATATTAACCAACTACAAATAAAAATTTGACTTTTACAGTTTTACACAAATAAAACAGAAAATTGTTAAGAAAATGATCAAATATTAAGGTTGCGTTTGGTTGTGGAAAACGTTTTCCAGTTTTCCATTTCAGTTTTCTAGAAAATGAAATGGGTTTTCCATTTCTAGAAAACACTTGGAAAATTTTGAAAACGCGATCTAACCAAAAGATGTGTTTTCCATTTTCTGGAAAATAGAAAACAGAAATTGGAAAACAATGCAAAACTATTTTCCAAATTTAGTTAAAAGAATGGAAAACTGTATTTTCTGTTTTCTATGAATTTTTTTTCAGAAAACTATCACTAGAACGCGTTTTCTGTTTTCCATGTTTTCTTAGAAAACAGAAATGGAAAACACCCATGTTTTCCACAACCAAACGCGCCCTAAAGTTGACAATGCTCGATATGAATAACATTCTCTCACTAAAAGAATTAAGAAAAAATAACTTTTATCAAACTGATGGGAGTAGATTATAGGAACCGTAACGATTGAACTAAAATAGATTTAACTTTTTACAGCTTTATATATCAAGTAATATTTAGCTTAATAACATCTGGTATGTATTTTCATCTACTAGTTCAAATCTCACAACACAACTAATCGGTGAGATTTTTTTATATGTTTGTAAAATAAAAAAAAAAGTTTACATTAATTAATAATTAATATAATTAAATACGATAGGCCGCATGACAGATGACGATTATTACTATAATGAGAAAATAAAAACGAATAAATTTAAATCGCTCAACTTTTTTACACTCAATTATGTATTTCTTAAATGTACATGTGGAAATCATTATAAACAAACTATTTATTTATACATGTCTACAGACTATATCTAATTTTCTATACACATACGAAACCGGACCCTATGAACAACAACCGCCCTCCCAGTCTCCCTTGATGCATTATTGAACCAAAAGTTTGTTTCCCCCTCCTCTTCTTGACTTTGTTGTTTTCATCTGATTTATTTTACCTAACTCATACTCTCTGCAATAATCAATCCTATCGATTCATCATCATCTTTCACTTCGATTTCCGATCAATGACCACTCCATTCTAGACTCCTCCTCCTTCAAACAGGTAACGGAATCTAACTTTTTTTTTCACCTTCTTTTTCTAATTTCCAAACAGTTTTTCATTTTTTTTTTTGTAATCGTAAATGATTAATTGATTATCATCGGATTTTGATTCGTATGATCAGCTAGAAATTTACAGAAAGGAGGAATAATTAATAAAATCCGTTCGAGACTAGTGTCAGTCGGTTGTAGGTCGATTATTTTCATGGCGGTTGTTGAGAACGGTGCGTCGAACGCGAACACGAACGCGAACAATCAGGTCGAATCGAGCGATTATGAGAAGTCGGAATCTTCGATTGTGATTTCTAGGTCAAATGATAACGATCAGAGTTTTCATCAAGAGAAGATTAAGAAGATGGCGCCTAATGGAAATGGCGTAGCGGATCATCGCCAGGATCATGAGGATGAGGGCTTGAAGGAGGAAATGAGGGATTTGGAGGAAATTCTGTCGAAATTGAATCCTATGGCTGAAGAATTTGTGCCTCCTTCACTCTCAAACAACGGTTATAATGGAGCTCAGTTACATTCACCACCTGCACCGCCAGCTGCTGCTCAATTTGGTTATGTTGCTGTTAATGATTTTCTACTTCAAACTAATCACACAGCTTTTACTAACATGAATGGCGTTTCAACTGGACGGGTATAGCTCAATATCTTTATTTTCATTTCTGTTTGCTTGATTGTTTCATTTTCATGGTTTATGTCAACACTAGCAATTTCCTATATTTTTATGTTTACTAGCAAAAAGACCATAGATAGATAATAGATTGAGGTTTTCTTTTGGTTTTGCGTGTTTAAGAAGTTGATTCAGGATACTTAGATAAGTAGTGGACTGAAATGTGTAGACGAGCTGGATCAAGTGGCAAACGACCATAGATGGTTTGTCCCGGTTGTCTCACTCAAGTTCCATCATTTAGAGCCCTGATCTTTACACTTAGCATTGTCTTCAAATTTAGAACTTTTAATTATTATATTTTGACCGTCAAATGCATAAATAGTTCATTGTCTCAATTTACGCAGTTCTTTATTTCTTTAACTTCACTAGTCACTTGTCAATTTTTGTATTTTGAAGATTTGTCAATACCTGTAAAGTTAATTTAGAATGTCTTTATAAAACGAAGCTTGATGTATTGTTTTTCTCATTCAATAGTATATCAATTTCTCTTGAGAGTTCTGTCTTTAACATTTGTGTTTTCGCTCTTTGCGTTAGTTTCCTTTAATTGTTTTTCTTATTGTGTATGATTAGAAGAAGGATAATTTTACTAATGGAAAACGGAGAATGAATAGTCGAACCAACATGGCACAACAAGAAGATGCCATTAAGAGAACAATTCATGTATCTGACATTGATCAGCAGGTAAAGACTCATATACTGCAATATTATCAGTTTTTTAACGTTATTTTAATATTTTGTTTCTTCTTTTGTGATGGTTTTGAGTTTAGGTTACTGAAGAACAACTTGCAGCACTATTCAGTAATTGTGGGCAGGTAAATATATTTGTATTATCATTATTTTGTCTTTGCTGGTATATATCATGGTCTTCTAAATGTTATTTTTTTGTTGTCACAATAGGTTGTTGACTGCCGTGTGTGTGGTGACCCTAAATCTGTTCTCCGTTTTGCTTTTATTGAGTTTACTGATGAGGGTATACAGATATAACCTTTTCTACCTCTAGCAATTTTAATTTTTGCTTTCTATTGCATTAACTTTTGTCTATATTACTTGCAGAAGGGGCAAATAATGCATTGAGTCTTGCTGGCACGGTGCTCGGGTACTACCCACTTAGGGTGCTGCCTTCAAAAACTGCAATTGCACCCGTAAATCCAACTTTTCTGCCCCGAGTGAGATTCTTACCTCATGACTAAAACTAGAGAAGCTTTAATAACTTATGTATGTATTGGTGTTCTAACTCTATTATTTTTTGTTGTTTGTGTTTAGTCTGAGGATGAAAGGGAAATGTGTGCTAGAACTATTTATTGTGCTAACATTGATAGAAAGGTTACACAGGCTGATGTGAAACTCTTCTTCGAATCATTTTGTGGAGAGGTGTTCATCTAACCTTTTTAAGAATTTGGTAACTTTATTCTCATTTGATTTGTTATCAATTTATTGAATTTGCACTATGTAGGTCTATCGTTTGAGATTGCTCGGAGACTATCATCATTCAACTCGTATTGCGTTTGTGGAGTTCGTGAGGGTGATCTTTTAACTCCTTGTTTAGTTGTTGCGTTACTTTGAATATGCAATATATTTGTTGTTGAGTGGATTGGAAAATTTCTGAATGATTACTACGGAGGGGAACCCTTAATATATACAGATGAGAAACCTAGAAACACCTATGTTGGGCCCATGGGACATATATAATAATATAGTAGATAAGTAATACAAAACAGACAAATAACATTTGTTATATTAGATTGTTTAGCAACATGTAAAAGGAGCTTGTATTGATGTTCTGAACAAGCTAAATAAACCATGCAAAGGGAGCTTCTTATGTTGCTTTAAATTGAGTACATTTTAGTTCAAGCATTAGTAGTGTGTGTGTGTGTGTGTGTACTTATACCTGTAATAAACTAATTACTGTTGTAAAGTATTTAAATGATAGCTTGAAGACAAGATAGTCCTTTTGTTGTTCTATCTTTATAGTGTTCTAGTTATGCCAGACAGTTCACTTTATAATTCTTCAGATCGTAAGAAGTGTAAAATCTTGTTTTCCTCGAATATTTAATGCATTACCTACTTTAACAGATCATTTAACTGTATTTGGTTCTAAGCTAAAATGGTAGCTCAAATTAGGATTAATTTAGTGTCAAAAATAACTATTTTGGTTATGTTTTTGGTGATTATGTGTTGTATCTTTCAGGCTGAGAGTGCAATTGCGGCTCTGAACTGTAGCGGTGCTGTATTGGGATCATTTCCAATAAGGTAATTTTATCCCATTTCAAACAGTTACAGGTAACACTTATAATCTGTGTATTTAAAACGGGGTAACACTTATAACTGTATTTGGAATAGTTAACAGTTACAGGTAACACTTATAACCTGAGTATTTGAAATGGGTCAGTTCGGATTGAATTTATAAATAACAGGTCAACTGGGTGAAACATAAATGACAGCTAAAAATGAAATGTCAAATGGGTTAAACAGGTTAAAAATGCTTACTCTCATATTTCGTTTTGTTTAAGGAAATTACATCATACATTTAATCATATTGGTTTTAGTTACTAGAGTGAACACGTTAATTATTTACTAAGTTCAAAAAGGTGGACTTAAAGGCATTGACGGGTTGGCCCAAGTGGACCCGCACATTAAATTTACCAGTGTAATTTATACCTGCTATGACGGTTGACCTGTACTGTAAGTCATACTGTTTGACCCCAGAATTTTCATTTTGACAGTTTTATTTTGATGCAGGGTAAGCCCTTCAAAGACCCCTGTTCGTCCACGAACAGCTCGCCCTACCATGAAGTGACAGACATAATGCCAGTAGAGATGCCTAGCTCGTCCTACTGTGAACTGACTATCAGTAGCGATGCCTGAATATACGCACCTGGATACACAGAAATTGTTTAATATTTATGTCGTTCATTTATGTTTGATGAATTTTGGCACCTAAGTTGTCTATAGGTCTGATTCTGTGATGCGAAAGTTGAAGGTCCAACTCGAACACCAAGACCGACAATGTTTAACTTTAAATTAGCATCTGTGTTCTTGCTGAAAGAGAGATGAGTGTAACCATGAAAAGAATGTGTATTACAAGTCATTTACATGATTGTATGTCTCATATGGGAAACACAAAGAGTTTTTATTTATTTCTTTTTCTCTTCAATATTCATGCTTCAGATGAGTCTGAGCTACTTATTTGACTATCTGGCTTTTCAAGCTCAAGTGTTGCATTAAATCCAAAGTCAATCCCAGGGGAAAATGATGATTGTAGCTCTTCTAGAGACTGAATGGTGTTGACCTTGTTGTCCTTTACCAAAATATTGCTCTGCAAAATGTGTAAAGAGAGAGGATTGAGGTTACAGCGGAATATGGGCTCCCCTAATCTTTTCGGAATAGGCGGTAGAGATGGGAGTGGGCTATTTACCTATAAATGGGTCGATTAAAGATTTGTTTTATCTCTAACGAGTCAAATAGCTTAAGCTAAATAAATTAAACTTAAAACACGGTTAAATGCGTTAAAAAGTCATTAAAGTGTATTTAAATGAATAGAAGCTTACTAAATTGCTTTACTAGAAAAGGGATATCTTCGTGTTATATTTTTATACATGAGTTATTTATAAATGTAAGTTCTAAAAAAATGTCCATCTTAATAACTAACTATTACCCCATTACCCAAATAGCGAACGCGCCCATTGTGTCCATTGTGTCGCCTCTAGAGACAGGGGGTCCATGAAATGTGACTAATCGACAACCCAACATGAGTCAATAGAGGAGGTCCTTAGGCCATTACCTTTTGGGTTTAGGGAGGAGTTAAATAAAGCACAGGTATTAACTTACCTTTTTTACATAATCAGCCATTGTGGAGCTAACTATTTCTTGAATGACAAATTTTGTAACGCGATCTTCACCAATTATCGACAATAAGAAGCTTTTGGGAACCTGAAAAAAATCCTGAATTAATCTTCTTACAGAGAGTGCATAACAACATAATCCTCATGAAATTTTTACCTCACAACTAGTACAAACAAAACTATAGTTTGGTTTATTAAAAGAATAACTCCTTCCCTCAAACAGAACTTGCTAAATTATTCCACTTTAGGTACTGACGTGAAACGGGCAAAATTTTCTTTTTGGTAAACTTTAGGTAGAAGTACCTAACTGCCCATTTTCATGCTACTAAATACAAAGGCTACCAGTTTTGCACAGTGGCACATTTTGTAATTCTGGAAATTGAATATAAGCTGCATTTTATGGAGACATTATAAAGTTCCAAAATTTATAGTTGGTGACTAGAGTGATGCAACAAGAACTTCTTAGTCAGAGGATCATCATAAGATTCTTTTCACTACCGACTACAACTAAGGGTTCAACTCATGATTTTTTTTTATAAAAAAAAATCAGCTTTTATATATAGAAAGTTGAAAATTTTTGGGGTCACCCTCTTGACCCTCTCCTGATCCTGCACCCAAGTGTTCTACCATCATCACAGCAAGAATGACAGCCACTAGAAGTTTCAACAGTTGCATAGTGGCAAACTTTGTAATTCCAGAAAATAAATGATAAACAAAGTAGAAGAATAAAATAAAAAAACAAATACTGCATCTAGTTTTGTCACTAGCAAATAAAGAAAGTATAGAGATTAAGTGAGGTTACCTTGGATGTTTTCCCTGAAAGTGAGCATCCACATGCAAAAGAGAAACTGGTTAGGGGTACCAGACTTGGAAGGATGGCGTGAAAAGAATAAGTAATTAAATAGTGCAAGAATGGGGTAGAAAAACAGATAAATTGGTCACTCATTTTGTTTCTAATCACTAGAGGTGGTGATATCGGTGGCTCGGGCAGGTTGGGTAACATCTCAACTTGAATATGTTTGTTATGGGCCGGGTTGATTACAAACACTTTTGTCCAAAGCTGTTATTTTTCTAATACATAGTTGCTATATCAATATGGTTGGATATAAATTAATTAAATAAAAAGATTTTGAAGGTTGTCACCTAAGGAGAACCACAAACAAAAATTGTAGGACAGACCAAGACACCAAGACACCAAGACAAAATTACTACAGCCAACAAGTTTTGAAACATTGTCAATTGATTCAAGGGGGACGGGGTTAACCACTCGAGCCATCTATCGTTGTTTTAATCATACTCAAATTAGTATATCTAATTATATACTTGGATATTAACATCATGAAATATAACGACACATGGTGAACTTTCTCAAAGTAGAAAAGATAAAGTAGTATAAGGTTCACCAGTGAGTTCAAAATAACTCGGTAACACATGATACTAAAATCAGTCAACATATATGCCTAATACTTTTCACATGCTCTTGGAAATTTATGATGTTAATTTTAATCAATAAGAACTTAAGGATAACCAATACCATGCAACAACACAGATCACCAAATTGCTTATTTTCTATCACAGATTCACAGACAATCATCAGAAAAAAAACCCAATAAGAAGTAGAAAATTATGATTAATAAGCTAAGATAATTCACTTCTTTCAGTCAAATTGCAAATTACCTCCTTTTTGCCTGCGGAAGCCTGGAACTGGTGGTGCTGTACGAGCCAAATTTGTCAAAACTTTATCAAATACTATTTGTGTTTCCTTCCCTGGTAATTCAACTTTCACCTGATATCCATATTAAATGTCTGAATAAACTGATACAAAATCCAAATGCAGACAATAAAAGCTGCAGTATTGGTGTCAATCTGATCATACAGTAACTTTTTGTAGATATTCTCATTAAGCATAACCTGCATAAAACATCTCTATAGCCTGAACCAAACTGCAATGATTAATCTTATAGTCTACCATATCCCAGTGCTACTTTTCAACTACAAAATTATTTTCTATTCGTTTCAGTTTTCTAAAGAGTGTATATCTTTTCTTATAAATGAGGTATAAAATCTCAGAAAGTGCAGAAGGAATTTGTAGTAAAAGTCATGCTTCAGAGCTCACTTGCATCTTATCATCATCTTGCAACTCCACAAGTACATTTGCATTTTTTACTGTTACCACATTTTCATCTGATATCGAAGCTTCTACACCTGCAGTGTATTATATAAATAAAGTCTGAAATACAGTTTGCATTAAATGTGTAGATGATAAAAAGTATATGATGTATTGAAAGTTTGGTCAAAGGTCAAGTTGACCTGGTTCAACAGCTAGTAGTGGCCTAACAAAGGAGTTGAGACTAGAGTTGTGGAATTTCAATAACCTGTATATATCAGAAGGTATAAAAGGATGAGACAAATCATGGAATCCACATTCTAAAATATGCTACGGGATAAAACATAAATTACTCATTTTGTGGTTCTGACTGTATTGAACACATTGAGACGCTCCGAGGCGTTTGCCGTTTAGGTCTAAAAGTCAAGGTGTGAGGCGTGAAGCATGAGGCAAGAGCCTCACATACACGAGGCGTTACTCTATGTACAACCAAATAAGCCTTATGTACAACCAAAGTTACATCTGTCTTATCATATTTACATATTGGCTTTATTTATCATGTAAATCATCATAATCTCTTTATCCATTTTGTCGTTTCTATGTATCTCCTTCCTATAAACCCCAATGTTGACAAATTTTGAGCTAGATGTGCATGAGGCACTGCCTCAAGGCCCCAAGGCGTTTTCCTGATAGCCTCAAGTGCCTCACGCCTCAGGCACTGTTTTTAAAACCAAGTATGCCACAGGTAAATAATGCACTAAATATGTAATAACACAAGATAGTTTTTTAATCAAGTTATAAAACGATTTAGGAGGTTATATGAGCTTAAAAGGAAACTTTAACTGGCTTTTCCCTTTCTAGCTAAATTCATATTTCAAACCATTTGAATTAAAAACCATAAAACAAACCCTGCTACTGATTCATAAGGAAATAGGTCAAATATGGCATATCTAGTATAACTGCCTAATAACCTATGAACACTGGAAGAAGAATGATCATGAACTTAACGGATAATAGCAATTTACCTTCCATCTAGACTCTGTTTTGTAGAGAAAAGACTGATAGTTGCTGAATTATGCCAGATTGGACCACGCACATGGTTGCTCTTAACAGTAGCATGCTGTAGAATGTAGAGCAGCAAAACAGTCAACACTAAATAGTAACTAAATACACATTACAGCTGAAGAATTTAACGGATCAACCAGGCGAAATGTGGCTCGATTGTAGGTAATCGTTCAGTATGTATAATCATAGGTTATTCTATTCGTTATCGGTTAATTTTGCAACGGATTTACAGCATTGCAATTCGTAATACTAGAAAGGTAATCTGATATCAGGAATCTACGGAAATGGAAGCTCCGAATAGACTTAGGGTTTGTAGAAAGTTACATTGCAGATTTTAAATTGGAGAAACGTTGGAGGAGCATTCATCGTTATCTTCATGGTCGCCATCATCGTGAAGCTTCTGTAGCCACCGGCCTGTTTTTTGTCCAATCCTTTTAAGTTTTAACTTTTAATCACTCCGGTTTTCCCAAATTACTAATATGAACCTTTGACTTTCAATTTTTTGTCCTTTTACTACCAAATACTTTCTCCATTATAAGTGACAATTTTTGGATGATTATCAAGTATTTTTTGTACGGCTTAATTTATTCTTTTTTATCAAAGAAATTTGAACCTTTTATCAAAAGGAAATGGTAAGCCTTGTTTAGCATCAAGATTAGTAGGTATTTAAGAGATTACAAATCATTTAAATATCAAAACCCCGTTACATCTTGGTTGTTGTCCATCTAACTCCTGAATCGATTTTTTTTTGAAAGTTTACTTTAGTCCCGAGGCAAGCCAAATAGTATTTTGTCCATTCTCCAATTAGAAATGTATCATCTACATATAAGAGATACAATAAACACAACACCCTCTTTTAACGAATTCAAACGATGTAGAATATCATAATCACCTTGAGTGACCACATGAAGGGTCCGTGTCACCCCGTCACAATTATGAATGAAAAAGATGATATGGAATCACTTTGTCATGACATTGGATCCATAAACTCCATTGGTGAGGGAAGCCAATCTAATCATATTTGAGTTAAAAGGAAATATCAGTTTAATACTTTAAATTCAAATTGTCAAAAGTCTTTTTAAAGTTTAACTTAAACAACGTCTACTTTTTATAGATTGTTTTAGTCAATCCACAGGTTCATTTAATATCATTAGATCATCAAGGATATTCTCGCTCACCAAGAAAGTCATTTACACATTGTCAAATAATAGCCAACAATTAGTTTGCGCTTGTCTATCAAAACTTTGACTAGAAATTTTCAGATACACCTAATAATATTATGATGGTCGAATAATGAGGTTGGGTCACTCGATTTCGACACAAGAGTGATGGTAGACGGGTTACAACTATAAGATATAACACCTTGGAATAAAAGCTACTATATCCGAATATAAAAATCGGTACATAAAATATCCCAATAAGACTTAATGAAGTGGAAGTAAAATCAACAGATAACATATTTTATTTAATTAAAAATAAAATACATGCTAGAATAACTCAATAAAGTGTTTTCCTTATTCAATCATGACTTGTCACATTACAAATCATAATTATGATTTTTTATTTAGTTTTTTTTTAACTTGTTTTCATTTCATTTTTAAACTATTATCTTTTATAACTTGTTATATTTATGGCCTGACACGTGACAAGTTATGATTAACTTGCTTCATTCATGGCTTGCTACATGACAAGCAATGCTTAATTATTCTTTTTAAATTGTTTTTTACTTTTTTAAAATTCTTTATAAATCATTTAAAACATTTTATTGTTTTAGTTAATTTTACTATAAAGCTATAGATTATTATTTATCACTATGAAAGTAAAAAACTAAAAACTAAAAATCTAAAATGCGACTCGAGTCCTATTTTAGAGCTAGTTTTTAGTCCACGAGGCTACTTCCTCTTTCTTCTTGCGGTCTGAACTCCTGGTCAATCAACAATTTCCTAGGTCTTTCCATGCTGATCTGACCTCTCATTCACCTCACAATCACATAGTACCACCTACACACTTCCAGCTAAAACAATCATTCAGATTGATACAAATTTGCAAAAGGATTCCATTTCAATTTTGCTCCAGATTGATACAATTTGAGCACGAATTCCGTCCTCCGATTCCGACAATCAGGGCTATCAATTAGCTCTCAGTCATTTGTCATGCTTCGGTGTTTAATCAGCTCAATGTACTACTACATAGATTATGTTAGAGATTACGATTGATTTGATGAACGAGGTTAGAAGATTGCGTGCAATTAAGAGCGAAAATGAGGTTAATTGTTACGGTGGATACTGGTACGTGAATGCTTGAGATTGTTGCTGAAACGAATGATGAGTTCAGATGTTAGTAGAGCGGGTGGACAAGTTGAAAGGGACATTGAACAGGTAAATCGCTTATAACTTTCTCTGAGCTACTAATGGTAGGGTTATGAACTTATGATTATTTAACTAATCAAATGCATATCCATTGATGCCGATTAACGTAGGTTTATAGCTTTATTCGTTAGTCAACTTCATTCCTTGCATCTATGCATGCAATTTTCATGTAGTAACAACTAATGCTGTTTAGCTATCAGTGGGAATGCAATTATGCAAATTCTTGAATGTTCTTTGATCCATGAGAAAACTTACCTCTTTTTTCATTGTTTATACCGCCATAAAGTTGGGAAATAGTATTTCTACTTACTGCTTTGTAGAATAAGTTGTGTGAGCTAAGTTTAACAAACATTGTTACATATTGATGGCTAGAAGCAGTAGCTTAAATTAACTTCCTGCACATGTCTAATGCGATTGTAACTGTTTTAAATGGCCTAGTATTCTCAGAAATATTTGATTACCAGAAGATATTAACATGTAAATAATGTTATAGTTGCCAGTTTGAATCTCCACATCTAGTAATGGCTGATAAGGTCAATCTTTTGTGTTCCATGAGTTCTGATAGCAACTGGTAGTCTGGTATCATTTCTCTAACAGTAATGGCACTTCTGTTTAGGTATATGATCTTCCTTGAATCGTTTATGGTGGATGTTTAAATACATGTTTTATCATCTTTCTTTCTAGCAGAAAATGTGGTGAATTCTGTAACTTAAATGCCATTCTTTATATCTACAGGCCATTACTGCTCTTAAAAAGGGGGCTTACCTTCTCAAGTATGGAAGAAGAGGGAAGCCTAAGTTTTGTCCCGTAAGGTTGGCTAATGTAAGTTTGACTTTATCATTTGTGATTATGTGCCTCCAGTTGGTGTTATTTATTTATGTTTACTTTTACTACCAGTTAATCGGTTTTATCTGTCAGACATCTGTTTGTTTGATCCTCATTCTTTTTTTTTTAACTGATGCTGGTTTTTCTCTGCTATTTCAGGATGAGTCTATTCTCATATGGTTTTCAGGGAAAGAAGAAAAACAATTAAGACTAAGTCATGTCACCAGAATTGTATCAGGGCAGCGAACTGTAAGTTATTTACTTTGCATATTTTAGTTAAAGGTTATTATGCTAATTATAAGGGAAGATCGTAAAATCAACCCAGTTCAAGAAGGATAATTTGGCATCAAAATTACTTACAAAATCCGTTTAAGAGACACTTAATTGACTTCAAAGTAAAATTCACATTAAAATTTAATGTTAGCCATACACTTAATTGATTAAATTAGTGAAGTATTTGGATAGTTAGCCATTTTATTAAGTTATATAGTAGTATAATATTTACTCGAACGTTGTAGGCACACATGCTTATATCCTCTACCATGGAATGGGTTAGAATATGGACTCATGGGTTTTGCTTGATTAAGTAATCAAAGTTTTTTGTCGTATCTAGAGATATGCCATTTTTAGTAATGTTACCTAGAAACTCTTTTAGGATCACAAAATTTAGTTATTTAAATAACCTTTCTTTTCTTAGTAAATATGCATGTGTGTATGCTTGTGCTTGACCCTTAATGCTATGGTAGTGTATGGTTCCCTTAACTTTATTTAGGGCACTATTATCTGAATGTTTTACCTGTCTTATTAAGGGAATCCAATCCACTTGTATTTTTGTAATTGTTATGAACACTTACTATGATATCACTTTCTTGTGTAGCCAATCTTTCAAAGGTACCCACGGCCTGAGAAGGAGTATCAGTCGTTCTCCTTAATATACAATGATAGGTCTCTGGATTTGGTAGGACCTCCAGTTCATTATGCCATTGATGTTTTTGTACATTTTGTACCATTGCTAACCTTTTATCTGCCGATTAGCAGTAAGTTCTGAGAATTCGTATTTATATTCTTGCAATTCATTTTGGTTACTTAGATCTGTAAGGATAAAGATGAAGCTGAGGTATGGTTTAGTGGCCTTAAAGCACTAATATCACGTGGCCGTCAGAGAAATTGGAGAGCAGAATCAAGAAGTGATGAAATCCCATCTGAAGCTAATAGTCCCAGAACATACACACAAAGAAGCTCCCCTTTACATTCTCCATTTGGTAGTGGCAGTAGCTCACAGAAGGTACAAATTCTTATCTGGTGTGATTACACGTGGAATAATTCATGGATCCTGGTGGGTTGGGACTGTTGGGTAACATGTCAAAACTGCTAATTCTTTGGTACATGTCGAAACAGGTCAGGCTATTTGACCAGAAACACTTATTGTCCAAAGTTTCTAGTTTTTTTAACAAATAGTCAGTGTGCCACATAAGAAAAAACTTATATTGTACAATAATAGTGTGGTTTTCTTATAAGAAAATTCTATGAGGCTTGATGCATTGCAAATACACTTTAGGTGTCTTTTTACTTGTTCCACACTTCCACCCTTTTGACCCTTTTCCTTTTAAGGCATGTTTGTGTGACCCGTTAGAGGGAAATGTAACCTGAGTTGACCCATTGATAAGTGAATGGATACCGGGTCAAAGCTGGTAATTCTTTGGTATGTGTCACCATGGATTGGATCGGTTGACTTGGCAAATTGTCCGAATTTTTGCTTTTGTTTTTAATTTATAGTTAGTGCGAACTTGTTAGTGTGAACTTATATTATTCCCTTTAAAATTTAGTTTCTTTTATAAAATAATTTAGGTGGTTCCATGCATTAAAAATACACTTCGAACGCTATCGACTCATTTCCTTCTAAGTTCTTTTCCTTAATATGTAGCCGTTTGACCTGTTGCAGGTTAAACGATAACCTGAATTGACCAATTCATAAGTGAATGGATTGAAATTGCCATCTCTAGGTGTGATGTAGGGATGTTCATGGCTTCATGCACACACACACACACACACACACACACTATACAATGGCTAAATGTCATGTTATGTTGCATTTTCAGGACACTATTGATCATCTCAGCCTTTATACTCCATATGCAAGTCCACCTGAATACGGTCTAGAGAAAACATCTCCAGATGAGACTTTATATAAGCTTCCTCCTAAGGGTGTCTTTCCACCCATTCCCACCAATGGGTCGACCCATTCAGTGTCATCTGGTGGTTCCGACAGCATGCACAACCACTTAAGGGGAATAGGAGTGGACGCCTTCAGAGTAAGCTTATCAAGTGCTATCAGCTCATCAAGTCAAGGTTCTGGTCATGATGACGGAGATGCATTGGGTGATGTTTTTGTTTGGGGTGAATACACTGGTGATGGAGTTGTAGGTGGTGGACCCCACAAAGCAAGTAGTTGTTTTGATATCAAGGTTGATTCTTTGTTACCTAAAGCTCTAGAATCTGCAGTAGTCCTTGACGTTCAAAATGTTGCTTGTGGTGGAAGGCATGCTGTATTAGTTACAAAACAAGGAGAAATATTCTCATGGGGAGAAGAATTGGGTGGCAGGATAGGGCACGGTGTAGAGTCAGATGTTTTACATCCAAAATTAATTGATTCCCTTAGCAATACAAACATCGAGCTTATAGCATGTGGCGAGTATCATACGTGCGCAGTTACCCTGTCAGGTGATCTCTACACATGGGGTGCAGGGCATTTTGGCATTTTAGGACATGGTAATGAAGTTAGTCATTGGGTTCCAAAGAGAGTAAATGGCCCATTAGAAGGAATCCCCATTTCTTCAATTGCATGTGGGCCCTGGCATACAGCTGTCGTGACGTCAGCTGGTCAACTTTTTACTTTTGGTGACGGAACTTTTGGTGTTTTGGGTCACGGTGATCGGAAAAGCGTTTCAATACCTAAAGAAGTTGAGTCACTAAAAGGACTACGAACCGTACGAGCCGCTTGTGGTGTTTGGCATACTGCTGCAGTTGTAGAAGTTATGGTTGGTAATTCAAGTTCTAGTAATTGTTCTTCTGGGAAAGTATTTACATGGGGAGATGGTGATAAAGGTCGATTAGGACACGGTGGTAAAGAAACTAAATTAGTACCTACTTGTGTTGCTGCACTTGTGGATCCAAATTTTTGTCAAGTGGCATGTGGGCATAGCTTGACTATAGCTCTTACATCTTCGGGCCGCGTGTATACCATGGGAAGTCCTGTTTATGGTCAACTTGGTAACCCTAAAGCTGATGGAAAGGTCCCGTTTTGTGTAGAAGGTAAGCTTTCAAAGAGCTTTGTAGAGGAAATAGCTTGTGGGGCCCATCATGTTGCAGTTTTAACTTCAAGAACAGAGGTTTATACTTGGGGAAAAGGTGCTAATGGTCGATTAGGTCACGGAGATACAGATGACAGAAATTATCCAACTTTAGTTGAAGCATTAAAAGATAAACAAGTTAAAGGCATTGCTTGTGGTACTAATTTTACTGCAGCCATATGTCTACATAAACGGGTTTCCGGAATCGATCAGTCTATGTGTTCTGGTTGCCATTTACCTTTTAATTTCAAAAGAAAACGCCATAATTGTTACAATTGTGGTCTTGTTTTCTGTCACTCCTGCAGTAGCAAGAAGTCACTAAGGGCATCTATGGCACCGAATCCAAACAAACCGTATCGTGTTTGTGATAATTGTGTGAATAAGTTGAAAAAGGCTATTGAAACTGATGCCCAATCACAGTCTTCTGTGAGTAGAAGAGGAAGCTTAAATCAAGGTTTAAATGAGCAAAATGAAAAAAATAATAATTTGGCATTACGATCTCGTCCTCATCTAGCTAGATTAGCTTCAATGGAATCATTGAGACCAACAGAAAGTTATTCTTCAAGAAAAAACAAGAAACTAGAGTTTAATAGCAGCCGTGTGTCACTTACACCTTCTGGAAGCTCTCAATGGGGTGGTCTTAATATATCCAAATCTTTTAATCCAGTTTTTAGTTCTTCTAAAAAGTTTTTCTCGGCTTCGGTCCCGGGATCAAGAATTGTTTCTCGGGCCACATCACCTATATCCAAACGGCCCAGCCCGCCACCTCGGTCTACCACTCCTACACCAACTTTGGCTGGACTATCGTCACCCAAGATCATGGTGGGTGATGCTAAAAGGACAAATGATAACCTCAACCAAGAAGTTACTAAACTAAAAGCACAGGTATATTACCTAGCATTCTTTTCATCTTTGTATATACTTTCAAATAAAATAGAGGTGGGCCAGGTGGCAGTTTCACCGTAATTACTTATGAATGTGTTGCATAAACTTATGTGTTATCTCTAATGGTCAAACAGATAATTTGAAAAAAATATAGCTTACGAGGGAACGGGTCAAGAGTAAAGACTCATGTGGGTTGAAATCATAGTCACAGGAAACGTTGGATACCCTACGAACCCCGTATCCAAATTTCCGTACCGAAACGGGGTACAAAAACGTACCGAACGATGGTGGTACGCGTTCCAGATTCAGTGTTTTTATCGTTCCCGTTCATACTTCCAAATTGTATCGTACTCGTCCGAATCGCGTACCGCTTCTTCCGATTCGGTGTTTCGAATCGTTAAGAATCACGTACCCATTGTTCCGATTCAGTGTTTCTCCTATTTAAAATATAAATAAACTGTTTCTCCTATTTAAAATATAAATTAACTGTTTCTCCCACTTGTGTTTCTCCCACTTGTCTGAAATATGAAGAGTCACTCTGTTTTTCCCACCAAATTTAACAGATATTTTGACAACTATTTACCCCATTTTTCTATAACTACAATTCATAATCAGATAGAAATCACAAATTAGTTTAGTGAACTTTCTAGTTTCTACTAAGAGTCTAAGATTATGAAATGTTTTGGTATGCTTATAAACTTTCTGTTAGGAATTCTATTAGGAATTCTATTTATGAAATGTTTTGAATCTTAGATAGATTATAATATATTTTGATATTATTATGAAACTTGTGATTTTATATTAAAATTATATGAAAAATGTTTTGTATACGATACTATGTATCGGACTATATGGTACATCGTACCACGTATCGAATTAGCGTACCGAATGAACCTACCCCCTTTCGTACCCAATTTTAGGAGGTGAACGAACCACGTACCAGTTTCCGTTTCCCGTACCGGATCGTACCGCGTTTCATGTGACTATGGTTGAAATCATCCAAAATGTTTTCTAACGAATAAAGCCTTCTAAATCATTTTAATTAAATGAATTCAGATTATCGTGAAAAAAATATAGTTTTCTTAATTATGACACGCCGGTTTTTTAAAAGATCTTTTTTTTGTTTGTATAAAATGTTGTTTTGGTCAATCCCACTGACTGACCTTGTACAAAAGGTTACCGATTACTTGCTCTGCTCTGCTCATTTTGCCACCTCTAATATAAAGCCATGGAAATATAGGGACAAATTAATACAGATAAAAAATAAAAGATCTTTACATGATATCACAAATAGATTAGTGTTTGACTTTAGTCAAATTTTTAAATATTATTGCTAAAATTTGGGGTTAGTTTTATGTACCCACAACATGGTTACTCAAATATTTAAATATTATTGCTAAAATTTGGGATTAGTTTTATGTACCCATAACATGATTCTTTGTTGTATGGATACACTCATTGTTTTACAACTAGCAACATAGCACATCATACATGTAACACTAGCTTAATGAGCTACATGTGTGAATCATAATATGTATGAAATCATTTTCATCAGCAAGACAGCAACCATTTGTGAATACTGAAGCTAATTAAAGACTGACACTTAATAATCTTCTTTGAGTCCTTAATTGAAGAAAAAAAAGTGTTTGTTAATATGTTTTACAAATTCAACTGTTGTATTCATTTTGGTCTTCATTTCAGGTTGAAAATCTTACCAGTAAAGTCAAACTTCAAGAAACTGAGTTGGAAAGAACTTCTAAACAACTGAAGGAGGCGATGGCAATTGCAGGGGAGGAAAGCTCAAAATGCAAGGCGGCAAAAGAAGTGATCAAATTGCTTACAGCACAAGTAAGATGCATCTTGTTAAACTGTTTTAAGTGTTATATTTGTTAAAAACATTTGTTGAACCTGTTTCCAGTTTTTACTACTAAATGCCACTAGAATTATACTTTTATAAGAAGGTAAACAACCTTTGGCCTGATTTCTGGTTTGGGTAACACATGCACAACCAGGCTCTAATTTTCAGAAAGACAAAAAAAATGTTCATTGGCACCTCATCATATACTAGGTAACCTGGTTAGCTTACCTCAAATCATAGTTTTTAAAAGTTGGTTACCTATTTATGGGTGAAAACAAAGATGGTTAGCGTAAACAGAAACAAGACCAAAGTTCATTACTTCATTATGCAATTTACCTTATATTTAGTTTATGTTAATCTTCGAGGAAAACCATGAATACATAATGCACATCACATAACTACGATGGTCAATTTATGTTGTTTGACTTTTTGGCTGATGATGTCCTTTCTTCTTTACTTTCATATGTTAAAAAAGCTGAAAGACATGGCAGAAAGGCTTCCTGTGAGAGCCACACGGGACATCAAATCTCCTTCCTTCACTTCTCTCGCCTCCAGTCTCTCCTTCAGTGATGTCGTATTAAATGCTTCTGTTGACCAGCCTAATGGTCAAACAACTTCATATAAAGAAGCTGATATAAGTGGTTCTAGCACCCCTTTAGTATTAAATGGATCAAGCACCACTGGAAACCACAGTTTGGGCCAGAACAAAGCAGTTCAATCAGAAGCAACAGTAAGAAATGGTAGCAGAAGCAAAGATGGTGAAGATGAATGGGTTGAGCAAGAGGAACCCGGTGTTTATATTACACTCACATCTTTGCCTGGAGGTATTATAGATCTTAAACGGGTCCGCTTCAGGTATGTTGTTTTCCTTTCCATTATCCTGAAGTGTAGATGGATTGATTAGGGTTATAATTTTTACTAACCGGTCAAATTGGAAACACTAAAAAGGTTAGCTTAGATGGAAAAGCGTTGAATGGGTGCAAAGTCACCCAATATGTATTTAAAATGCACATAACCTTGTAATTCATTTTTTTTTAATATTAGTCTTCTATTGATAATAATATAGTTCATGTAATCATATTTAACACAATAATTATGTATATAGTTTTTATATAGTAAAGGCAATAAAGTGTTTGCGGTTCGCTCATCGTGGTTTTCATATGCTACCTGTAATAGCTCTAGATCGGACTCATCTACTTGTCCATTAGAGAAGCTTATAAGGGGCCGGGATCCCCTGTTTTTTTCACGCAGGAGTGTAAATTTATGCATATTTCGTCCAAAAAATTGTATACTTATTGAGTCGGCCCCTTTGTTTTTTCTATTGACTTTCAACCCCCTTATATTAAAGTTCAAGCTCCGCCTTGTCCGAGTGTGTTTCACATAAGAGATTCGCTTGTTTCAGCATCCTGATACATGCATGAAAGGCTAACATCAATTGGAAAAGATTTTAACCACCTTTAACATTTTGAATGCAGTCGAAAGAGATTCAGTGAGAAACAGGCAGAGAAGTGGTGGTCTGACAATCGGGCTAGGGTTTATCAACGCTACAATGTATGTTTGGTTGATAGATCAAGCACAGGTGTTTCAAGTGATGATCTTAGCACAGTACATGTAGACCCATCATCATATGTAAATGAATTTTTCCCAGTTATACTCTACTGTTTCGTTTCAGCAAAGCAGAGATTGTGCCGATTTGAATTGCCTGGTTTGCAACATCATCTCATAATCACAAGGTTGGAAGCAAAGGTTTCATATAACAACAAAAGATTCGGTTATGATTCCGCCTTCCCTGTATCGCTTCCATTACGTTCCTACTTTTAAGGTTGATGAGTTGATGAATATGTAAATTCATCCTAGGTTTTATAGAAAGCTTAGCTGCTACACTGTATATTCATGCATGATTCTTTTAGAGTTTCTTTCTTAGCTTCCAAAGTTGTCATATATCTTAAAATCTTGCTAATTGCTTCTAGTTTGCTATCATCTAATATTCACTGGTTTTTCATTCTAACAGTGTATTTTCGTTCACTGCTCGATTTTGTATCATATGTTTGTCTGATATATGCAGTTGCTCAAAATCAAAACTGAACATGTCTGCTTCCAGACCATCGGTACGTAACACCATCAACATGTTATACTAATGATTTTATATTTTCGTCTCTTATACTAATGATTTTATATTTTCGTCTCTTATAATACAAACGACGAAACAAAACAAGTCACCGGAAGATTGTTATCCGCCCTTAGCTCTACACTGATCTTTGTTGTCTCTTCTTTAGTCGTACATGCAGCCCATTTTTCATACTCAAAAGAAGAGATAAACTATACGGCGGATCCACCATCTTCTCTGGCGTCCCACCGCCCCCAATCACCTCAATCTCGAACTCATGCATAACAGCCACAACCACCGACTTCATCTGCAAGTAAGCCATCTCTTTCCCTAAACACATTCTAAACCCACCGTGAAAAACCGGGTACTTATACTGATCCAACGGCTGATACACCCCGTCACCATCCAACCATCTTTCCGGTTTAAATTCTCTACAATCAGGCCCCCACAGCCTCTCCATTCTCCCCATCGCATAAGCCGAGTAATCAGCAAACCACCCTTTTCCCACGTACGTACCATCTGGTAGCACATCATCATCCACCGTCAATCTAGAATTGATGGGCACCGGTGGAAAGAGTCGCATGGACTCCGATAGAGCAGCATGCAGGTAATTCAGATTCTTCAAGTCATCGAAGGCGAGATTTAGCGGATGAGTATGGTGTGATGACGACATTAGCGTAGAGAATTCTTTCCGGATCAATTGTTTACAATGCGGATGCCCGTCTAACAACCAGAAAAACCATGTGAGTGCAGTTGAAGTTGAATCTTTACCTGCAAGTACGAAGCTGATGACGATGTCTCTCAAAAACTTCCTCCTGTCTTCATCTTCAAATCCCATATCCCAACTTGATGCCATGAATCTCGACAGTAAATCATCGTGAGTTCTGTAATCGTTTCGTTCTTCTTTCGATTTGATTACATCCATAGCGAATTGATTCACGGTTTTGATTGCTTCTTTGTACTTCCTCTCGTTCCCGATGTTTAAAAACCTCTTTAACTTCCACACTGCCGGTAACGGAGACATGAACCGGTGGGAGGTATGTTCCAGTGCGGTATCAAATGCTTGAACGAACAACAGGTTCTTCGAATCCTTTGAATCTCGATCTCAATAAACCTGATGTTAACGATAATATATTAGATTCTATTAGATATATAATATATTAGTTATGAATATATCTAACTAATATGTTTGATAGGAGTAACAAAGGACAAATAGTTAGAGACCAGCTTTTTAATCTCTGAGTTGTATAAAATGGTTCGGATTGGGTCAACGATAGTCA
>JBCNJP010000014.1:11060176-11157187 GCA_039602395.1 Deinandra increscens subsp. villosa
TATCGAAAGCCATAGTAGATTTCGATCAAGAGAACTAGGTTTTCGGCCAAGAGACAGCACGTTTTCGATCAGGTGGATCGAAATGGATGACGAAAACCAGGGTCGAAAACCTGTAAACACCAGGTATTCGATCAGACAAATGGTTTTCGGTCAAAACCGAAATCGATGACCAGCCGAAAACCACAGGAGTCGACCGAAATGAGGTTTTCGATTAGGCAGAATACCCGACCGAAAAGCTATCGGTGATTCGAAAACGAGTGTTTTCGATTGAGCTGCGGATCGAAAAGGTAATGGCTCGAAACTCAGGCTCGAAAACCCGAAGAATGAGCCGAAAACCAACTCGAAAACCCACAGAATGGATCGAAAACCAGGTACTTTGAACGCTGACTGAAGAATCAGTCAACGAGCACCCTTTTTCTCGGCAGAAAACCAGAAACTTGGATCGAAAAGGGTCAGGAAACCCTAGAAAAGCTCCTGAGCACGCACGAAAACCCTCTGTAATGCTCGAAAACCTCCTGAAACTCAGAAGGCAGCCGTCGAATGCTTGAACACCTGCAAAACACGAAAGAATACCGAACGAAAACCACACAAAACACAGAAACACAGCCCGTTAGTCAATGAAATCTCGAATCTAGTACCACGAGAGCCGCGAAACACGTGTTTCTTGGCTCTGATACCAATTGTAAGGATCCGATCTATCCCTCACGTGGTATTAATCCTAATGATTACGTGCGGAATCCGTAATCAAGAGGTGATTCGATAATGTAAACCAATAATGAACAAGTAACAATGCAAGAAACAATTAAGGGTTACCGAATGAAGATCACACGAACACAAGAGCACTTGAAAACACCGAATTCTAGAGGCTAGAATTCGTAAACACTTGATAAACTTCAAGATTCACCAACAACCCTAAAACCAATGAAAGACAAAGTATTTATAGGCCAAGGTTTGAGTGGAGAACAAGTCTCCTAAAACCCTAAAGGGTTCGGCCTACATGGGAGCCCACTCGAAACCATTTAGCCCATCAAAACTAAACACAAGTGTTAACCCAACCCATTACAATGTACCCAAAAACCTATAACTAACTAATGCAAAAGCCTTAACAAAGTCTAGGTCTTTACACTTAAAGTTGACAATGCTCGATATGAATAACATTCTCTCACTAAAAGAATTAAGAAAAATAACTTTATCAAATTGAGAGCATTCACAACCCATCCCCCATCCCCATCCCTATAATTTATACTTTTATCATTACTTTTTCTCTCTCTTCCACTCACAACCACAATTAAATAATACTTTTTTATACCCTCATCATTACCTTTTCTCTCTCCTTCAATCACACAAAACCCCAAATTAAAAAAAATCACCAGATTTTTCATCAAATATAGGGGTGAACAGTAATTTTTCATATCTTTTTAATCACAACCACTTACAACTAAACCCCAAATTTTAGGGTTTTACCTCACAATATTATAAGGGGTGGGTTGTGAATGCTGAGAAAAAAAAAAAAAGTTTACATCAATTAACAATTAATATAATTAAATACGATAGGCCGCATGACAGATGACGATTATTACTATAATGAGAAAATAAAAACGAATAAATTTAAATCGCTCAACTTTTTTACAATCAATTATGTATTTCTTAAATGTACATGTGGAAATCATTATAAACAAACTATTTATTTATGGAAAATTGGATTTTAATAATCCAAGTTATTACCAATTGGCCAATATTAATCCCAATTTCAAAATTGGCCTACATTAATCCCAATTATTAAGGTGTTAGATTTCATTGGACCCCCGTTAAGTTTTCCTTAACTCCGTTAGCTTTTTGCTGACGTGCACTGATTAATAAAAGCCACGTGGCTGCCACGTCAGCAAAAAACTAACGGAGTTAAGGAAAACTTAACAGGGGTCCAATGCAATCCAACACCTTAATAATTGGGATTAATGTAGACCAATTTTGAAATTGGGATTAATATTGGCCAATTGGTAATAACTTAGATTATTAAAATCCAATTTTCCTTTATTTATACATGTCTACAGACTATATCTAATTTTCTATACACATACGAAACCGGACCCTATGAACAACAACCGCCCTCCCAGTCTCCCTTGATGCATTATTGAACCAAAAGTTTGTTTCCCCCTCCTCTTCTTGACTTTGTTGTTTTCATCTGATTTATTTTACCTAACTCATACTCTCTGCAATAATCAATCCATCGATTCATCATCATCTTTCACTTCAATTTCCGATCAATGAACACTCCATTCTAGACTCCTCCTCCTTCAAACAGGTAACGGAATCTAACTTTTTTTTTCACCTTCTTTTTCTAATTTCCAAACAGTTTTTCATTTTTTTTTTTGTAATCGTAAATGATTAATTGATTATCATCGGATTTTGATTCGTATGATCAGCTAGAAATTTACAGAAAGGAGGAATAATTAATAAAATCCGTTCGAGACTAGTGTCAGTCGGTTGTAGGTTGATTATTTTCATGGCGGTTGTTGAGAACGGTGCGTCGAACACGAACACGAACGCGAACACGAACAATCAGGTCGAATCGAGCGATTATGAGAAGTCGGAATCTTCGATTGTGATTTCTAGGTCAAATGATAACGATCAGAGTTTTCATCAAGAGAAGATTAAGAAGATGACGGCTAATGGAAATGGCGTAGCGGATCATCGCCAGGATCATGAGGATGAGGGTTTGAAGGAGGAAATGAGGGATTTGGAGGAAATCCTGTCGAAATTGAATCCTATGGCTGAAGAATTTGTGCCTCCTTCACTCTCCAACAACGGTTATAATGGAGCTCAGTTACATTCACCACCTCCACCGCCAGCTGCTGCTCAATTTGGTTATGTTGCTGTTAATGATTTTCTACTTCAAACTAATCACACAGCTTTTACTAACATGAATGGCGTTTCAACTGGACGGGTATACCTCAAAATCTTTATTTTCATTTCGGTTTCATTTCTGTTTGCTTGATTGTTTCATTTTCATGGTTTATGTCAACACTAGCAGTTTCCTATATGTATATGTTTACTAGCAAAAAGAACATAGATAGATAATGGATTGAGGTTTTCTTTTGGTTTTGCGTGTTTAAGAAGTTGATTCAGGATACTTAGATAAGTAGTGGACTGAAATGTGTAGACGAGCTGGATCAAGGTTTGTCCCAGTTGTCTTACTCAAGTTCCATCATTTAGAGCCCTGATCTTTACACTAGCCATTTTCTTCAAATTTAGCAACTTTTAATTATTATATTTTGACCGTCAAATGCATAAATAGTTCATTGTCTCAATTTACGCGGTTCTTTATTTCTTTAACTTCACTAGTCACTTGTCAATTTTGCATTTTGAAGATTTGTCAATACCTGTAAAGTTAAAAGTTAATTTAGAATGTCTTTATAAAACGAAGCTTGATGTATTGTTTTTCTCATTCAATAGTATATCAATTTCTCTTGAGAGTTCTGTCTTTAACATTTGTGTTTCCACTCTCTGCCTTAGTTTCCTTTATGTGTTTTTCTTTTTGTGTATGATTAGAAGAAGGATAATTTTACTAATGGAAAACGGAGAATGAATAGTCGAACCAACATGGCACAACAAGAAGATGCCATTAAGAGAACAATTCATGTATCTGACATTGATCAGCAGGTAAAGACTCATATACTGCAATATTATCAGTTTTTTAACGTTATTTTAATATTTGGTTTCTTCTTTTGTGATGGTTTTGAGTTTAGGTTACTGAAGAACAACTTGCAGCACTATTCAGTAATTGTGGGCAGGTAAATATATTTGTATTATCATTATTTGTCTTTGCTGGTATATATCATGGTCTTCTAAATGTTATTTTTTTGTTGTCACAATAGGTTGTTGACTGCCGTGTGTGTGGTGACCCTAAATCTGTTCTCCGTTTTGCTTTTATTGAGTTTACTGATGAGGGTATACAGATATAACCTTTTCTACCTCTAGCAATTTTAAATTTTGCTTTCTATTGCATTAACTTTTGTCTATATTACTTGCAGAAGGGGCAAATAATGCATTGAGTCTTGCTGGCACGGTGCTCGGGTACTACCCACTTAGGGTGCTGCCTTCAAAAACTGCAATTGCACCCGTAAATCCAACTTTTCTGCCCCGAGTGAGATTCTTAACTCTTGACTAAAACTAGAGAAGCTTTAATAACTTATGTATGTATTGGTGTTCTAACTCTATTATTTTTTGTTGTTTGTGTTTAGTCTGAGGATGAAAGGGAAATGTGTGCTAGAACTATTTATTGTGCTAACATTGATAGAAAGGTTACACAGGCTGATGTTAAACTCTTCTTCGAATCATTTTGTGGAGAGGTTTTCATCTAACCTTTTTAAGAATTTGGTAACTTTATTCTCATATGATTTGTTATCCATTTATTGAATTTGCACTATGTAGGTCTATCGTTTGAGATTGCTTGGAGACTATCATCATTCAACTCGTATTGCGTTTGTGGAGTTCGTGAGGGTGATCTTTTAACTCCTTTTTTAGTTGTTGCGTTACTTTGAATATGCAATATATTTGTTGTCGAGTGGATTGGAAAATTTCTGAATGATTACTATGGAGGGGAACCCTTAATATATACAGATGAGAAACCTAGAAACACCTATGTTGGGCCCATGGGACATATATACTAATATAGTAGATAAGTAATACAAAACAGACAAATAACATTTTTTATATTAGATTGTTTAGCAACATGTAAAAGGAGCTTGTATTGATGTTCTGAACAAGCTATATAAACCATGCAAAGGGAGCTTCTTATGTTGCTTTAAATTGAGTACATTTTAGTTCAAGCATTAGTAGTGTGTGTGTGTGTACTTATACCTGTAATAAACTAATTACTGTTGTAAAGTATTTAAATGATAGCTTGAAGACAAGATAGTCCTTTTGTTGTTCTATCTTTATAGTGTTCTAGTTATGCCAGACAATTCACTTTATAATTCTTCAGATCGTAAGAAGTGTAAAATCTTGATTTCCTAGAATATCTGATGTATTACCTACTTTAACAGATCATTTAACTGTATTTGGTTCTAAGCTAAAATGGTAGCTCAAATTAGGATTAATTTAGTGTCAAAAATAACTATTTTGGTTATGTTTTTGGTGATTATGTGTTGTATCTTTCAGGCTGAGAGTGCAATTGCGGCTCTGAACTGTAGCGGTGCTGTATTGGGATCATTTCCAATAAGGTAATTTTATCCCATTTCAAACAGTTACAGGTAACACTTATAAACTGTGTATTTAAAACGGGGTAACACTTATAACTGTATTTGAAATAGTTAATAGTTACAGGTAACACTTATAACCTGAGTATTTGAAATAGGTCAGTTCGGTTTGAATTTATAAATAACAGTTCAACTGGGTGAAACATAAATAACAGCTTAAAATGAAAATGTCAAATGGGTTAAACAGGTTAAAAATGCTTACATCATATTTCGTTTTGTTTAAGGAAATTACATCATACATTTTATCATATCGGTTTTGTTACTAGAGTGAACACTTAAATTATTTACTAAGTTCAAAATCCCAATTTGGTGTGGCTTTAAATGGCTTCCAAAAATCCCAATTTGAGTTGGCATCTTCTAATTGGTTGGTGGGCATGGCTTCACCAAGCCACCCTACCACCATACCCCCTCCCCATAAAGGCATTGGCGGGTTGGCCCAAGTGGACCCACACATTAAATTTACCAGTGTAATTTATACCTGCTATGACGGTTGACCTGTACCGTAAGTCATATTGTTTGACCCCAGAATTTTCATTTTGACTGTTTTATTTTGATGCAGGGTAAGCCCTTCAAAGACACCTGTTCGCCCACGTACAGCTCGCCCTACCATGAAGTGACACACATAATGCCAGTAGAGATGCCTAGCTCGTCCTACTGTGAACTGACTATCAGTAGCGATGCCTGAATATACGCACCTGGATACACAGAAATTGTTTAATATTTATGTCGTTCATTTATGTTTGATGAATTTTGGCACCTAAGTTGTCTATAGGTCTGATTCTGTGATGCAAAAGTTGAAGGTCCAACTCGAACACCAAGACCGACAATGTTTAACTTTAAATTAGCATCTGTGTTCTTGCTTAAAGAGAGATGAGTGTAACCATGAAAAGAATGTGTATTACAAGTCATTTACATGATTGTTATGTCTCATATGGGAAACACAAAGAGTTTTTATTTATTTCTTTTTCTCTTCAATATTCATGCTTCAGATGAGTCTGAGCTACTTATTTGACTATCTGGCTTTTCAAGCTCAAGTGTTGCATTGAATCCAAAGTCAACCCCTGGAGAAAACGATGATTGCAGCTCTTCTAGAGACTGAATGGTATTGACCTTGTTGTCCTTTACCAAAATATTGCTCTGCAAAATGTGTAAAGAGAGAGGATTGAGGTTACAGTGGAATATGGGCTCCCCTAATCTTTTCGGAATAGGCGGTAGAGATGGGACTTGGGAGTGGGCTATTTACCTATAAATGGGTCGATTAAAGATTTGTTTTATCTCTAACGAGTCAAATAGCTTAAGCTAAATAAATTAAACTTAAAACACGATTAAATGCGTTAAAAAGTCATTAAAGTGTATTTAAATGAATAGAAGCTTACTAAATTGCTTTACTAGAAAAGGGATATTTTCGTGTTATATTTTTATACATGACTTATTTATAAATGTAAGTTCTAAAAAAATGTCCATCTTAATAACTAACTATTACCCCATTACCCAAATAGCGAACGCGTCCATTGTGTCCATTGTGTCACCTCTAGAGACAGGGGGGTCCATGAAATTTGGAATGTGACTAATCGACAACCCAACATGAGTCAATAGAGGAGGTCCTTAGGCCATTACCTTTTGGGTTTAGGGAGGAGTTAAATAAAGCACAAGTATTAACTTACCTTTTTTACATAATCAGCCATTGTGGAGCTAACTATTTCTTGAATGACAAATTTTGTAACGCGATCTTCACCAATTATCGACAATAAGAAGCTTTTGGGAACCTGAAAAAAATCCTGAATTAATCTTCTTACAGAGAGTGCATAACAAGATAATCCTCATGAAATTTTTACCTCACAACTAGTACAAACAAAACTATAGTTTGGTTTATTAAAAGAATAACTCCTTCCCTCAAACAGAACTTGCTAAATTATTCCACTTTAGGTACTGACGTGAAACGGGCAAAATTTTCTTTTTGGTAAACTTTAGGTAGAAGTACCTAACTGCCCATTTGATGCTACTAAATACAAAGGCTACCAGTTTTGCACAGTGGCACATTTTGTAATTCTGGAAATTGAATATAAGCTTGCATTTTATGGAGACATTATAAAGTTCCAAAATTTATAGTTGGTGACTAGAGTGATGCAACAAGAACTTCTTAGTCAGAGGATCATCATAAGATTCTTTTCACTACCGACTACAACTAAGGGTTCAACTCATGATTTTTTTTTATAAAAAAAATCAGCTTTTATATATAGAAAGTTGAAAATTTTTGGGGTCACCCTCTTGACCCTCTCCTGATCCTGCACCCAAGTGTTCTACCATCATCACAGCAAGAATGACAGCCACTAGAAGTTTCAACAGTTGCATAGTGGCAAACTTTGTAATTCCAGAAAATAAATGATAAACAAAGTAGAAGAATAAAAAAAAAAAACAAATACTGCATCTAGTTTTGTCACTAGCAAATAAAGAAAGTATAGAGATTAAGTGAGGTTACCTTGGATGTTTTCCCTGAAAGTGAGCATCCACATGCAAAAGAGAAACTGGTTAGGGGTACCAGACTTGGAAGGATGGCGTGAAAAGAATAAGTAATTAAATAGTGCAAGAATGGGGTAGAAAAACAGATAAATTGGTCACTCATTTTGTTTCTAATCACTAGAGGTGGTGATATCGGTGGCTCGGGCAGGTTGGGTAACATCTCAACTTGAATATGTTTGTTACGGGCCGGGTTGATTACAAACACTTTTGTCCAAAGCTGTTATTTTTCTAATACATAGTTGCTATATCAATATGGTTGGATATAAATTAATTGAATAAAAAGATTTTGAAGGTTGTCACCTAAGGAGAACCACAAACAAAAATTGTAGGACAGACCAAGACACCAAGACACCAAGACACCAAGACAAAATTACTACAGCCAACAAGTTTTGAAACATTGTCAATTGATTCAAGGGGGACGGGGTTAACCACTCGAGCCATCTATCGTTGTTTAATCATACTCAAATTAGTATATCTAATTATATACTTGGATATTAACATCATGAAATATAACGACACTTGGTGAACTTTCTCAAAGTAGAAAAGATAAAGTAGTATAAGGTTCACCAGTGAGTTCAAAATAACTCGGTAACACATGATACTAAAATCAGTCAACATATATGCCTAATACTTTTCACATGCTCTTGGAAATTTATGATGTTAATTTTAATCAATAAGAACTTAAGGATAACCAATACCATGCAACAACACAGATCACCAAATTGCTTATTTTCTATCACAGATTCACAGACAATCATCAGAAAAAAACAACCAATAAGAAGTAGAAAATTATGATTAATAAGCTAAGATAATTCACTTCTTTCAGTCAAATTGCAAATTACCTCCTTTTTGCCTGCGGAAGCCTGGAACTGGTGGTGCTGTACGAGCCAAATTTGTCAAAACTTTATCAAATACTATTTGTGTTTCCTTCCCTGGTAATTCAACTTTCACCTGATATCCATATTAAATGTCTGAATAAACTGATACAAAATCCAAATGCAGACAATAAAAGCTGCAGTATTGGTGTCAATCTGATCATACAGTAACTTTTTGTAGATATTCTCATTAAGCATAACCTGCATAAAACATCTCTATAGCCTGAACCAAACTGCAATGATTAATCTTATAGTCTACCATATCCCAGTGCTACTTTTCAACTACAAAATTATTTTCTATTCGTTTCAGTTTTCTAAAGAGTGTATATCTTTTCTTATAAATGAGGTATAAAATCTCAGAAAGTGCAGAAGGAATTTGTAGTAAAAGTCATGCTTCAGAGCTCACTTGCATCTTATCATCATCTTGCAACTCCACAAGTACATTTGCATTTTTTACTGTTACCACATTTTCATCTGATATCGAAGCTTCTACACCTGCAGTGCATTATATAAATAAAGTCTGAAATACAGTTTGCATTTAATGTGTAGATGATAAAAAGTATATGATGTATTGAAAGTTTGGTCAAAGGTCAAGTTGACCTGGTTCAACAGCTAGTAGTGGCCTAACAAAGGAGTTGAGACTAGAGTTGTGGAATTTCAATAACCTGTATATATCAGAAGGTATAAAAAGATGAGACAAATCATGGAATCCACATTCTAAATTCTAAAATATGCTATGGAATAAAACATATATTACGCATTATGTGGTTCTGACTGTATAGAACACGCACCACCTGTAAATAATGACTAAATATGTAATAACACAATACGGTTTTTTAATAAAACGATTTAGGAGGCTATATGAGCTTGAAAGAAAACTTTCAACTGGCTTTTCCCTTTTTAGCTATATTTATGGTTCAATCCATTTGAGATAAAAGACATAAAACAAACCCTGCGACTGATTCATAAACAAATTGGTCAAATATGGCATATCTAGTATAACTGCCTAATAACCTATGAACACTGGAAGAAGAATGATCATGAACTTAACGGATAATAGCAATTTACCTTCCATCTAGACTCTGTTTTGTAGAGAAAAGACTGATAGTTGCTGAATTATGCCAGATTGGACCACGCACATGGTTGCTCTTAACAGTAGCATGCTGTAGAATGTAGAGCAGCAAAACAGTCAACACTAAATAGTAACTAAATACACATTACAGCTGAAGAATTTAACGGATCAACCAGGCGAAATGTGGCTCGATTGTAGCTAACCGTTCAGTATGTATAATCATAGGTTATTCTATTCGTTATCGGTTAATTTTGCAACGGATATACAGCATTGCAATTCGTAATACTCAAAAAGGTAATCTGATATCAGGAATCTACGGAAATGGAAGCTCTGAATAGACTTAGGGTTTGTAGAAAGTTACATTGCAGATTTTAAATTGGAGAAACGTTGGAGGAGCATTCATCGTTATCTTCATGGTCGCCATCATCGTGAAGCTTCTGTAGCCACCGGCCTGTTTTTTGTCCAATCCTTTTAAGTTTTAACTTTTAATCACTCCGGTTTTCCCAAATTACTAATATGAACCTTTGACTTTCAATTTTTTGTCCTTTTACTACCAAATACTTTCTCCATTATAAGACTACCCACATCAATACCACACTAAATACCACTAAATACCACCTTTTTGGTCCAGTCAGCATGCCACGTCACGTACTTACCACATACCACAAAACCCACTTTTTTTCCACATCAAGTACTTCCCCACATACCACCTTTTATTTCCACATCACCATTTTATTTAATCTTTATTTATTTATAACGGCTATATTTTTATTAAAAAAATTATTTAATATTAAATTATTATTAAATGTTAACGGCTATTTTATTTAAAATTTAAAATTTTTTATATTTAATAAAAAAAATTAAACATGGAAATCCTACATTACTTTTATTAAAGCAAACCAAATTTAAACAACACAACAAATCCTAAAAGTTTAACTTAAACACAACTAATCTTCATCACACATCGGCTTGTTTGCCCAAAGATGCTCGACTAAATCGTTTCTTAGAGCCGTATGCTGATCCCTAGCACGCAAGTCTATGAACCTCTCAAGGGTATGGACAAATGCTTGAGGTGCTCCATGATTATATGGAGGTGGAGGAGGTGTACCATCCTCAGGAGTCCAATTCAACACATCACGTCCTTCGTCTTCCACAATCATATTGTGTAGGATGATGCAAGCCAACATAATATCACCAATATTTGGTAGATCCATTGACCTTGATGGTCCTCTAATTATTCCCCACCTAGACTGGAGAACACCAAATGCCCTCTCAACATCTTTCCTGGCAGACTCTTGTCGACGCTTAAAGTACCTCATCTTCAAGTTGTTCTCAGGGGGATATGTGAAACTCTTCACAAGTGTTGACCATGCAGGATAGATACCATCTGCAAGATAGTAACCTTTCCTATAGACATTCCCATTCACATGGAAGTCACACCTAGGTGCTTCCCCCTGCAAGATCTCGTTAAACAACGGAGATTGGTTGATCACATTGATGTCATTGTTTGATCCGGCAACACCAAAGAAAGCATGCCATATCCACAAGTCTTGTGAAGCAACAGCCTCAAGCATGATTGTTGGATAACCATGGTCACCACGAGTATAGTGCCCCTTCCAAGCAGTTGGACAATTCCTCCAACCCCAATGCATACAATCAATGCTACCAAGCATCCCTGGGAAGCCATGCTTCTCCTCATGGAAGGCTGTTAATCGATCAACATCTTCTTGGGTTGGCCTTCTTAGGTACTTGTCCCTATAGATCTCCACAATAGATCTACAAAAGTTGTGTAGACATTTGATGGCAGTACTCTCACCAATGCGTATGTATTCATCGCATTGATCAGCTGAAGCACCATATGCTAGCTGGCGAAGGGCACATGTGATTTTTTGGTTTGTTGAAAGGCCTAGTCTGCCAGCAGCATCACGACGTTGTGTAAAGTATCGCCAGTTAACAGACATACCTTCTGTAGTAATATCGGTAGCAATGCGGTTATAAAGGCGACGGGTCATTCTGTATCGCCTTCTAAAGAGGCCTTCATGATACACAGGTTTCTCAGCAAAATAGTCATTGAACAAACCCACATCACCTTTTTCACGTTCTCTGTTTATTTCTCTTCGCTTCTTCCTTGGTTGGGATGGACCAGCTTCGCTGGCAGCAATTGAAGCTTCCATCGCTTCGTACTCTTCCGCCAGTTGGACAAGATCACTCATGTCTAGTGCTATTTTGATGTGCTCGGGAAGGTGGTCGGGAATGTTGAGATCAGGGATACCAGGGAAACCAGGATTCATTTTTTAGAGTTTTGAGTTTGAGAGAGATTTGATATTGAGAGGGTTTTGTGAGAGATGTGTGAAATGAAATGAGAATACTGAGTGTATTTATAGCAGTGATGAAAAACTAGCCGTTAGGAAAAATACAAAAAAACTAGCCGTTATTAATATTTTATATTAAAAAACTAGCCGTTAAAATAAGACAAAAAAAAAATTAGCCGTTATTTAAAAAAAAAATACTAAAATTAATGTTTTAATTAATTATGAATTTTAGAATTTTTTTCAGATTTTTTTGAAATTTATTTATATTTTATTTGTATTATTAAATATTAAAATGAAACAAAAATCTTTGAATTTTAAAAAAAAAGAACCGTTTAAAAGAAAAAGAAAAAGGAAAAAGAAAATGATGGGCCCACTTGTGTGCGTATGTATGCGTACGTAGGTACGTACGTACGCGCGTACGTACGTACGCCACAACGGGTACGTACGCCGTACGTACGTACGTACGGGGCTAAATACGATTGATGCGGAGGGTCTTAAAGTGACAATTTTTGGATGATTATCAAGTATTTTTTGTACGGCTTAATTTATTCTTTTTTTATCAAAGAAATTTGAACCTTTTATCATATAAGGAAATGGTAAGCCTTGTTTAGCATCATGATTAGTAGGTATTTAAGAGATTACAAATCATTTAAATATGAAAACCCCGTTACATCTTGGTTGTTGTCCACCTAACTCCTGAAGTGATTTTTTTTGAAAGTTTACTTTTAATCCCGAGGCAAGCCAACTAGTATTTTGTCCATTCTCCAATTAAAAATGTATCATCTACATATAAGAGATACAATAAATACGACCCCCTTTTTTAACGAATTCAAACGATGTAGAATATCATAATCACGTTCCACTTGAGTGACCACATGAAGGGTCCTTGTCACCCTGTCACAATTATGAATGAAAAAGATGATATGGAATCACTTTGCCATGACATTGGATCCATAAACTCCATTGGTGAGGGAAGCCAATCTAATCATATTTGAGTTAAAGGAAATATCAGTTTAAAACTTTAAATTCAAATTGATAAAAGTCTTTTCAAAGTTTAACTTAAACAACGCCTACTACTTTTATAAATTGTTTTAGTCAATCCACAGGTTCATTTAATATCATTAGATCATCAAGGATATTCTCGCTCACCAAGAAAGTCATTTACACATTGTCAAATAAGAGTCAACAACTAGGTTGCGCTTGTCTATCAAAACTTTGATTAGAAATTTACACATACACCTAATAATATTATGATGGTCGAATAATGAGGTTGGGTCACTCATTTCGACACAAGAGTGATGGTAGACGGGTTACAACTATAAGATATAACACCTTGGAATAAAAGCTACTATATCTGAATATAAAAATCAGTACATAAAATATCCCAATAAGACTTAATGAAGTGGAAGTAAAATCAACAGATAACATATTTTATTTAATTGAAAATAAATTACATGCTAGAATAAAGTGTTTTCCCTATTCAATTATGACTTGTCACATTACAAATCATAATTATAATTTTTTATTTATTTTTTTTAACTTGTTTTCATTTCACTTTTAAACTATTATCTTTTATAACTTGTTATATTTATGGCCTGGCACGTGACAAGTTATAATTAACTTGCTTCATTCATGGCTTGCTACATGACAAGCAATGCTTAATTATTCTTTTTAAATTGTTTTTTACTTTTTAAAAATTCTTTATAAATCATTTAAAACATTTTATTGTTTTAGTTAATTTTAGAGTACTCTTAATTTTACTATAAAGCTATAGATTATTATTTATCACTCTGAAAGTAAAAAACTAAAAACTAAAAATCTAAAATGCGACTTGAGTCCTATTTTAGAGCTAGTTTTTAGTCCACGAGGCTACTTCCTCTTTCTTCTTGCGGTCTGAACTCCTGGTCAATCAACAATTTCCTAGGTCTTTCCATGCTGATCTGACCTCTCATTCACCTCACAATCACATAGTACCACCTACACACTTCCAGCTAAAACAATCATTCAGATTGATACAAATTTGCAAAAGGATTCCATTTCAATTTTGCTCCAGATTGATACGATTTGAGCACGAATTCCGTCCTCCGATTCCGACTATCAGGGCTATCAATTAGCTCTCAGTCATTTGTCATGCTTCGGTGTTTAATCAGCTCAATGTACTACTACATAGATTATGTTAGAGATTACGATTGATTTGATGAACGAGGTTAGAAGATTGCGTGCAATTAAGAGCGAAAATGAGGTTAATTGTTACGGTGGATACTGGTACGTGAATGCTTGAGATTGTTGCTGAAACGAATGATGAGTTCAGATGTTAGTAGAACGGGTGGACAAGTTGAAAGGGACATTGAACAGGTAAATCGCTTATAAGTTTCTCTGAGCTACTAATGGTAGGGTTATGAAGTTATGATTATTTAACTAATCAAATGCATATCCATTGATGCCGATTAACGTAGGTTTATAGCTTTATTCGTTAGTCAACTTCATTCCTTGCATCTATGCATGCAATTTTCCTGTAGTAACAACTAATGCTGTTTAGCTATCAGTGGGAATGCAATTATGCAAATTTTGAATGTTCTTTGATCCGTGCTCTTTTTTCATTGTTTATACCGCCATAAAGTTGGGAAATAGTATTTCTACTTACTGCTTTGTAGAATAAGTTGTGTGAGCTAAGTTTAACAAACATTGTTACATATTGATGGCTAGAAGCAGTAGCTTAAATTAACTTCCTGCACACAATTGTAACTGTTTTAAATGGCCTAGTATTCTCAGAAATATTTGATTACCATAAGATATTAACATGTATATAATGTTATAGTTGCCAGTTTGAATCTCCACATCTAGTAATGGCTGATAAGGTCAATCTTTTGTGTTCCATGAGTTCTGATAGCAACTGGTATCACTTCTCTAACAGTAATGGCACTTTTGTAATTCTGTTTATGGTGGATGTTTAAATACATGTTTTATCATCTTTCTTTCTAGCAGAAAATGTGGTGAATTCTGTAACTTAAATGCCAATTTCTATATCTACAGGCCATTACTGCTCTTAAAAAGGGGGCTTACCTTCTCAAGTATGGAAGAAGAGGGAAGCCTAAGTTTTGTCCCGTAAGGTTGGCTAATGTAAGTTTGACTTTATCATTTGTGATTATGTGCCTCCAATTGGTGTTATTTATTTATGTTTACTTTTACTACCAGTTAATCGGTTTTATCTTTCAGACATCTGTTTGTTTGATCCTCATTCTTTTTTTTTCTTTTTTTTAACTGATGCTGGTTTTTCTCTGCTATTTCAGGATGAGTCTATTCTCATATGGTTTTCAGGGAAAGAAGAAAAACAATTAAGACTAAGTCATGTCACCAGAATTGTATCAGGGCAGCGAACTGTAAGTTATTTACTTTGCATATTTTAGTTAAAGGTTATTATGCTAATTATAAGGGAAGATCGTAAAATCAACCCAGTACAAGAAGGATAATTTGGCATCAAAATTATATATATTTACAATAACAAATGGGGGTCATACACTCATTTACTACTATTCATATGTGCACTAATAGGAACATGACACGTGTCATGTTCCACCACTAATAACATGACACGTGTCATGTTCAATCGATAATAGATTGGTTACGTGGCCTGACACGTGTCCATGTGTCATATGTAGGTCAATGCTTTTGCGACACGTGGTCATGTGTTAAGTCACGTATGACGATACGTGACTACGTGTCAGGCCAATGTTTTTACGACACGTAGTTAACTTTTAATTCACTTTTAGAGTTTTCGACTTTGACCACGACGTATAACATAACACGTGTCATGTTCAATCAATAATAGATTGGTTACGTGGCGTGACACGTGTCCACGTGTCACATGTAGGTCAATGCTTTTGCGACACGTGTTCATGTGTTAGGTCACGTAAGACGATACGTGGCTACGTGTTAGACCAATGTTTTTACGACACGTGGTTAACTTTTAATTCACTTTTAGAGTTTTCGACTTTGACCACGGCGTTTCGGAAAATGGGTGGCCCGCTGCGAAGCACGGGCGGGTCACCATCTTGTTACTTACAAAATCCGTTTAAGAGACACTTAATTGACTTCAAAGTAAAATTCACATTAAAATTTAATGTTAGCCATACACTTAATTGATTAAATTAGTGAAGTATTTGGATAGTTAGCCATTTTATTAAGTTATATAGTAGTATAATATTTACTCGAACGTTGTAGGCGCACATGCTTGTATCCTATACCATGGAATGGGTTAGAATATGGACTCATGGGTTTTGCTTGATTAAGTAATCAAAGTTTTTTGTCGTATCTAGAGATATGCCATTTTTAGTAATGTTACCTAGAAACTCTTTTAGGATCACAAATTTAGTTATTTAAATAACCTTTCTTTTCTTAGTAAATATGCATGTGTGTATGCTTGTGCTTGACCCTTAATGCTATGGTAGTGTATGGTTCCCTTAACTTTATTTAGGGCACTATTATCTGAATGTTTTACCTGTCTTATTAAGGGAATCCAATCCACTTGTATTTTTGTAATTGTTATGAACACTTACTATGATATCACTTTCTTGTGCAGCCAATCTTTCAAAGGTACCCACGGCCTGAGAAGGAGTATCAGTCGTTCTCCTTAATATACAATGATAGGTCTCTGGATTTGGTAGGACCTCCAGTTCATTATGCCATTGTTGTTTTTGTACATTTTGTACCATTGCTAACCTTTTATCTGCCGATTAGCAGTAAGTTCTGAGAATTCGTATTTATATTCTTGCAATTCATTTTGGTTACTTAGATCTGTAAGGATAAAGATGAAGCTGAGGTATGGTTTAGTGGCCTTAAAGCACTAATATCACGTGGCCATCAGAGAAAGTGGAGAGCAGAATCAAGAAGTGATGAAATCCCATCTGAAGCTAATAGTCCCAGAACATACACACAAAGAAGCTCCCCTTTGCATTCTCCATTTGGTAGTGGCAGTAGCTCACAGAAGGTACAAATTTATATCTGGTGTGATTACACGTGGAATAATTCATGGATCCTGGTGGGTTGGGTTGGGTAACATGTCAAAACTGCTAATTCTTTGGTACATGTCGAAACAGGTCAGGCTATTTGACCAGAAACACTTATTGTCATAAGTTTCTAGTGTTTTTAACAAATAGTCAGTGTGCCACATAAGAAAAAACTTATATTGTACAATAATAGTGTGGTTTTTATATAAGAAAATTCTATGAGGCTTGATGCATTCAAATACACTTTAGGTGTCTTTTTACTTGTTCCACACTTCCACCCTTTTGACCCTTTTCCTTTTAAGGCATGCTTGTGTGACCCATTAGAGGGAAATGTAACCTGAGTTGACCCATTGATAAGTGAATGGATACCGGGTCAAAGCTGGTAATTCTTTGGTATGTGTCACCATGGATTGGATCGGTTGACTTGGCAAATTGTCCAATTTTTTCTTTTGTTTTTAATTTATAGTAAGTGCGAACTTGTTAGTGTGAACTTATATTATTCCCTTTAAAATTAGTTTCTTTTATAAAATAATATAGGTGGTTCCATGCATTAATTATACACTTCGAACGCTATCGACTCATTTCCTTCTAAGTTCTTTTCTTTAATATGTAGCCTTTTGACCTGTTGCAGGTAAACGATAACCTGAATTGACCAATTCATAAGTGAACGTATTGAAATTGCCATCTCTAGTTGTGATGTAGGGATGTTCGTGGCTTCATGCACACACACACACACACACTATACAATGGCTAAATGTCAGGTTTTGTTGCATTTTCAGGACACTATTGATCATCTCAGCCTTTATACTCCATATGCAAGTCCACCTGAATACGGTCTAGAGAAAACATCTCCAGATGAGACTTTATATAAGCTTCCTCCTAAGGGTGTCTTTCCACCCATTCCCACCAATGGGTTGACCCATTCAGTGTCATCTGGTGGTTCCGACAGCATGCACAACCACTTAAGGGGAATAGGAGTAGACACCTTTAGAGTAAGCTTATCAAGTGCTATCAGCTCATCAAGTCAAGGTTCTGGTCATGATGACGGAGATGCATTGGGTGATGTTTTTGTTTGGGGTGAATACACTGGTGATGGAGTTGTAGGTGGTGGACCCCACAAAGCAAGTAGTTGTTTTGATATCAAGGTTGATTCTTTGTTACCTAAAGCTCTAGAATCTGCAGTAGTACTTGATGTTCAAAATGTTGCTTGTGGTGGAAAGCATGCTGTATTAGTTACAAAACAAGGAGAAATATTCTCATGGGGAGAAGAATTGGGTGGCAGGATAGGACATGGTGTAGAGTCAGATGTTTTACATCCAAAATTAATTGATTCCCTTAGCAATACAAATATCGAGCTTATAGCATGTGGCGAGTATCATACGTGTGCAGTTACCCTGTCAGGTGATCTCTACACATGGGGTGCAGGCCATTTTGGCATTTTAGGACATGGCAATGAAGTTAGTCATTGGGTTCCAAAGAGAGTAAATGGCCCATTAGAAGGGATCCCCATTTCTTCAGTTGCATGTGGGCCCTGGCATACAGCTGTCGTGACGTCAGCTGGTCAACTTTTTACTTTTGGTGATGGAACTTTTGGTGTTTTGGGTCATGGTGATCGGAAAAGCGTTTCAATACCTAAAGAAGTTGAGTCACTAAAAGGACTTCGAACCGTACAAGCCGCTTGTGGTGTTTGGCATACTGCTGCAGTTGTAGAAGTTATGGTTGGTAATTCAAGTTCTAGTAATTGTTCTTCTGGGAAAGTATTTACATGGGGAGATGGTGATAAAGGTCGATTAGGACACGGTGGTAAAGAAACTAAATTAGTACCTACTTGTGTTGCTGCACTTGTGGATCCAAATTTTTGTCAAGTGGCATGTGGGCATAGCATGACTATAACTCTTACATCTTCGGGCCGCGTGTATACCATGGGAAGTCCTGTTTATGGTCAACTTGGAAACCCTAAAGCTGATGGAAAGGTCCCGTTTTGTGTAGAAGGTAAGCTTTCAAAGAGCTTTGTAGAGGAAATAGCTTGTGGGGCCCATCATGTTGCAGTTTTAACTTCAAGAACAGAGGTTTATACTTGGGGAAAAGGTGCTAATGGTCGATTAGGTCACGGAGATACAGATGACAGAAATTATCCAACTTTAGTTGAAGCATTAAAAGATAAACAAGTTAAAGGCATTGCTTGTGGTACTAATTTTACTGCAGCCATATGTCTACATAAACGGGTTTCCGGAATCGATCAGTCTATGTGTTCTGGTTGCCATTTACCTTTTAATTTTAAAAGAAAACGCCATAATTGTTACAATTGTGGTCTTGTTTTCTGTCACTCATGCAGTAGCAAGAAGTCACTAAGGGCATCTATGGCACCGAATCCAAACAAACCGTATCGTGTTTGTGATAATTGTGTGAATAAGTTGAAAAAGGCTATTGAAACTGATGCCCAATCACAGTCTTCTGTGAGTAGAAGAGGAAGCTTAAATCAAGGTTTAAATGAGCAGAATGAAAAAAATAATAATTTGGCATTACGATCTCGTCCTCATCTAGCTAGATTAGCTTCAATGGAATCATTGAGACCAACAGAAAGTTATTCTTCAAGAAAAAACAAGAAACTAGAGTTTAATAGCAGCCGTGTGTCACTTACACCTTCTGGAAGCTCTCAATGGGGTGGTCTTAATATATCCAAATCTTTTAATCCAGTTTTTAGTTCTTCTAAAAAGTTTTTCTCGGCTTCGGTCCCGGGATCAAGAATTGTTTCTCGGGCCACATCACCTGTATCCAAACGGCCCAGCCCGCAACCTCGGTCTACCACTCCTACACCAACTTTGGCTGGACTATCGTCACCCAAGATCATGGTGGGTGATGCTAAGAGGACAAATGATAACCTCAACCAAGAAGTTACTAAACTAAAAGCACAGGTATATTACCTAGCATTCTTTTCATCTTTGTATATAATTTCAAATAAAATAGAGGTGGGCCTGTTGAATCAAGTTAACATTGGTTAACTTTGTGTAGTCTCTGAGTTGCTAATTTCATGAAAGAGCACGGACTAAAAGTGTAAATTGTGTTTACACTATGAAATGACCGTTAGAAAGTTTTGAGGAGTAGTTGACAAGGTGTGGAATCTGAGAGGACCAATGTTGTAAATAGTTTGTTAGGTTAAACGGCTATTTAAGCTAGGAGCTGAGTTCGAGTTTGTAGATTTCCGGTTTTGTATTTTTTCGTTTACAAATCAATAATATTCTCCCTTTTCTTGTCAAATTTGTTTCAATCAATTTAGATACCAAACCAATTAATTCTTTAATTGGTATCAGAGCGAGTGTGAGATCAATCGGTTGAATCGTGATTTCACGGTGATTCAATCAATTTGGGGAAATCTCTATTGCGAAGGAATGCGATACTGATTTCAGAAATCTCAGTGATCTTGGCAAGTCGATCTTCTGATTTGATTGTCGAACATCAATGGCGGACGGAAATGGTGGAAATCCAGCCGGAGGAAGGCAAGTTCAGGTAAGGGAAAATTATACCACCATTCCTTTACAGTGTCCTGTTCTTACCCCCACAAATTACACCATATGGGCTGTAAAATTGAAGGCAATCTTCAATGTCCATGGTTTGTGGGAGGTGATTGAACCCCAAGAAGGGGCTGAGGTTGATAAGAAGAAAGATGCTGCAGCGATAGCTTATCTCTATCAGGCATTACCTGAGGAAATGATCCTGCAGTTTGCAAGATTAGAAACTGCAAAAGAAATTTGGGAGGCCATCAAGATTAGGAATATAGGTGTTGATCGTGTAAAGAAAGCCAGGCTTCAGACCATCAAGTCTGAGTATGAAGCCCTAAAGATGAAGGAGAATGAAACAGTAGATGAATTCTCTGCAAAATTGAGTGGAATAGCCTCAAAAGTGGCTGAGTTAGGAGAACAGGTTGAAGAGTCTCTCTTAACCAGGAAACTTCTTGACTCAATGCCAGCTAGGTTTATTCACCTCATTGCCTCAATAGAGCAGTTTATGGATGTTGATAGTCTGAAATTTCAAGAAGTTGTTGGAAGGCTCAAAGCTTTTGAAGAAAGAACTGGTATGAACAAGAAGGTTGTATCAAGCAAGGATGATCAACTCCTCATGACCTATACAGAATGGCAGTCCAAAGCTAAGGAATCAAAGAGTAAAGGCAGGTGGGAAAAGGAAAATCAAAGCAAGGGATTAGAAAATGGGTTCAAAGGGAATGCCAAAGGGAACCAAGGTGACAAGAAGGATAAGAATCAAAAGAAAGGTCAGCCAAAGGGCAAGAAGGACAAGTCAAAAATCAAATGTTTTAAGTGTGAAAGATTAGGTCACTATGCAAGTGAGTGTGCAAAGTATAGTGATAAAGGGCCTGAGGTTCATTTAAATGCACTTGATGATGATGAAGATTCACCAGCTCTTCTAATAGCTTCAGTTAAAGAAGACAAGAGAGAGATGGTATATCTAAATGAGGCATCAGTGTTGCCAGAAAAGTACAATTCAGATTGTAAGAATGAGGAAGTTTGGTACCTGGACAATGGAGCATCAAACCATATGACAGGTATGGCATCTTACTTTTCTTTTCTTGATAAACATGTGGGTGGCAATGTTACATTTGGTGATGGGTCTAAGGTTAGGATAGAAGGAAGAGGATCCATAATCTTAGAAGGAACTACACAAGAACAAAGGCTGCTTAGGAATGTTTATTATATACCCAACCTAAGAAGTAGTATAATCAGTTTAGGTCAGGCTACTGAGGGAGGGTGTGAGGTTAAGATGAAGGATGACTGCCTATGGTTATATGAAAAATCTGGTACTTTGCTTCTTAAGGTAAAGAGATCCCCTAATAGGCTATACAAGATAAAACTTAGAACTGGCTCACCAAATTGTTTCCTATCTAGTATTAGTGATCATTCTTGGCTTTGGCATGGTAGATATGGGCATGTCAACTTTAAAACTCTTGAAACAATGGCTAAGGGTAATATGGTCATTGGTATGCCTAGTATTAAGAATCCAGAGAAACTGTGTGATGCCTGTCTTGCAGGCAAGCAAACAAGACAGTCTTTCCCTAAAGAATCTACATTTAGGTCTAAGTTTCCTTTAGAAATGGTCTCAATGGATCTGTGTGGTCCATTGACACCTGCTACCAAGAATGGAAATAAATATTTTATGCTCATTGTGGATGATTGTTCAAGATATATGTGGGTATATTTCCTGAAAACAAAAGATCAGGCATTTGATGTTTTTGTTAGATTCAAGAATGAAGTTGAGGCTAAGTTTGATAAGAAAATCAAAAATCTTAGGTCTGATAGAGGAGGGGAGTTCACATCAAATGAGTTTAACTCATTTTGTGAATCAAATGGCATTCATAGGATGTTGACTGCACCTTACTCTCCACAGCAAAATGGTGCAGTGGAGAGAAGGAATAGAACTATAATGGATATGACTAGGTGTATGTTAAAAGCTATGAGTGTTCCTAATATATATTGGGCTGAGGGAGTTAGGCACTCTATCTATCTGTTGAATAGGATTGCCACTAGATCCTTAGACAACAAGACACCCTATCAGGTCTTGAGAGAAAAGAAACCTCAAATAGATCATTTAAGAATTTTTGGATGTGTAGGCTATGTGAAGGACAATCACCCAGGACTTAAGAAATTGGAAAATAGGAGTAACCCTATGATTTATCTTGGTAGTCAGGAGGGTACTAAGGCATATAGAATGTTAGATGCTGTGAATGAAAGGATTGTCATAAGCAGGGATGTGAGGTTTGATGAAACCAGGAAATGGAATTGGGAAAGCAGCACATCAGATTCAAAAGAAAAGGGAATCCAGGAAGAAACAACATGCTATGATGTTGACTTAGATTTAGGGGATGAGCATGAGGAAGCTGAGAATGCTAATATAGGTGATAATCAGCATCAGGAAGGTGCTAGTAGCAATTTAGACTCAGGATTTCATGACTCTGGTTATGATAGTGATGGATCAGACCCTCATAGTAGTCCATCTCCTATAGCTAGTCCATCTATTCCTGTTAGGAGATCTGATAGAGTTCCTAATATGCCAAGAAAGTTTCAAGACTATGAACTTGATAAGAGACTAAAGTCAAGCCAGGTTAGACAGGATCAATTGAATCAGGTCCAGGCTCTATTAGCTCAGGATGATGAACCATTTAGTTTTAAGGAAGCTGTTAAGCTTAAGTGTTGGAGAGTGGCAATGCAGGAGGAGCTAGATGCCATTCAGAGAAATAATACTTGGGTTTTAAGTGATGTTCCATCAGGGGTGAGACCAATAGGCTTGAAATGGTTGTACAAAATTAAGAAAGATGCTCAGGGAAAGGTGACTAAGTATAAAGCTAGATTGGTAGCAAAGGGCTATGTTCAGAAACATGGGATTGATTATGAGGAAGCCTTTGCCCCTGTAGCTAGAATTGAAACCATTAGACTTATTTTGGCTTACTCTGCAAGAATGGATTGGCAAGTGTATCATTTAGATGTTAAGGCTGCCTTCTTACATGGTGAGCTAAAGGAAACTGTTTTTGTGTGTCAGCCCGAAGGTTTTGTCATAAAAGGGGAAGAAGCTAAGGCATATAGATTGGTTAAGGCTCTTTATGGGTTGAAACAGGCTCCTAGAGCCTGGAATGTGAAACTTGATGAGGTCTTGAAGGAAATAGGTTTTAAAAGGTGTCAGCATGAACAAGCTGTCTATATTAGACACAATGGTAAGTCTATTCTTATCATAGGAGTATATGTTGATGACTTGTTAGTAACTGGTAGCAATCAAGAAGAAGTAAATCTCTTTAAGAGTCAAATGAAGCAAAGATTTGACATGACTGATCTAGGTTTACTGAATTATTATTTGGGAATTGAGGTTAGTCAAAAGGATAGTGGGATTTACTTGAAGCAGTCTGCATATGCTGCAAAGGTTGTTAGATTAGCAGGTTTGGAAGGTTGTAATGAGACTAAGGTTCCAATGGACCCAGGTTTGAGGCTTAGTAGCACTGAGGGAGGAGAGGAAGTGGATGCTACCGTGTATAGAAAATTAGTTGGATCCTTAAGGTACCTTACACAAACCAGACCAGACATTTGCTATGCTGTTGGTATTGTTTGCAGGTTTATGCAGGTTCCAAGAGAAGCTCACATGAAGGCTGTGAAACAGATAATCAGATATGTGAATGGAACAAAGGATTTTGGGCTGTTTTATCAAAAGGGTAAAATGGGAAACTTGCAGGGATTTAGTGACAGTAATCACATGATGAGCAATGAGGATGGAAAGAGCACAGGTGGAAATGTGTTTTACTTCAATGGGTCAATTATATCTTGGCAGTCCCAGAAACAAAAATCAGTTGCTTTATCTAGTTGTGAAGCAGAATTCATGTCTGCAACTGTTGCAGCATGTCAGGCAGTGTGGCTATCAAGTTTGTTAAAAGAATTGACAGGATTGGACTATGGAAAGGTAAGCTTGTTTGTGGATAACAAGTCAGCTATAGAGTTGATGAAAAATCCAGTTTTCCATGGTAGGTCAAAGCATATACATCTTAGGTATCACTACATAAGAGAATGTATTGAGGCTGGAAAGATTGAAGTCAAGTTTATTGGGACAACTCTGCAAAAGGCTGATATAATGACCAAAGCATTGGCCAGGGTCAGATTTGCAGAGATGAGGGACTTGTTAGGAGTTGCAGATCACAGAGGTGGCTGATTTGGAACAAGAAACAAGGCTAATCATGTTTTGATTCATAGGTGTGGGAAATAAGCACACTAGCTCAGTTAAACCCATTGGGTCACTAATGAGTGGTGCTAATGCTTGTTTGTCACCTCTTGAATTAGGAAATGATTAATGAAGTGACATGAAATTAAAGGGGAGAATGTTGAATCAAGTTAACATTGGTTAACTTTGTGTAGTCTCTGAGTTGCTAATTTCATGAAAGAGCACGGACTAAAAGTGTAAATTGTGTTTACACTATGAAATGACCGTTAGAAAGTTTTGAGGAGTAGTTGACAAGGTGTGGAATCTGAGAGGACCAATGTTGTAAATAGTTTGTTAGGTTAAACGGCTATTTAAGCTAGGAGCTGAGTTCGAGTTTGTAGATTTCCGGTTTTGTATTTTTTCGTTTACAAATCAATAATATTCTCCCTTTTCTTGTCAAATTTGTTTCAATCAATTTAGATACCAAACCAATTAATTCTTTAGGGCCAGGTGGCAGTTTCAACGTAATTACTTATGAATGTGTTGCATAAGCTTATGTGTGATCTCTAATGGTCAAACAGATAATTTGAAAAAAATATAGCTTACGAGGGAACGGGTCAAGAGTCAAGACTCAAGTGGGTTGAAATCATCCAAAATGTTTTCTAACGAATAAAGCCTTCTAAATCATTTTAATTAAATGAATTCAGATTATCGTGAAAAAAATATAGTTTTCTTAATTATGACACGCAGGTTTTTGAAAGATCTTTTATTTGTTTGTATAAAATGTTGTTTTGGTCAATCCCACTGACTGACCTTGTACAAAAGGTTACCGATTACTTGCTCTGCTCTGCTCATTTTGCCACCTCTAATATAAAGCCATGGAAATATAGGGACAAATTAATACAGATAAAAAAATAAAAGATCTTTACATGATATCACAAATAGATTAGTGTTTGACTTTAGTCAAATTTTTAAATATTATTGCTAAAATTTGGGGTTAGTTATATGTACCCACAACATGGTTACTCAAATATTTAAATATTATTGCTAAAAGTTGGGATTAGTTTTATGTACCCATAACATGATTCTTTGTTGTATGGATACACTCATTGTTTTACAACTAGCAACATAGCACATCATACATGTAACACTAGCTTAATGAGCTACATGTGTGAATCATAATATGTATGAAATCATTTTCATCAGCAAGACAGCAACCATTTGTGAATACTGAAGCTAATTAAACACTGAGACTTAATAATCTTCTTTGAGTCCTTAATTGAAGAAAAAAAAAGTGTTTGTTAATATGTTTTACAAATTCAACTGTTGTATTCATTTTGGTCTTCATTTCAGGTTGAAAATCTTACCAGTAAAGTCAAACTTCAAGAAACTGAGTTGGAAAGAACTTCTAAACAACTGAAGGAGGCGATGGCAATTGCAGGGGAGGAAAGCTCAAAATGCAAGGCGGCAAAAGAAGTGATCAAATTGCTTACAGCACAAGTAAGATGCATCTTGTTAAACTGTTTTAAGTGTTATATTTGTTAAAAACATTTGTTGAACCTGTTTCCAGTTTTTACTACTAAATGCCACTAGAATTATACTTTTATAAGAAGGTAAACAACCTTTGGCCTGATTTCTGGTTTGGGTAACACATGCACAACCAGGCTCTAATTTTCATAAAGACAAAAAAAATGTTCATTGGCACCTCATCATATACTAGGTAACCTGGTTAGCTTACCTCAAATCATAGTTTTTAAAAGTTGGTTACCTATTTATGGGTGAAAACAAAGATGGTTAGCGTAAACAGAAACAAGACCAAAGTTCATTACTTCATTATGCAATTTACCTTATATTTAGTTTATGTTAATCTTCGAGGAAAACCATGAATACATAATGCACATCACATAACTACGATGGTCAATTTATGTTGTTTGACTTTTTGGCTGATGATGTCCTTTCTTCTTTACTTTCATATGTTAAAAAAGCTGAAAGACATGGCAGAAAGGCTTCCTGTGAGAGCCACACGGGACATCAAATCTCCTTCCTTCACTTCTCTCGCCTCCAGTCTCTCCTTCAGTGATGTCGTATTAAATGCTTCTGTTGACCAGCCTAATGGTCAAACAACTTCATATAAAGAAGCTGATTTAAGTGGTTCTAGCACCCCTTTAGCATTAAATGGATCAAGCACCACTGGAAACCACAGTTTGGGCCAGAACAAAGCAGTTCAATCAGAAGCAACAATAAGAAATGGTAGCAGAAGCAAAGATGGTGAAGATGAATGGGTTGAGCAAGAGGAACCCGGTGTTTATATTACACTCACATCTTTGCCTGGAGGTATTATAGATCTTAAACGGGTCCGCTTCAGGTATGTTGTTTTCCTTTCCAATATCCTGAAGTGTAGATGGATTGATTAGGGTTATAATTTTTACTAACCGGTCAAATTGGAAACACTAAAAAGGTTAGCTTAGATGGAAAAGCGTTGAATGGGTGCAAAGTCACCCAATATGTATTTAAAAATTAAAATGCACATAACCTTGTAATTCATTTTTTTTTTAATATTAGTCTTCTATTGTTAATAATATACTTCATGTAATCATATTTAACACAATAATTATGTATATAGTTTTTAAATAGTAAAGACAATAAAGTGTTTGCGGTTGGCTCATCGTGGTTTTCATATGCTACCTGTAATAGCTCTAGATTGGACTCATCTACTTGTCCATTAAAGAATCTTATAAGGGGCCGGGCTCCCCTGTTTTTTCACGCAGAAGTGTAAATTTATGCATATTTCGTCCAAAAAATTGTATACTTATTGAGTCGGCCCCTTCGTTTTTTCGCTCAGAAGTGTAAATTTTACACGTATTGACTTTCAACCCCCTTATATTAAAGTTCAAGCTCTGCCTTGTCCGAGTGTGTTTCACATAAGAGATTCGCTTGTTTCAGCATCCTGATACATGCATAAACTGATAAAAGGCTAACATCAATTGGAAAAGATTTTAACAACCTTTAACATTTTGAATGCAGCCGAAAGAGATTCAGTGAGAAACAGGCAGAGAAGTGGTGGTCTGACAATCGGGCTAGGGTTTATCAACGCTACAATGTATGTTTGGTTGATAGATCAAGCACAGGTGTTTCAAGTGATGACTTAGCACAGTACATGTAGACCCATCATCATATGTAAATGAATTTTTCCCAGTTATACTCTACTGTTTCGTTTCAGCAAAGCATAGATTGTGCCGATTTGAATTGCCTGGTTTGCAACATCATCTCATAATCACAAGGTTGGAAGCAAAGGTTTCATACAACAACAAAAGATTCGGTTATGATTCCGCCTTCCTTGTATCGCTTCCGTTACGTTCCTACTTTTAAGGTTGATGAGTTGATGAATATGTAAGTCCATCATAGGTTCTATAGAAAGCTTAGCTGCTACACTGTATATTCATGCATGATTCTTTTATAGTTTTCTTTCTTAGCTTCCAAAGTTGTCATATATCTTAAAATCTTGCTAATTGCTTCTAGTTTGCTATCATCTAATATTCACTGGTTTTTCATTCTAACAGTGTATTTTCGTTCACTGCTCGATTTTGTATCATCTGTTTGTCTGATACATGCAGTTGCTCAAAATCAAAAGTGAACATGTTTGCTTCCAGAACATCTGTACGTAACACCATCAACATGTTATACAAATGATTTTATATTTTCGTCTCTTATAATACAAACGAAGAAACAGAGCAAGTCACCGGAAGATTGTTATCCGCCCTTAGCTCTACACTGATCTTTGTTGTCTCTTCTTTAGTCGTACATGCAGCCCATTTTTCATACTCAAAAGAAGAGATAAACTATACGGCGGATCCACCATCTTCTCCGGCGTCCCACCGCCCCCAATCACCTCAATCTCGAACTCATGCATAACAGCCACAACCACCGACTTCATCTGCAAGTAAGCCATCTCTTTCCCTAAACACATTCTAAACCCACCGTGAAAAACCGGGTACTTATACTGATCCAACGGCTGATACACCCCGTCACCATCCAACCATCTTTCCGGTTTAAATTCTCTACAATCAGGCCCCCACAATCTCTCCATTCTCCCCATCGCATAAGCCGAGTAATCAGCAAACCACCCTTTTCCCACGTACGTACCATCTGGTAGCACATCATCATCCACCGTCAATCTAGAATTGATGGGCACTGGTGGAAAGAGTCGCATGGACTCCGATAGAGCAGCATGCAGGTAATTCAGATTCTTCAAGTCGTCGAAGGTGAGATTTAGCGGATGAGTATGGTGCGATGACGACATTAGCGTAGAGAATTCTTTCCGGATCAAGTGCTTACAATGCGGATGCCCATCTAACAACCAGAAAAACCATGTGAGTGCAGTTGAAGTTGAATCTTTACCTGCAAGTACGAAGCTGATGACGATGTCTCTCAAAAACTTCCTCCTGTCTTCATCTTCAAATCCCATATCCCAACTTGATGCCATGAATCTCGACAGTAAATCATCGTGAGTTTTGTAATCGTTTCGTTCTTCTTTTGATTTGATTACATCCATAGCGAATTGATTCACGGTTTTGATTGCTTCTTTGTACTTCCTCTCGTTCCCGATGTTTAAATACCTCTTTAACTTCCACACTGCGGGTAACGGGGACATGAACCGGTGGGAGGTATGTTCCAGTGCGGTATCAAATGCTTGAACGAACAACAGGTTCTTCGAATCCTTTGAATCTGATCTCAATAAACCTGGTTTAACAATGATCTATTAGATATATTAGTTATGAATATATCGAATATGCTTGATAGGAGTAACAATTGACACATAGTAAAGCAAATAACTAGAGACGGGTTTTTAATCTCGAGTTGTATAAACCTGTTTGGTTTGAGTCGACGATAGTTAGAACCAATTTACCGATTTTTAGGGGAGAAATAATCAGTTTTAATGAAACCCTAAACCGATTTTACATCGGTTCAGGTTCAGGTTGGTTTATACCAATTCAAAACCAGTTTGTTTGAGCCGCTTATGGACTGACGATTCGTATTCATCTAAACCGGGCGAGGCTGGTTTTGAGACCGGTTTTTCTGCCCATCTCTAGCTGTTCCAAGAGATCGATAACGAACCAATAAAATTAGTATTGTATTCGTTTCTTCTTTTGCTCATTTTCATTTTCCGTATTTTTTGGTACTATACAAGTACCAACCTATTCTGAAACATAAATTAAATTGGTTTTATATTCGGTTTTTCCCTTCACTCATTTTCAGTTTCGGTATTTCTTTTTGTTACGAGTACAAATAATAATAGGAAAAACCAAAGGAAATGACCAATTTGACCCTAAAATTTTCCAAATCAATGACCATACGTTTTTAGCCTCATCTTAATAGATCATAACCATATCCAATTTGGAGAAATATGACTCTTTCACATAAACGTAGCCAACTAAGGAGGCAAGGTTAAGCCTCCAAGTCAATCACCGTAGATTCTATAGACCCACTTGATAGTCAATAAAAATACGACACGTGTCTAGAACGAGTTAGGTGTAGACTCCAAATCTATATCGACATCTCCTGAGCCTTCATAATTCTGTGAGGTCCACTTGACCGTCAATAGAAAAATGACACGTGTCTGTGAAGGCTCGTGCCAAACCTCTAAATCTGTGCCAACATCTCATGTAGGAGGTATCAACATAAATCTGGAGGCTACACCGCCCGAGCTTACAGACACGTGTCAACATTGTATCGGCTGTAAACGAGACCGCATAAAAATTCCAATTAGATACGGTCATGAAGCCTCATTCATCCAATGCATGTATGTAATATACTAAACTTATGATGTCATATCTTTGAGAAAAAAAAATGTAATGCATCGTATATATCATAAACGAAAAGTCCGGGAAGCAGCAAGCCTATTCCCTCTTTTGACTTCGTTTTTAGTAGATAGGTAATTCAATGATATCATCATGAATTTCCCATAATTAGCAAGTAACTATATAATAACGACTATAATAAATTAATAATTAATAACAAACTAGGGTAAGACCTGGGTCAACGCCAAAGGCCACGTTACATATGTTATCAAAGCTGAACTTCCGAAGAATTTGCTGCAAATCAACTGTATGATCTCCGGCGGACAGAACAAGATAAGGGATCAAAGATTCAGAGATCTGAGACTGCACAGTTTCAGCGATGAAAGTTCTAAGCGATTTGGTGTTAAACTCATGGCTAGCGATCTTTCGTTGCGACGACCAGAGGCTGCCGTCAGCATTAAAGATCCCGCCGCCGAGGAGTTCGTGGAGGACGGCGGTGTAACGGCGGCCTTTGATGTAGTTAGGGAAGTTGTAGCGGAGGAGGTGTTGGAGGTTGGTGGGGTCGGCGGTGCAGACGCCGTGGGAGAGGCCGAGGAAGCCGTTGACTTTGAGGGTGAGGGAAGGGGTGTCGGAGAGCATGTCGGTGACCCAGTCGTGGAAGCGGTGGCGGTTGCGGAGGAAGGCGATGAGGTTTCCGATGAGGGGGTGGGATTGGGGACATGGGGTTTTGGTTTTGACGGCGGAGTGACGGCGGCGGCGGTGGAGGAGGTGGAAGAGGGTGGAGAGAGTGAGGAGGGGGAGAGAGAGGAGGAGGAGGAGATGGGGGAGATCGTGGGTGGTGCCGGCGAACATATTTTTATTGGCGGTTGATGATATGATAAGGGGTGCGAATGAGTATTGATATGGAAAATTATGGATTTCGGATTCTCCGAAGCAAAAGTAAACACGTCACCTTGACTACGTTGATGATACGATGCTACATTATTACACTTATTTTTAAACTAGATTTGTTTCCGGTGGTGTTGTCACGGGGACAAAGTAATTACAATTTAACACGCTAAGAATGGTATTGTAGAAGAGATATTCATAACCTTTTTCATTTCTATCCATATCATTTATATTTTATAATTATTTTTTTCTTCATAATTACAATTAAATAATATATTTTTATACTTTTATCATTATATTTTATCTCTCTTTTACTTACATCAAACATCAAATTTTATGAAATCATCACTTTTTTCATCAAATATAGAAAAGAACAACAACTTCTTCTCTGTCATTTACTCGCAACCAAACCTCAAATTTTAGGGTTTTCACTCACATTATTTTGAGGGACGGGCTGTGAATGCTCTAATGTATTAAACAAAACAAAAAAAGTTAACGACTAAAACGCTTCAAATAAAAAAATTATGTTAAATTACTATACTTAAGGAAATCTATGTGTAGGGGTTTTTTAAAAATTTGAAATCCGTATAAAACCGAAAACCAAGTCCTATCCGAAGCCGAAAAAACCAAACCGAATTCCTTATTCGAACTTTGGATATAGTTAGAATTTTTAAACGATTTATTCGATATATTCGGGTTATTCTGATATGCGATTTATTAAAATAAAATAAAATAAAATATTATATATATATATATGTACTATTAAATACGAGTTTTAAAGTCTAAATGACATCTCCTCACTTTGTCACATAGAAAAAAGCAGATGTATCATTTTCTCAAGTTTTTCGATTAAAATATTCATTTAAATTCTTAAAATTGATGACGTCACAGGAGAGGATAAATATTCACATAAACTAGCACGACAAGTAACAGTAACCATGAACAGGAAGAAGAAGGACGATAACGGATCGGAGAGGATAAAACAATAAGCATAAACATGAAGAAGAAGAAATACATCATGTGGAAAGATAGGTAAAGAACACAATGACTTAAAACCGGCGCATAATAAGTTGTATACAAAAACAGCTTTAATCACTTGTACATAAGTTGTCCAATTATAAAGATAGTAGGGGTTAATATGAAATTAGGGGTGTTCATTATTCGAATCCGGTTTGAATAATTCGAATGAGAAATTCGAAATCCTTAATTTATTCGATTCAATTTCGATTCGATTAATTAAGGCGAATTTGAATCGAATTCGAATTTGATTTTTCAAATTTGATTCGATTCGAATAATTCGAATAAGAAATAAATATATTATATATACAGGGAGATGATCATTTGAGAACCAATTGAGTTTGAGAACTTTTGATAACCATTCTGAACCACAAGTTATATATAAGGAAATCTTCCCCATGGATTTGAATGCTTCCCCCCCCCCCCCCCCCCTGAAAATTAGTGGCTCAGAATGGTTCTCAAAAGTTCTCATTTAAACCTAACCCTATATATATATATATGTATATATATAAATATTTTAGTATTATTTGCTTACCAATTAAGTTTTTAACATAAGCCCAAAGTATATGAGATGATTTATGTCTGGTTTGAAGCTGTTGCTTGGAGAGTGTTTTATAACTAATCTGTTATGTTTTTTAAAAGGTTTAGGGTTGTTTGGAAGGCTAGTTGAAACTGTTGGTTGCTTGACTTTGGCTTGTTGTTTTGGTTTTTTTATCTAGTAATTCCATACTTGTTTTCCCGTTAATTTCATTATCGTTTCAGATTTGTTTGGGAGATATCGTTTTGGATATGTTTGAAACTATTTTAAAGTTATTTTTGGATTGTTATAAAAATTTATTGAAAAAGTTATATATATATATATATATGTATTATATATATTAGTTTTATGAAACTAAAGATTTATCTTATTCGAATAGATTCGAATTCTATTCGAATTCGACTATGATTATTCGATTCGCATTCGACTGGTTTTAATCGAATTCGAATTTGGTTTTAGAAGTTCCAAGTTCGAATAATTCGATTCGAACAATTCGAATAAATCCAATTCGATTCGATGAACATCCCTATATGAAATTGACTTTTACTTTTAAAGCATATCCACCTTTTTTTCGTGTCATTTTCTCTCTCCTTTAGTATTCTTCTTCATTCCTTCAAAGCTTTTATTGCCTTTAATCATAAAAATACCCATTTCATACTTAATTTCAGTAACATTTTTCATTGCTCGTTTCATTTCCTCTCAATTTTTTTTTTTATAAATTAACATGTTTGAAAAGGAGCATTATCAAAAGTATCAAAAATTTTCTACTAGAGACTTGAATTTTAGGGTCTTGTCACTCTCATCTGGTCACACATAAATCCCCCATACCCCTGCCTCATACAAAGATGTAAAAAGAACGTGGATGATGTATGCTCCATTATTTAGCTCGTGGTATTCGTAATCCGAACAAATCTAAAGAGCTTCTAATATAATGATATCCTTGTATTGTTTAAGATGTTTCTTTCTAAAGATTGAAAGTTCAAGTCCTACGGTGAATAAGTAGTGTAGAATAAAATCACACGTTAAAAACATATATAACCTCGAAACAGTTAGGAAATTGCCAACCAAATAACATCCAAACCCTTAGCAAACTTGTAACATTTATAAACTTCATATAATTGTTTAAAAACTCGTAATCATATACTAATTTATTAACCTCTACTTTTATATAGTTTATGCTTATAGAAGGATAAACCCACTAAAAACAATCCAAACAAAGCCATTATCACGCATCTATCCTTAACTCTTCCACCATTACTTTGTTGTTGAGTTTGTCCTCTCTTCTTTAGCCCGTATATGCAACCCCTTTTTCTATAAAGTTTGTGAGATGGGAGACCAATGATGAGTATAATGAAATTGTCAAGAACCGAAGCCTTATTATATGATGACCGTCTTTTTGTGTTCCCAGGAGCCAAGTACAAACTAGGATAGATTCTTAAAAATATTTTAACCACAGTTGGATATATCTCTCAATATGTTGGTGGTGAGCATAATGATACCACTTAAGATAGCCTTATCTTATGTGGTGCTTTTTGTGATGGTTCTCCTTTTTTTTCTTCGCGGGAGAGGGGGTGGGGGTGTCCATGAGAGAAGAAATCATAGGACGTATGATGATCACTAGATCCAAGGTTAGACCATAATGACCTATACGCTGTTCAACAGAAATGAAGTAACTTCTACATGTAACATATGCCTTATAACTGTTTACGGAGGCATTGCTAGCATACTTGGTGATGTATATATAAAATATATATATATATATATATATATATATATATATATATGAGGACGTTAGAGTTTACATACTAGTTGTCTCATTTGAAATAGGGGTGAGCTTTGGGTGTAAATAAGCAATGGTTGACAAACCCTCTAACAGATTAGAAACTGGACCCGTGAAGCTATGAATTTCCTCCAACAGATTGGAACTAGACCCATGAAGTTATGATATTTGCAAGGAACTGGAATGAGTTTCAATTTTATGAGCAGCCACCTTGACTCATCATGTGCTTCCCTTTAGCACTGTAAGCCTCATTTACTTATGTTTAGAACTGGTGTGTGTGTGGATTTAGTTATTGTCTATAGTTCCTAAGGTTCTAGTGTATATAGCTATCACATTTGTTTGAGATACGGGATACTTTAAAGTTCATCAATACATCAATTGTTACATTTTCATGTTAGAACATTCACGGTAGAGTCCCTATAAATCTGTGAGTATAGTCCTTAAAATTTGAGGCGTAGATGTGAGTGGAGAAGAGAAAAAAATTACTGTTAATCTGTAAATTTGATAATTTTTTTTTATTGATTTGGTAAAATTTGAGGTTTGACGTGAGACAAAGAAAAAGAAAAGGTAATGATAATGATATAAAAAAGTATTATTTAATTGTGGTTGTGAGTGAAAGAGGGAAAAGTAATGATACAAATATAAATTATAAGGATAATGATAAGGATAAAGAATCTATTGTGAATGCTCTTAGTAGTTCTAACAAATGATAGCTATATTTAGTTAAGTGATGATAAAATTGTGCATTCTCTTCTATTTTTGATAAAACAACACTATAAAAAGCTTCTGCATATTATAATATTGCTATAAATTCCCTCATTCAGATTATATAATATGTGATCCCTTATACATGTATATATTTGAATCTTTAAATTATTTTTAAAAATTCCCTCATTCAGATTATATAATATGTGATCCCTTATACATGTATATATTTGAATATTCATATTACTTTTTTCCCCCTCTATTAGGCTATGTGCAGTGATAACCCCTTCCCTTGGGGGTTATGTGCCATGTGACGAATGACGTGATAACGGAGGGTTATAACATAAGTGGTGTAGTGGGAGAGTGGGGTTATGTTAAAATCAATTTATTTAAAAAAAGAAAAAGAAATAAAAGGTGGTGACCAATGAGATGGGAGGGAGGGAGAATGGACAAACCAGAGAAGGAGAGAAAGGGATGGGGGAGACGTTATAAATATAACGCCAAAGAGGGGGAATGGGGGGTATAACGCCTGGGGGGGGGGGGGGGAGGGGCTCCATGGGGGCGTTATGGGGCGCCATGTTAGAAAAAAAGGTGGGTTTTAACACCCTCTACAGATAGCCTTCTTGATTTCCATAGTCAAACTTTAACATTTATAACCGGATTTTATCATAAATTATTATTTTGACTCACATGCAACCTTAGATTTAATCTAAGTAAGCATTATTTATTGGTAAAGTATGACTTAACAATCATCGGATTGGGAAAAGGGAAACAAAGATTGTGTACAAGTAAAATACGTATATTGCTTGAAGTTGCTTATAAATATACAAGTGAACTTTGAAGTTTGCTAGGTGAGTAACAAATGTGCCATTATCCCCTATTTATAATGGCTCTATGAGTTCTACAGAATTCCTAATCTAGATATTTTTATACAAGATATCTTCTAGAGTCATCATCAAAATATCAAATGATATTTCTAAGGAAACATTCAAGATCATTCTGATCTTTTCAAGACCATTCCATGGATGATTATGGGGCATTTTCTAGATTCTTCTATGGCATTGCAAGGCTAATCTAGTCCCTTCCTAAATGTTCTCCTTGGTCCAAAATTTTATAGGTTGTTTCGGAGTCTTCAGGGCAGCCCTTGATGCTTCTAGATTCCGAGGATTGCATTATTATTTTAAAGAGGACGTGACATCCTCCCCTATTTAAATCCACAATGTTCTCGTCAGATAAAAACAATTCATATTTAGGTCATGTATATGGATCTTTATCTTTCACCACCTTGGCGTTAAATCACAATATTTCACATCATTTTTGAACCTACGTTATATCAGTCTTTTGTATTTAATCCGATTTTTTAATGAGATGAAAAAAGCGGGTTATCACTCGAGGTTAAAGACATATTGACATCACGTGGTTGTAGTGTCGTTATCGTTTTACGTCGTCCCTCTAACATTACTTCTTTACTTTCTCTCTAGTATTTGTAAAGAGTTTTCATAAGTTCTTATGTTCTTCATATGTGTGACACCCGTCACTTTAATTTTAGATTAGAAATGATAATTTAGGATTTATTTGGATTTATTTAGAATTAATTATGATTATGTGAATTATTTGAGTAAGATAATATTAGATAAAGTCTCGTAATTGTGAACCGATCAACGAAACGAATAAAATAATTCGTTTGGTTTTAAATTATGATTATATATGAGTTAGAGCCTTTAGAAAAGGTTATACGTTCGATTGGTGATAAATTAGAGAAAATTACGCAATAATGAATTCGAATTGTATAAAAACGTCACTACTTTTGGTCTCCGACCAAGTGTGACAAAACTGAAAAATAATTATACGGTTCTGAGCGTAATTTAATTTCATGAATTTTGATATAAATATTGGAATTTATTGGATCCGGAAAAATACCCGTAAAACACGACATACACTATATATAAGCTAGAGATTTATAAAAATTTAAAGGAGATGAGTATGTATGCATGTATTTCGTATATATGTATATATGTACAAGTGTGTAAGACAAGTTATATTAATGGAGAGTTGATAGGTTGTGTAAAGTTTTGATAAGTTATAATTACTCATTAAAAATCTATAACTTATATACAAACACACAACACAAAATTAAAAAAAAAAAATTTCAATCTCTCTCTCTCTCCCTCTATTTACGGCCGAGAGACCCCCAACCCCCCTCCTCACTTTCATTTTCTTGAACTCACTCTCTCACTAAAAACACACACACTTGAATCTTCATCCAATTCAAGATCCATCTTCAAATCTTCATCATCTTTCAGGAACATTCAAGAACACTTCTCTTCCTCTAGCTACAAGGTAACAAAACCCACTTCATTTCATCTTCAAAATCTCGAAACCCACCTCCAAATCCAAGAACCAACATCAAGATTTGATAAGTTATGGTGGATTTGGAAGGATTAAGCTTCAAAACACAAAGATTTATGAGAAAAGCTCCACTCACACACACAAAAATCATGGTGTGTGTGTTAGTGTGTGTTTGTGTGTGTTAAGCTTAAAGTTAGGGTTTGATCATCTTAAAACATCCATGCATGTTAAATCTAAACCTAAAACTTTGTGAAAGATTTAATGAATGTTCAAAGATGAAACACAAAATACTTGAAGAAGATCTAAACTAGTAACATGGATGATACATGCATGAACAAAAATCTATGATTTCATGTGATTTTATGTGATTTTATGTGATATCATATGTTTATGATTATGATATGTTAATTATTTAGCATTAGAATGATGTAATAACATAAATCTACATGAAATAAGGATATGCATACTTGTATTTGGAACAAAAATGTTAAATAAAACTAAGAACTAGTGCAACAATTGTAGTAAACCCGCCTCATGGTCGTCAATGACGCCTACACGGTCGGTAACGATTGTCACTAAGATAAACCCCGTGACTATTTCTCATGGTAATTCCGCCTATAATGGTCGGTTATGAGGAAACACGAGTGGTACACTAAAAATATGTAATACTTGGAAAAATACAAGAATAAATATGTGAGTATTATATAAAATGGATAATAAATATAAAAATTAAAATGTGGTCAGAATATTTATGTTGAAAAGAGACCAAATCTAAGTAATAAAAACATGGAGTGAAAGACTAGAGATAAAGTAATGATTAGAATGAAGACTTTTAAAGCTTTAAATGCATTAAATGTGTGAAAAATGTGAAAATAGGTCAAAAATCCGAAAAATCTGGTTTGGTCAGTAGAAGAACATTAGTTATCAGTAGATATGAGTTATAAAAATTTTCTAGAATTTTTGGAATTTATTTAATAATTAAAATGGAATTTATATGCTTAAAATTAGCTAAAAATGCTTAAAAATAGAATAAATTAGAAAAATAATATAGAAAAATTTGAGAACTTATTTTAAACAGAAGACAACTAATATAAGTAAAAATAATTGGAAACTTAGGTGAAAATGGCACCCGAACCCTTAAAACGATGAAAATAATGCAATAAAACGTGTAAAATTAGTAAAATAAGGCATATATTAGGAAAAATAAATAAGGTCAGTAGCTAAATGACTTGGAACTAATTATTAATGTTAAGAAACATATAAAAATAATGTGAAGTTGAAACCTAAAGTATTGGAAGAAATTTGAGTAAAAACCACTACCGAAAAGACGTAAAAATGAGGAATTTAGCATAAAACTTAGAAAAATTAAGAAATTAATACTAAAATGTTTGAAATAATGTTAAATAAGTGTAATCACTTATATTAGGCCTTAACACAAAATTCGTAAGATAAGGATTAGATTCTCTTGGATTTTAATTATTGGAATTAATCGAGTAAGGGCAAAATCGTCATTTTTGCTCGAATAGCTTGAAAGTCCAAATTTGCTACATTAGTTAAGTAGAACGACCTAAACTAATTTGATATTACTGGAATAGGACCAAGGCACCTGAATCACACAAATAACGACACAATCGCACAAGAAAGCAAAGGTGAGTTTACTAACTTAAAGCCCCAATTTTGAATTGATGCATTTTTGTTAAATGTTTTGGGCTTAATATTGGAATATGTATTTTGGGAATGAATGATTGATTGAGAATATTATGGGTACGAAGTTATTCGTGAGTGTCGGCGCACCGCTCATAACAAGATGAGCTAGGCCTACATTTGGAATTTGGATAATTAGAACAATGCCTTCTAGATCATTAAAGTAGCGTGAGATGTATTAGTAGATTCTACTGGGGTTGACCACCCGCTCTCACTGATCAGTCGCTCTGGTCGTGAAACATGGTGAGAAATACGATCGAACATGGGTCTAGCGTTGATTTAGAGCTTGCGTATAATTTGTACATCGTAAACCTAGCTAGTTTACGAAACCATTATATATTCTCCATTTGGATTCACTCTTTGATTCAAAAATTGAATGAAAGGGATTAAATGATAAAGTGGGAACGAAATGTTTTGTTAGTGGACTCACCAACCTCGTGTTGACTTGTGGTTTAATCTATTTTTCAGGTAACTAATGGGGTTTGTGGAGATCTGGATTTGGTTGTATGAAGACGACTACGTGACGTGCTATCGTATCTATCTTATGTTTTAGTTTGTGGTGGAATGTAGTAGAGACCTACATATGGGATGATAGTTCATCCCTAATCTTTTGTAAAAACACCCTAAGGGATAGTTAGGTTATCCCAATTTTGTAAATGATGGTGTTATAATATAAATTACATTTCGCTTAACACGGCTAAAACCATGGGTTAAATTGAATTACTACCACATAAGTCTTCCGCTATACAATTTAAAATTTTGGGATGTTACAATATGAACTTTTGTCAAGAGGAGCATTTACATAAGAGTGTTTAAAGGTCTAAGTGATAATCGAGGTTGTCAAACGGAGACATAACCCCCCTTTCGCTGTCAGATCTCTCTGATCTACCCAGATCTCTCTGGATCTACCTCTAAACCTACCCCTTAGTGTCTCTCTGGTCTTCTATAGATCACCCACTACCATAATTGACTTATATAAGTAAAGATGTTATAAAACTAATTATACTTATTTTTTTAATGATATGAAGAATTTCACATTATTCGCATCTCAAACTTATATGTATAAAGAAATGACTATAAAGTATAAACAATAATGTTTTAAGGCAAAAAAAACAAAAATATATTTAACTTAGAGAAAAAACACTTTATAAAACGAGATACAGAGAATCAAAAAACACTTAAAAACCAAACTTAAAATAAAAACTTAAAGTAAAAAAGACGTCTATTGATATGGATCGATTAGGTAATCGAATGGCCTAAGAAAATAAAAGGAACCACATAGAATTATAGAGAGAATTTTTGAACTAATATTTTTGCATATCCATTTCATAAACTCTAAGCACCTTTAAATGAATTACAAAGTAACTAGAGACGTAAAACTAAAAGCACTACTTAGAAATGTAAACATGGGTAACTACCTATATTTGACCCACTAATACATATTAATAAAATACTTGAATATAAATAAATAAGAAGGCTAGGAAACTAAAACTAAATGCATATTCATAGTGGACTTGCGTATGAGCTCTTGTATCATCTATAAATTAAATGAAAAATTCATTAATAAAATATGTTTGTTAGTTACCTATAACAACAAACATATTTTATTTTATCTTGGAGTGGAATCGCCTAATCCCAATTAAAGTTAATGTTTTCGTTTGGAGGGCCCAACTGGGCCGTATTGCCACGTGTGATAGCCTCATGAAAAGAGGGGTGACTGTTGGTTCGGGTCGGTGTCCTCTGCAGTGGCGGCTCCAAAAATTCAAAAACAAGATCGGGCCCGAGGCGAAATAAAAACCGGGCCCTTATAAACATAAGTGAAAGAAAAAAAAAGGAGTAGGTAGGATTCGAACTAGGGACCTCTAGGTTACACATTTACATCAAACATTAATACCATCTACACCAATGACTTTTTTGTTATAGTTTCAAAATACAATATATTAATACACAATTTGATGTATATATATATATATATATATATATATATATATATAACAACATATTACAAAAATTCCGGGCCCCTTAAAATCCCGGGCCCTAGGCGGTCGCCGTTCTTGCCCTCCCTCATAGCCGCCCCTGGTCCTCTGTGTGGCAACTGTGACGAATCAGCAGACCATCTGTTGATTTCGTGTGATGTGGCTGCTCGTGTGTGGGAGGAGCTCTCTTCTTGGTGTGGCATTCCACCTATTTTTGCGTTCTCGGTGACTGACTTATGCAGGTTGCATTGTACGTTCCAATTGGAGGAAGACAAAAAGAAGTTGGTGCAAGCTGTGGTGTTCACTTCGTGCTGGGTTCTATGGAGGTCGAGAAATGAAAAGGTGTTTAACCAGAAAAATCCTTCGGTGCTGGGCATTATCCAGGAGATCAAAAGTAGGTGTATGTTTTGGATTAATGCTAGATCTAAAAATGTAATATGGGCCAGAAACCTTTTTATGTAATTCCTTGTTTTTTGGTGGTGGGGGGCCTGTCCTCCGGCCCCTTGTTGGATGTACTTTGCCTCCCTTTTTGGTGAATAATTTTCTTGCTGTTCAAAAAAAAAGTTACCTATAAATTTTAATTAGTAATATAATTGATATGTAAAGTGAGACATCAAGATTCTTTAAAACATAATCATATTAAAGAGTTTAATTTGTAAATTTAGTTGAAATAAGGGGTTAATATGAAATTGACTTTCAATTTTAAACCATGTCTACTTTTTTCCCTTGTCATTTCTTTAAAGCTTTCATGGTTCTAATCATAAAAATACTTATTTCATATTTAATTTCACTAATATTTTTCATTTCTGATTTCATTTTCTCTAAGTTTGTTCATAATCTAAATATATTGAAGCGACATTTTAACATGTTTGGAAAGGAGTCTTCTAAAAAATATAAACAAATTCTTAATAGAGACTTAAATCTTAGCTAGGTTTGCCACCCTCTGAATCACACATAAATTCGCCCCTATAAAAATGTAAAAAGAACGTAGATGATGTATGCTCAATTATTTAGCTTGTGGTATTCGTGATCCGGTCAACCACATATATAACTTCAACTAAAGAACTTTTAATTTAATGATATCTTGTTATTGTTTAAACTGTTACTTCTTAAACATTGAAAATTAAAGTTCTATAGTGGATAAGTAGTGTAGAATAAAATCACATATTAAAAAAAACATATTTAACCTCCAAACAATTAGGAAAATACGAACAAAATAACATCCAAACCCTTATTAAAGTGCGATTAATGCAACATTTATAAATCACCTAATTATTTCTCCATATAATTGTAATTAAAATCATACACTACAACAGTAATTTGTTAACCTCTAGTTGTATATAGTTTACGCTTATAGAGCGATAAACCCACTAAAAACAATCCAAACAAAGCCATTATCACACCTCCATCCTGAACTCTTGCACCGTAACTTTGTTGTTGAGTTTGTTCCCTTTTCTTTAGCCGTGCATGCAACCCCTTTTTCATACTCAAAACCGTAGCCACCCTATACGGCGGATCCACCACTTTCTCCGGCGTCCCACCGCCTCCAACCACCTCAATCTCAAACTCATTCATAACCGCCACAACCACCAACTTCATCTGAACATAAACCATCTCCCTCCCGAAACACGACCGATATCCGCAACCAAAAACTGGATACTTAAACGGATCCAACCGCTTGTACACCCCGTTACCATCCAACCATCTTTCAGGTTTAAACTCCCTACAATCGGAGCCCCAGATTCTCTCCATCCTCCCCATCGCATAAACCGAGCAATCCGCAAACCACCCTTCGCCTACGAACGTACCGTCAGGTAGCACGTCGTCATCCAACGCGGATTTCGAGATCACTGGCACTGGTGGAAATAATCGCATGGACTCCGATAGAGCCGCATGCAGGTAATTCAAACTCTTCAAGTCATCGAATGTGAGATATAACGGACGATTCAACGTTAAAGTTGCAAGTTCTTTTCGGATCAAGTTTTTGCAATGCGAGTGTCCGTCTAATAACCAGAAAAACCATGTGAGTGCTATGGAGGTTAAATCTTTGCCTGCAAATATAAAGCTTATGATATTGTCTCTCAAAAACTCCCTCCTACTGTTTTCGTTACGTTCCATACCGTAAGTTAACACTGTGAATCTCGACAGCAGGTCTCCTTTTTCGTCAATGTTTTGTGTTTCTTTCGACTTGACTGCATCCATAGCGAATTGATTCACGGTTGCAATTGCTTGTTTGTACTTCCTCTCGTTCCAGATGTTGAGAAATCTTTTTAACTTCGAAATCGCTGGAAATGGCGACATGATTTGTTTGGAGGTGTGTTCCAGTGCGGTGTCGAATGCTTGAAGGAACAATAGGTACTTGGAATTCTTTGAATTTGATGTCAATAAACCTGGTGTTCACGATATATATATTTTAGATGGAATAGGCTGAAGTTATGGTATAACAAAAGCTTTCTAGTTTTCTGTTTCTAGTTTAAAAAAAAAAAATAGAAAGGGTTTTCAATCTTTAGAAAACATAGGAAATTGGCCTATATTAATCCCAGTTATTAACTATTGGCCGAAAATAATCCCAGTTATTGTTTTTCCTCACAATAATCCCAGTTATTAACGTGTTGGCCTGTATTGATCCGCCGTTATGTTTTGACTAACGGTGTTAAAATTTTTGCTAACTAGGCGTCCTAGTAGGATCGTACGTGGCATTTTAAAAAAAAACTTTTAATAAAATCAAAAAATGTTTATGAGTTAACTCATGTGGAGCATTTTTTTTTTTAATGAGATGGAGCTTTTTTGTTTTTAATAAACTAACCACGAAAATATATACAAAGATGTATGAGTTAATTAGCTCATGTGGGAGAACCTTCAATCAGTTAAGTGGTGTTTTTTTTTTCCTTATGTGACTAAATGTTCAAGATCCTTGTATTACATACATTGATCGAGATCTTTTTCCATAAAATAATTTTCAGCAAATATAAACCAAACAATCAAATCACAGACTATATTGGATTTAGAAAACAAACCGAATTTGATGATATATATTGCAAGGACAAATAAAAATGAAGCAACCTCTACTATAAAGAAACTAGCACAGGCATGACTATGTGTGAATTGGCCTATATTCATGGTTTTTTGTTTTTGATGAATTAGGCCAATATATAGCAAGGACAAACAAAAATTAAGCATCTCCATGAATTGGCCTATATTCATGGTTAGCAAAAAATAATTCTGAGTCAACCTAAATCGTGGAGTAATAACCGATTAGCAAAGGTTAGGAAAAAAAAAGATCCATCTCATTAAAAACTAAGAAATCGATGAGCCAAAAAAGAAAAAGAAAAAAACAAAACTCTAGTGGAAATGCAAAGATTTTTTTTATTAAAAGGTTTTTTTTAAATAAAATGCCACGTAGGATCCTATTAGGACGTCCAGTCAGCAAAAATTTAACACCGTTAGTCAAAATTTAACGGCGGATCAATACTGGCTAACATGTTAATAACTGGGATTATTGTGGGGAAAAACAATAACTGGGATTATTATAAGCCAATAAGTGATAACTGGGATTAATATAAGCCAATTTTCCGAAAACATATGAAATTTTTCTAAACGGATGAGCGTCTAACTTTTTTTTTAACTTTAAAGAGTAGTTTTCAATCTTTGGAAACTATAAAACAATAAAATGTAGTTTTAAGTTTTCTAATTTCAATTTAAAAAGTAAAAAACAGTGATTTCCATATATATTATTGGAAAAGTTTTGTGAAAAATTATAATTTGATCACCACGGTTTCTATTTTCTATGTTTTCTTGAATATTTTCTTTGAAAAAATAGGTTGTGTTTTTCACAAATAAACACGCTCTTTTTTTTTTCGAACGGCCAACGAATAGAATAAACCCAGGTACTTCGTACGGGGTGACCCAATGGCTAAAGGCCACCGCCAGCTGGCCCAACCCAGCCGTACGGAGCCCTTAAGCGTCCATGTAGCCATACGGAGCCCTTAAGCGTCCATGTGACTCCAGTTCCGGGGGAAAACCCGCTAACCCGCCCGCCCGTAGACACGACGGCGAATTAACGGTAAAACCCGGTCGCCTCAAGGATCGAATCCGGGTCTCCCCGGATTTCCTATCATTGGCCTCCATACCAATAGACAAATAATGTTATTAGTGAGGATAGAACTTGGGTCCCTAAAAACACAAACCAAAGCCTCAACCAACTCCACTAGATGTCATTGGTACAAATAAACACGCTCTAAAAGATCGCTTCGGTATTTAATTCTGTACTTTCACTCGTTTCATTTTTCAATATTTTTTTAATACAATTAAACTCTTATTTTTTTAACACTCAACTTTTTCTAACTTTTCGAGATCGAAGTTGTTTAATGTTTTGAGACGGTAGTATGACCTTTTTAAAGTTTGATATGTTAAAAAACTAGGTTAACACACACCTGGGTTAACTCCAATGACGACGTCACAAATGTTATCAAAGCAGAATTTCTGAAAAACTTGCTGCAAATCAACGGTACGATCTCCGGCCGTTAAGAGGTACGGGATCAGCGATTTAGAAACCTGCGATTGGACGGTTTTGCAAACGAAGTCATTGAGAGATTCTTTCTTGAAAACTGGATTAGCGATTCGCCGTTGGAGGGCCCAGAGGTTCCCGTTAGAGTTCAAGATTCCGTTGCCAAGGAGTTGATGCATAACGGAGGTGTAACGGCCACATTTGATGTAGCTAAAGTAGTTCAACACGGAGAGGTGTTCGACATTTGTGGGATGGGCCGTGCAGATGCCGCCGGGGAGTTTGAGGGTGAGCGAAGGGGCGGTGGAGAGCATGTCGGTGATCCAGTCGTGGTAGCGGTGGCGGTTGAGGAGGAGTCCGATGAGTTTTGGCGGTCTGAGGGCGGAGTGAAAGCGGCTGCGATGGAGGAGGAGGTAGAAGAAGGTGGAGAGGGTGAGGATGGCGAGGAAGAGAGTGAGGGGAAAGAGAAGAGGATTATAGTTGGTGTTACCCGCCATTTCTATCTTGGATAACTAACTTTTGTGTAGCAGATCCATGGTTAATATAGTTAATTTGGAAGAGAATTTAGTTGTTCTCTATATTTCTTTTATAATTTATGGTTTATATATAATGATTTCTTTTCATGTCTTTTTTTTTTAAGACAAACTTGAATCATTGATAAACCACTTATACTACTTGATAATCTTCATTTCTTGAATACAGGACTCTAAAACCATCATTACGCGAGAAAACCTCATATCTAATCTGAAACTCCCAATTTTTTTTTTTGTCAAAAAGTAGGAGTTGAACCTAAAACTTTTTTTTTTAATGTTTTTGGATGTCCCACTTCAACCACATGGCTAAGAATCGTTGGCGATTACATGGCTAAGGATCGTTGGTGATTTCTTTATGTATATATGTTATATTTTTTATTTATTTATTATAGTTAAATACCATTTTTCTTAATACATAATCTATATCTAATAATCTATTACAAAAAGGAAAAAAAATATTTTATTTATATAAATGATAAACTTGTTTAGTCTCATAAATATGTTCGAGAATAATACATATAGCTCAATTTGTGGCTCATTTGTTAAAGTGTTTATTAAACTTGAAGTCGGACTAGAGTTGGTTCAAGCTTTACTCAATCAAGTAACCCCATAGTCACATTTGTTTAAGAGATTAATTTAAGTTTGCATTTAGCTCAATTTAAGTTGATCTTCAAGCCTATAAAGGAAGGTGGGTTGGGTTTGGTTACTCTTAAGACACGAATTTAGCTCTTCTCTCGAAATGGATGTGGAGGTTTCATACGGAGCCAGATAAACTTTGGAGAAAGGTGATTGTCTAATATTGCGGTGGGTGGTTTAATTCCAGTTAAGAAGGGTGGTTCCGGGGTTTTGTCTAATATGGCTAAATCTGAGACTCAATTGCTAAAAAAAGATGCAAGGTTGGACCCTTATCTTTTAATGGTGTAATATTGCCCCGTCTTTTATGTTTTCTTTGGAGGATGTGAGCCGTTTGGGTAAAGGTAAAATGTGGGTCGTACTCTTTGCACAAGGAAGAGTTGCTTGATGTGGTGTGCAGAATTACGTGCTGGGTGCTATGGAAAGGCCGGAACGATTTAATGTTTAATGGGAAACGGTTGACGGTAGAAAAAGCGTTGTCAGAAATCAAAGCTTTAAGTTTTTTTCTGGGTAAATTGTAGGGTTAAGGGTTGGTATCTCTTGTGAAATGATTGGTGTAGTTTTTCCTTTTAATCTCATGATGTTGTAAATGGTTTTGGGGCCGTCTCAGTTTCTTTCTAGGCGGTTTTCCCGGTTTAAATGAATGCCCTGTTTAAAAAAAAAAAAAGTTTGCATTTTAATGGTTTTGTTACGAAGATCGTGAAGCGATCTAAAATGAAAGTGGGAGTTAAGTTAAACATCAAATTTGTGTTTTTAGTAAAAAAGATTGGCATATATGTAATGTATGTGTAGCATAAATCAAATTAATCGGTTATAGCACTTGCGACATCACCCTCAAAACTCATCATGTTCTTCACTGCCTCCATCATCTTTTATGAACACATGTATCACCCATAATATTAAAAGGAACAACTTTAGAGTCAAATTAACATAATTACACCCATAAATTAACATTGTACTCCACATAACATATCACACTCAAAACATGGACCGCGTATTCATTAATTGGACACAAATTCACATTGTATAGTACTCCACATTCTAATTTATTTTATTTTACAATTTTTAAAACACAAGACAATATTTTTTTTAACACTCAGCAAACAAAAAATTCCCAGGTACTTTATATGGGTGACTCAATTACAAAAGATCACCGTCAGCTGGTCTAACCCAGCCATACAGAGCTTTTAAGTGTTCCACGTTACACCAGCGGGGAAAACCTGTTAACCTGTTAACCTGCCCGCCTGTAAGCACGACGACGAATTAACGGTAAAACACTGTTGTCTCAATGATTAAACCTGGGTTTCCTCGGGTGTCCTATCTCCGACCTCCATACCTCTGACTAGTTGAGCTGGACTTCATTAGCAACAAAGAAAACGAGACAACTCGATTAATAAGTTTAACGGGTTCACATATGGGCAGCAATCTTCTGTTAGCTTATTCAGTGGTGTTAAAAGGAAGAAAATATCGGTCATGTGAGGGAAGTTAACATAATTTTTTAATTGGGGTTAGTGGAAATGACTACTAGCGTGTAATTTCTTTTTAAAAAATGTTGTTACTAAGTTTAAAGGACGTGCTGGTAATTTTAGTGTGTTATCAATGTCATCGGTGATATTGGATTAAGTCTTGTTCGTAATTAACCGAGTAGGTGATGTAGGAGTGTAAGCTCAGTTATTTCTAACAGATGATGTGTGTGATTGGTTTAAGTATGAGTTGACTCGGCTAACTATTTTAATTTACTATACAAGAATTTTGAGTCTACAAAATTATTTTTTGAGTTACGTATGTTTTGGAGTTGACATTTCAGTTTGGAAAAAGAAATATCAAAGATGGTTTTTTTTGGTGGTTTTAACACAACCAGATACTAAGGCCATTAGTAATGGTCTCGTGGTGGGGTGGGAAGCCATCAAAACGTCCGGAACACGCCATCCCCCCCCCCCCCCTACCCCACCCCCTAGATGTTTTAGGGGGATTTTCCCTCCTCCGTGGTTAGAGCAATGGGATTGTGTTTTTTTTTTTCTACCAGCCAAATAATTACATCTCATTCTCGCCTTTTTAAATAAAACCTCAAATTCACACAACCACCATTTACACTATTTTTTCACTTTCATATCACATCTTACGCTATAGTATGTGACACACTTTCTCCTTTAAACTTCCACATGACTATGGATAAGGTACATGTCGACTTATAGGGGGTCCTGACACAGAAAAAGCAGTTCCACGAATTCAACATAGGTTGAATTTCTTTCTCCAAAAAACACCATTCTATCAACATGGATATGAAACACAAACAATCTATCTAATTCTGATTCTCGATACAACAATTCTTAAAGAGATTAAGTATGATTAATCTTGAGTAAGTACTATATTTTATCCGTTAAAACATTTGAGTGTACGAATCAAGTAGTTTGTTTTAATAGTAATTATACGACTCGTAGTATAATCCAAGTAATTTTTCATTTCGTCTATGGTTTCAGTTCGAATTCTACAACGTGACGAAACAAGTATTTTTAAATCATTACTAGAAAAGAATGACCTTTAATGATACACGAATTATGACACACCTGTTTTATGACGTGCAAATGTGTGTGTCATAAAGAACCGTCATAATTTAAAAAATATAAAGAGTAGATGGCGTGCATTTCATGTGTTATCGTTTTAGTGTCATAAAAACAAAAAATATTTGGAGTACACTTTTAAAAAAATGCGTGTCATCGCTGCTGTAGAGTCTTATGTTTTCAGATTTTCGCTCACCCCTACATAAAAAATTTAGCGTTCTTCTCGGTGTACTCATAGATCAAAGATCTTCTTTACTCACCTCATCCCATCTATTTATTGCAAACCCTAGCTCCTTTCTCAAACAACGAATTAACCTACGCAATTTCATATTCAGTCACGTGCGAGAACTATACAATTCTAAGCGTTTGAATGTTTTGTTTAACATAAATCTTTAAAAGAATAAGAAAATTTGACCATGAATTATTATATTGATAAACTTCACTACGTACGTACCCTAGAACAATGTATAAACTATAAACTATCTAACACTTTTTGATAGAGTAAGAACAATGTATAAACTATAAACTATCTAACACTTTTTGATAGAGTAACGGCTTGTAAACAAACTAGTTTCATACACTCTTATCTCATCTATTCCACGTTCTTCTTTCCAACCATCAAAGCTAACTTCATTCCAACTATACTTGTCCAAGCTGTAAACAAACATTCTCTTCCAACGATCTGCAATCAATACGTCCCCGTTTTTATTCCAAAAACCCAAAACTTTCGTGCAACCCGGGGACTTGAACTCGCAGTGCATCACCCATCCTCTCTCCTTCAACACCCACATCTCAATTCTGTAGTCGATCATATTAACATACACGTACCCAATCTCGCCATGTAAACTAACCAGATGCTCACTTACCCAAGGGGACGAAGATCGTTCATGAGGTGGATCGATAAAGCCGAATTCCTCCTTCACCATGTCAAAGGTTATTATCGCTCTTCCAAACTTGGATAGGTACTTACCATTATCATGTTGTAACCAATGCAAACATCCGTTAGCAAACACGCCTTTGTTGGTTATCGGACAAGGCGGGACTTGGGGTATCTTTCGCCATGAATCCGTGCCTAACTCATGTACCATTGTATATAAAACATTAGTCGTTAACTTGTGATTCAACTCGGGTGCCCAAACATGTTCTTTTAGCACAACACACACCATCTTGAAAGTGTTGGTGGAATCATCGAAACCAAGCCCCGAAGACTTATCGAGATCGATAATCTGGGACCCCCATTCAGGCTTATCGCTACCAATACGTAGTTGATGAGTTAACGATTTGGTAATAGGAGGCAACTCGTAACGTTCTTTCCTTAGAGGATTGATCACAACAAAAGTCTCGCCGCCCTCACCGTTAAGTTTTGATGAATAAAGCAGACCGTTGCAAGAACCTAGAACTATGTCATTAGGGTATCTATTTTCCGGTCTTTTACACATGAACTTCATAACTGGTGGCTTCTTTTTCACTTCTAGGATACAACTACCTTCTTCTTCTTCTTCTTTTTGATATTCCAAAAAGTTGAGTGTGCATGATGAGTTGAGAGAATCAGATGGAGTAGTTTGATGAAACATGATGAGCATCGGATTGTGATCATCTATCGCACCGCGTTTTGCATGCATGGTTTCGAGGTACGGATCGTTGATGTAGCTGCACCATGTGTTGCTTACGCACCGGAAACGGGCCAAAGATTTCACCGGCATTCTTGAGAAGATATCGTGCATGCTTTCCAAAGGCAACTTATCAGCCATGATTAATGTGGATTTGAAGATGGATTGATTGATTGATTGATTGATTGATTGATTGATCAATATGTGGGTTTAGAGTTTAATTGATCGATCTTGGTGGTATATATTTATAGGCACGAATAATCCTTGGATGTTAAGATTCATTAAATTGGTAAGTTTACGGAAGATTTGGGATTAAGTCGGCTGCGAGATTTACGGGAAGCGTTTTACAAATTTTGTATTGTTATAATGATTATCTATAGATATAACTATAAGTTAATTGGATTAAGATTATTAATAGGAAAATAAAAGAAGATTTGAGAGAAATCATATAGATCGAAAATATATTGTTTCCTTATATAATTAAATCTCAATGATTCGGTAAACTTTATAAACATTTTTCGTCAACAATATATTTATTATAATAGGTTATTTATTTTTAACACGGTATAGATAAATATACATAATTACCCTATATTAACATAACACAAGTTGTGGTACAAACTTCACAACAAAGAGTACAAGTCTCCAAAGCATACATTGTAATAATGGCATGTTTGTAAATTAATGAAACATTGAGGGTGTTTTGTTTGGTTGTGTTTGAGATTGCTTTATCTCCTCTATACACGCCATTACCAACCCCATCTGCATCATCCATATCTTCTCTGCCTATCCACCTCCATATCTATTGTATGCTTCAGATATGGTTTCGTATCAGTGATTTACGGTGATTAAATGTCGCCGTCGTGTGGGTTTTGTGTTCGTATCAGTGATTTACGGCGATTGCATTTCACCGTCATGTAGTTTTTGTGTGTCGATGTGTTTCCTGGTGCAGCGGCGGGGCGATTTATCGCAGCCCTGACCATCCCATCGATGATGTAGCCTACGGCTGCTATGGTGGATGTTGGCCGTTAAACCCGACGAGAGTTTCCATCTCCGGCCATGAGACCTTCATCCACCGATGATGTAGCCATCATATCTCAGATCTGAAAAGGAAATGTCGGCTGCTACGGTGGATGCTTCTGGCTTGATTTAGGGCTTCGTACGTCGGGTTCTTTCTCATTTTCGGCTAGGGTTTCGAAACGAGAGCTTATTATGGTTCTAACGGGTTCTCCGGCTGGTGTCGCCGTCTTCGATTTGGAGATGGTGGCCGTCGGTTTTGAACCTGACGAAAGTTCCCATATCCGGCTATCAGATCTTCATCACCGATGATGTAATCTTTGGATCCTCGGTTTCTATGGTGGATGTTGTTGGGTGGATTTAGGGTTCCAACCCATGATATGAAATGTCAGGTTATATGCGTATGGATTTGATGAATGTTTTTAGATACCATTTGCGTTTTTGCTCAAAAAGATTATGATATTATTTCAACTTGAAATATATTTCTGGATGCTCGATTTGTGCTTTATTTGTTGGATGCAGGTTTGTGGGTGTGTTTTTTGTTAGATGCTTGATTTGTGCTGGATTTGTGCTTTATTTGAAGTCTTTTATTTATTTCCATTTTTTTACACTTTTACTTATACTCATATGCGTGTCTTTGTTGCTCTTTTGTAGGGTCGTTTCGCCGCGGCTGCTAAAGAAAACACACAATCGCTGGGAGAAACTACCAAAAAAGAGCTTTTTAAGGACCAAGGTAAACCTTGACAAGAATCAAAATATTAACAGCAACATGTATCCTTATCTACAGGTTATGCAGGAAAGGACCCGAAGAGGAAGAAGGTAGCGGGCTAGAACGAAACAGCTGCAAGAAGAAGCATATTTTGAACATTTAAATAGGTTGCAGCAGAATATTTTGTTACAAAAAGGCATGTGAAATGCATATCACTTGGAAGACTGGAAGAAAGAATCATCTTTTGAAGATGTAACACAGGTACAACTAATGCTTTTGTAAAATACTTCACTAGGATGGTCACTATCGCTTTTGTAATTAGCCAGTTTCTAGAAACATATCGGTCGATGTTCCTTCGTTGTAAACAAACACCCTCGCCTTAGCTTATATATAGCTGCTTTAACTCTTACATATTTGTTTGTGGAATTCACTTATGGCCTGCTTCTATTAGATCACCATGTTTCTATTTGAAATTTTACTACTTCTGAGCTTTTGAGTATATATAATAGTAGTTGGTTTACTTAATTGGTAGCAATTTACCAAAGGATTGTGGTCAACTTCTGGGTTCTATGAAAATGACACACTTAAAGTCAATTTTACTATCACGGGTATCATTTCCCCTATCCAATTTTGCATTTTATTACCTAATTTTGGTTACAATTATACGAGCAAGAACTAGGGTACAAGAGGATTATTGTAAATCACTGTGGAGGCATGCCTTTGTTGATTGCTGATTGCCATATATACACCGTTCATTGATGGTTGATAGATCAGTCGTAACAACTCTCAATTGTTAGGATCTTTTTTTATGGTTTGGTCTTAATTTTTCAGTATCAGTTGTATCTATTCCTCAACATAAAGGGGTTTATTCTTAACAGTCTGAAATAACAAATTTTTTCATGATGTGCAGCCTTAAATCAGTTTGAGAGTGGGAGATGAATATATGGCCCTTACTATTGTGTATTCTTTGTTTACGAGCAGGCAATGTCTTTGTTTACTAGCAACATCTTACTATTGTGTATTTTCCTTAATTATTTACCCATTTTTTATTCTTTCTGTACTTTTCATGTGCAGGTTGTCTGTTTTTTTTGTCCCTGTTGCAACCTCATTTCATTTTCAAAGGTTAAGTTTCTTCTTATGTAGTTCTTTTTAGTGTTAGTTGTGTTCAATATCATAGCTATTACACTTCAAAATTATGATGGTTTTTATAAACCTTTTTCCCTATTGTAGTCTTTCCTTACTGTCCTGCTTTCTCACTTTCTGATACAAGTTCAAGATCATTTTTAATGGTGGTTTTATATATTCCTCCTATTCTGACCAACTATGCATGAGTTTATTCATACATATAGCTTAAGTAGCATGGCTAGAAGAATAGATGGTTCATAATGTCAAATCTTTTGGTCTAATAAAAAGGTCAGGGACCAATAATACTATGTGTTCAAAAAGATAAATCTGGCATGCATCCTGAGTCCCATGATATACAAATGAGGATTTGCTCACTGTTACATTTATAATGGTTTTATAGATATACTTTGTATTGATGTCATTGGAACTATTAAAATAACTATAAATTGCAGTTAGAGAGCCTTCTTTGTATGGGTGCTAGAGTGTATTTAAATGATAAAAACATGAAGTTGGAGGCTACTGCTCAGTTTCGTAAATTGCTCTCAATAGGTACATATTTAGTTTTGATCAGTTTGTTTATGTTTCTAGGGTTTCACTTTGAGCTTCTTTGAATCTTTTGTGCCTTGAGGTACTTAACTTATCGTGTATGCTGAAAATCCTTTTTCTTTAATTATCTGCCTTTAGTTTTCAGTAATTCTATGTTTGTAATTTGAAAGTAGTTGTTTTTGCTATGACATGATATTTAAATTTAAGATAACACAGTCATATAGGTTTGTTAAAAATACATGAAGTTATTGTATTTTTGCAATTTCACATCCTCAAACATTTTATTTATTTATGTCATATTTGTATAAGTGTTGGTAGCTTATTGTGGTTTTCTTATATGTAATGTGTTTAGGTTCAGTGGGCTCAAAGGTGTGGGCTTATCGTTCGTGGGCTTTGCTGGTAAGGTTCACAGGGCAGCTGGGTCGAAGACTTGAAGACCCGGTTACCGGTTGCTAGGATATATAAGGCGTGGCATAGCTGTTCTAGAGAGATCGATCGTCATTTTTCTTCTATACACAGTTTTAGGGTTTCTTTGTTTTGTAGAGCAGATTCGTCCATTGGTTGAGAGGGTTCTTTTCCGTTTTGTTAGTGTGAGAGTGTTTCTCAGTTATTGTTTGTGAAGATCATCCTGTTGATGATCTTTGTTTAGAGAGTTGTTATTTCTTCGTTTCTGTGGTTTTTTTCATCTTCTTGAGGATTGTGTGAAGTAATTTCTCTTTCTTTGTTCAACCATGGTTCAGAACATGGTATCAAAACAAATAGGGTGAGCTTCTTCATTGTCTTCGTTTATTTAGCTAAAAAAAACGGGGTGGCTCCGCGGCGAAGCACGGGTCGCCCCACTTGTGTCAATAAAAGTAAGAGTTATCATCCTGTATGAATAGTGAAGTTTATATGGTGTCCTATAATAGTGTTCACGTGACACTTTATCTATTTTTATTTTATTTTATTTTATTTTATTATTTTTTGTTTCATATATAAAAGTAGTACATTTATTGTAAGAGTTGACTGTGTGTTTCGGTCATTACACGGTTTCTTTTCTGTTCTTTTTTACGTAACGTTTCAACAATGCCAATCGTTTTTTTGTATCCGTGTTATACTCATAGCAACATGCGGTTGGTCGTGAGAGGCCATTTTAAAAAACACAAGGGTTAGATTATAGATATACAACATTTTTAAATATTATAAAATTTAAAATGCATAGAAATTAAATTAAAAAGAGATAGTAGACAAACGGGCAACAAGCTGTGCCGCTAAACCTTTTTGTATAGCAAAATCAAACCGTTTAAAAACTACATTCATGAATTTAGGTGTTATGACATTCTTTATAAAATTAAAAGAAAACTTGATTTGAAATTTCTATACTTGAAAATATTGCATTACAACAAATTTAAATGTTCATCACATATATTACAGAAAACTAGAAAACCAAAGAAAAACTATATTAAATGAAGATTATTTTGATAATTTGACGTTTCCCCCTTTGTTTTATTTCACATATATCTGTTAAAAAGGAAAAATTTTAATTGAGGTAATGGGCTCTGTCAAATATTCAAGATTTATGGGTCAACACACGGTTTCCAGCTCCTAATTTACAGCTCAATGACGGTTCACATTTACAACAATGTCTGTCCTTTATTTCATGTTTTATTCTTTATGTAAAATCTATAAATTGTAGATCTTATGTCATTGTAAGTATTCAAGAGAGAAAGTAAAATATTACAGCCCCCGTACCACTCTGATTATCTATCTCAACATGGTATCAGAGCAGTGTTGAATGATCCTAGGATCAAACAACACGGTTCTACTCATCATCTACCAATTACCCACTGTTTTTCTTCCCAACTACTGCCATGACAAAGGATAGTAGCTCAGACAACCAAGATTTAACCATCCAAATCCACTGCGAGGTAAGTAACTCTCAACGCCGGTTAGACCGTGGACAACCGATGGGGTCATCATCACGGGTGGACAAGACGAAGTTGAAGTTGAAGTGCAGCCACTGCGGGATGTCGAAACATACAAAAGACCAGTGTTTCCGACTCGTAGGGTACCCGGAGTGGTGGAACGATGGCCATAAAAAAGGCAAGGATGGCAAGGCGGCGGCCGCAGGTAACCCTGAGGTCGCTGGCAGTGGTAGCGACTGTAGGAACACCGTTCATATAAAATTAAAATGCTAAATAAAATTAGAATTACAATTGAAAGAAATACTAAACAGAACTTGGAGAAAGTTACAACCTCAGAAGAAGAACAGAAACAAAACAATAACAGAAAACATAAAAGGGTGGCTGAGGCTTTCTGTTCAACAGAGGTCCCTTAAAACAGATTTCGGGCTACCCAAGTAAACCCGTCTGTCTCCCAGGGTACAACAGCCGGAGCAGTGTGTACTGCCGGAGTTAACCTAGCACCCGGAAATATACCTGAAACGAGAGCGTGTAGCACACTGAACGCAGGAAACTCTTCCGATCTCTCCAGTATGCAAAGTGGTGATTTATGTGATATAATTTTTGTGTTCTTTCAAGTGTGTTCTCATTCCTCACTAACATGTGTATTTATACACAACTTAAGGACACCTCATAAGCCATGTGTCATCTTGTTAAGCAACACTTGTAACCTCATATGACAAGTGTCATCAAGTATGACAAGTGTCATCAAGTTAAGTAACACTTGTAACACTTCATAAGCTATGTGTCTAGTATAGCAACACTTGTAACATTTCACAAGCCATGTGTCACATATTGATATCACATTCATTATAAATTATAATAATTATATTTGTAACAAATACAAATAATTATATAATTTTCCAACAATCCCCCACATGAATGGAGATCAATTCTGACGCTCTAGTGTCAAGATATAGTTCCAACGGTTGAGTTTTGCAGGAGAAGTAGGTGTTCCCTTTGAACCCTCCTTTGTGATGTATACTTGGTCTCCTAGCGATTAGTAGACTGTGATGTCCTTGAACTAACCCCTTTTGATGTAGACGTTATTACACTTCACACAAAACTCTCCCTGGTCTGGTTAACCCCTCATTGTCGTGTCCGTAGTGGTCATGGACACTTGCCTGGTTCTGCAAGAGCTCTAGGAATTGCGCACCCCACAATTCCATTCGAAGCGACCCCACTTCTCTCTCACATAGGTGATTTTCCATAAATCATTAAAAGCTATATGCTTAACCTCCTTGATATCACTGATTTGTTATAGGAATGGACTAGGAAGTGTGCAACTCCCTTTTGTATGTTGGGGTACTCCCCCCACAGTGACCTTAATTCGTACAATTAGGTTGTCCTATTGAACCTAGGTCATGGGATCTCCAATCTTCTAGGTTAGGTTTTCCTTCGCACAAATTTACTCCAAGGGCTTTAGTCCCATTCCTCTAGACGACTTGTGTACTACCTCTCTGCTTAAGCCTTTTGTAAGCGGATCCGCAATGTTATCTTTTGACTTCACATAGTCAATCGTGATAACTCCCGTTGAGAGCAGTTGTCGTATCGTATTATGTCTACGACGTATATGCCGTGATTTGCCATTATACATTGCACTTTGAGCTCTACCAATAGCCGATTGGCAATCACAATGTATGCAAATGGCTGTCACCGGTTTCGGCCATTTTGGAACATATTCCAGGAATTGTCGTAGCCACTCTGCCTCTTCTCCAGCTTTATCCAATGCAATGAACTCAGATTCCATCGTGGACCTAGCTATAATCGTTTGTTTGGAAGATTTCCATGATATAGCCGCTCCCCCAAGGGTAAACACATAACCACTTGTGGATTTTGAATCTTTTATGTCGGATATCCAGTTGGCGTCACTGTATCCCTCCACAACAGCTGGATCTTGGCCATAATGCAGCCCATAATTTCTTGTGTATCTCAAATACCTTAGTAATCTTGTCATACTTTTCCAATGCTCAGAACTTGGGTTACTAGTATATCTACTTAGCCTGCTCACAGCATATGCTAAGTCTGGCCTGGTGGATGTCATGAGATACATAAGACTACCAATTACCCTTGAGTACTCCAATTGAGCTACACCTTCTCCTCTATTTTTTGTCAAATGGTGTGACGTATCAATTGGAGTTTGAGCTATACTCGTATCATTCGAATTGAATTTCTCAAGAATCTTATCCACATAGTGAGATTGACTCAACACGAGACCATTTTGGGTTCTAATGATCTTTACTCCAAGAATCACATCGGCTAGACCCATGTCTTTCATGTCAAATCTCGCTTTCAACATGTCTTTAGTAGATCTGATCATGTGATCATTACTTCCAATGATAAGCATATCATCTACATAAAGGCATAACATCACATAACCTCTTGATGTGTCTTTTATATAGACACACTTGTCACACTCATTTATTTTGAAACCATTATTAATCATAACTTGATCAAACTTTTGGTGCCACTGTTTTGGAGCTTGCTTCAAACCATATAGAGATTTCACGAGTTTGCAAACTTTTCCCTCCTGGCCAGGAGCAGAGAAACCCTCAGGTTGCTCCATATAAATCTCTTCATCTAACTCTCCGTTTAGAAATGCGGTTTTTACATCCATTTGATGTACTTCCAGCTTTCTCAAAGCTGCGATTGCAAGCACCAACCTGACTGAGGTTATTCTAGTTACAGGCGAGTAAGTATCAAAGTAGTCTAGGCCTTCTTTTTGTCTATACCCTTTGATCACTAACCTTGCCTTGTACTTGTCAATGGAGCCATCAGGTTTCATCTTCCTTTTGAATAACCAACGATACCCAAGTGGTTTACAACCTGGTGGAAGATCTACAAGTTCCCAAGTGTGATTCTGTAGGATAGAATCAATTTCACTCTTGATGGCTTCTTTCCATTGAGGTCCTTTTGATGAGGTGACCGCTTCTTTATATGTTTGGGGATCACCCTCAACCATATAAGTAAGAAAATCAGGCCCAAAAGATTTTTCAGTCCTTTGCCTTTTGCTTCTTCTTGGCTCAATCTCTTCATCTTCTGATTGTTCTCGAGACTCATCTTGAACAATCTCATCAACGGGAGTTGATGAACTAGCCTTGCCCTTTTCCAAACATGGGAAAACATCTTCAAAGAATGATGCATTCCTTGATTCCATTATAGTATCCACGTGTACATCGGGATTCTTAGACTCATGTACAAGAAACCGATGTGCACTACTATGTTGGGCATAACCTATGAATACACAATCCACAGTTTTGGGTCCTATCTTTTGTGCCTTTGGTGGTGGCACAACCACTTTGGCTAGACACCCCCACACTCTCAAGTATTTATAAGATGGTTCTCTTCCCATCCACAACTCGTAAGGTGTCACATCCTTATTCTTGAGAGGTATCTTATTCAAAAGATAATTAGCCGACAAAATGGCTTCCCCCCACATGTCCTGGCTCAACCCAGAACTTATCAACATGGCATTCATCATTTCTTTTAACGTTCGGTTCTTACGTTCTGCAATGCCATTTTGTTGTGGGGAATAAGGAGCAGTGCACTCATGGATGATACCATTTTGAGCACATACCTCAGCAAATGGCGAAACGTATTCACCACCTCTATCACTCCTTATTACTTTTATCTTTTTGTTGAGTTGGTTCTCAACCTCAGTTTTGTACAAGACAAACTTGTCTATTGCCTCATCCTTACTCTTGAGTAAGTACATATGGCAATATCTAGTACTATCATCAATGAAGGTGATGAAGTACTTGTTACCACCTCTAGTGGGAACCGATTTTAAATCACACACGTCAGTGTGAATCATATCAAGGGGTTCGGTTTTTCGTTCTATTGATTTAAACGATGATCTTGTTTGTTTGGCTTCAACACAAGTTTTACATTTTGAATTTGGCTCAATCGCAGAAGCTGGTATGTGATTTAATTTAATCAAACGACGCAATGAATTAAAGTTAACATGACCAAGACGACCATGCCAAACATTAGAAGACTCAATCAAGTAAGCAGAAGTAGAAGCATTCTTATTGATGTTCTTTTTCACAGTCATTACATTGAGTTTAAACATACCATTCTGGCCATAACCCTTGCCAACAAACATACCACGTTTAGACAAAACAAATTTGTCACTTTCAAATACCAGACGAAAACCAAACTTATTAAGCAACCATCCTGACACAAGACTCTTGCGTAACTCAGGAACATACAACACGTTGCTTAAAGCGAGCTCCTTCCCCGAAGTCCACTTGAGGATCACATCCCCTTCACCCTTGATATCAGCTGTAGCCCCATTGCCCATGTATAGCTTTTCATTTCCCACCATCTCCTTAAACGAGTTAAAGAGAGTCTTATCAGGGCAGACATGACGGGTAGCACCGGTGTCAACCCACCACCCCTTAGGTTTGTTAGACACCGTGTTTACCTCCTCCATCATGTCCGTGTGATCAGTGATCATAGCCACAAGAGGCATGTCATCATCGATCATATGGGCCTTCTCCTTTTTAGGAGCCTTACATTGATCAGCACGGTGACCAGTTTCTCCACAGTTGTAGCATCTCCCTTTAAAAGGACCAACCTTTTTCTTCACACCACCTTTCTTTGGACCTAGGTTCACACCTTTACCTTTCCCTTTGCTGTTAGACTTATGGACTTTATTGTTTTTGTTAAACCTGGAAGACTGGCCATATTCCACAACATTAGCCTTAGCATGGGCTTCCACTTGGCTTCCTTTTTGTGCCAACCGATTGTCTTCTTCAATTCGAAGACGAACCACAAGGTCCTCCATAGTCATTTCCTTTCGCTTATGCTTAAGGTAATTCTTGAAATCCACCCAAGTTGGAGGTAATTTCTCAATCATGGCAGCCACTTGAAATGTTTCACCAAGAACCATCCCCTCAGACAGAATGTCACTAAGAATGACCTGTAATTCTTGAACTTGGTTAATAACAGTTTTGGAATCAACCATTTTATAGTCCAAGAATTTTGCCACAACAAACTTCTTTGTCCCAGCATCTTCTGTCTTGTACTTGCGTTCCAACGACTCCCATAATTCTTTGGCAGTCGATATTTTGCAGTACACATTGTACAGACTATCAACAAGACCGTTTAACACATAGTTACGGCACAGATACTCAGAGTGCTTCCAAGCCTGAAGCGCACTCACAGATTGAGCATCCGCATTTTCTTCAGCAACTTCAGGGGGTGACTCTGTCAAGAATCTCGCAAGATTCAGAGTGGTCAAGTAAAACAACATCTTCTGCTGCCATCTTTTGAAGTTCAGACCAGAAAACTTTTCTGGTTTTTCAGCATGGTTGGCTACAGCTTGAGCCGCTTGGGTACCAACTAATGGTCCCATAGTCGTGGATTCGAGAGGTCCCATCGTGGAAGACGAATTAGCCACTGTAGTAGACATTTCTGAAACGAGAACACAAATCAAAATCAGAAAAAGTTGGTTTACTAAAAACCAATGAGCAAACCTACACAAGGTTGCTAAGTTCACGAATTTGAGATAATAATAAAATGTGTAACAACTTACGAAAAGTTGAACCACCAAAGGATTAAATCGATTTTGAAAATGATTTTAAACTAAACGGTGATCAAAAGAAAGATCTGTTTTAAGATTGTAGGAACACCGTTCATATAAAATTAAAATGCTAAATAAAATTAGAATTACAATTGAAAGAAATACTAAACAGAACTTGGAGAAAGTTACAACCTCAGAAGAAGAACAGAAACAAAACAATAACAGAAAACATAAAAGGGTGGCTGAGGCTTTCTGTTCAACAGAGGTCCCTTAAAACAGATTTCGGGCTACCCAAGTAAACCCGTCTGTCTCCCAGGGTACAACAGCCGGAGCAGTGTGTACTGCCGGAGTTAACCTAGCACCCGGAAATATACCTGAAACGAGAGCGTGTAGCACACTGAACGCAGGAAACTCTTCCGATCTCTCCAGTATGCAAAGTGGTGATTTATGTGATATAATTTTTGTGTTCTTTCAAGTGTGTTCTCATTCCTCACTAACATGTGTATTTATACACAACTTAAGGACACCTCATAAGCCATGTGTCATCTTGTTAAGCAACACTTGTAACCTCATATGACAAGTGTCATCAAGTATGACAAGTGTCATCAAGTTAAGTAACACTTGTAACACTTCATAAGCTATGTGTCTAGTATAGCAACACTTGTAACATTTCACAAGCCATGTGTCACATATTGATATCACATTCATTATAAATTATAATAATTATATTTGTAACAAATACAAATAATTATATAATTTTCCAACAGCGACCACCCAAGAACCACCGGCAAAAGAGACGGATTTGGATGCTTAGCGGCGTCAACCGAAGAAGAAGAAAGGGCCGCAGGTATAGGGTTTGAGAATTGTGTCTCAAGCCCTTCCATTTCTCCTACTAAATAAATTCCTTATTTAATGAATGCCACCCACGTTTCTAGTATACACCAATTTTCTAATATGACAAAAATAAGTCCACAATTTTCTAATATGAAAAAAATAACTCACAAGTTTCTGATTTATCAAAATATGAATCACCATCTCCTGTTACAATTGGAAAAGTGAATGTGGCAACAAATTATGGAAAAAATAATGAGTCATGGATATTTGATTGTGGTGCTACCGACACAATGACATTTGAACTTTCAGATATGTGTTCAATGTCAAAACCGCAAAAAACTCAAATCCATACTGCAAATGGGGGAATAGTTCAAGTCAAAGGAGGTGAGACAATTGAAATCTCACCGACCTTGAAATTGTCAAATTGTCTTTATGTCCCGTCCTTGTCACATAAATTGTTATCGATTAGCCATGTTACAAAAGAACTGAATTGCACAGTTTTAATGCATCCTACTTTTTGCATCTTACAGGACATCAGGACGGGAACGATTATTGGACGTGGCACTGAACGTCAAGGGATGTATTATGTAGATGAAGTGACTCGACAAGGCACTGTGATGCTCGCTCATGGAACTACTAATAGGGAGGCTTGGCTATGGCATCGAAGATTAGGACACCCATCCACCGGTTATTTGCATCTTTTATTCCCTAAATTATTTCCTTCAAATAAAACCTTAAGTTGTGAGACTTGTATTTTGGCTAAGAGTCATAGACATACTTTTAAACCAAATAACACTAGGGTGGATTATTCATTTTCTATGATTCATTCGGATGTGTGGGGACCTGCAAAGGTTACCGGGGGGCAAAACTTTCGATATTTCTTGCTTTTTATTGATGACTGCACACGAATGACTTGGACTTATTTCCTAACACATAAATCCGAAGTAGTTGATAAATTTACCATGTTCTATTCCATGATTAAAACCCAATACCAAAGAAACATTCAAATCCTACGATCTGATAACGGAGGAGAGTTTGTGAATAGCTCAATGAAACAATTCTGTCAAACAAACGGGATAATTCATCAAACCTCTTGTACCCATACCCCTGAACAAAATGGTGTTGCCGAACAAAAAAACCGTATCCTTCTAGAAATAACTCGTGCCCTCCTAATTGAATCCCAAGTTCCAAGATCGTTTTGGCCTGAAGCCCTTGCCACAACTACTTACCTTATAAATCGTCTTCCAACTAAAGCCCTTAATCTAAAAACCCCTCTTCAAATCCTGTCTGATTTCACCAAACCTCCCTCTAACCTTACCCTCGAACCTCGTGTCTTTGGTTGCTCTGTCTTTGTCCATATACCCAAAGCAGAACGGTCCAAACTTGATCCATGTGCTGAAAAATGTGTCTTCGTAGGTTATGGAGTCAACCAAAAAGGATATCGGTGCTATAGTCCAAGAAGATGTCACATGTTTACTACTATGAACTGTGATTTTCTTGAAACTGAATACTTTTATAGTACCCAACACACTGGTCAGGGGGAGAAAGAATGTGGTGACACAATGAGTTGGTTGAAATGGATGCCATTGTCAGAAGAAGCCCCTCACAGTGTCCAAGCCGAGTCACAATCCACGACACCTACAATCAGTGTTACTGAAAATGATCTTCCTAACCTGACGTTCGAGGTAAGTAACTCTCAAACCCATGTTGACACTTCATCATCTTCCTCTAACTCACCAACCCATGAAAATAACGAGTCTCATGAGAACAGTGATTCCTCTTCTTTTGGAAGTTCATCTAACCATGAGACAGAAACAAAGCAGAATATTCCATTACATGAGGAAGAAGATAATTCAATGCAAGCAGAGCGAAGTGGAGGATATGTGCTTCCCCCGAGAGCAAACAGAGGTGTTCCTCCCAAAAGATTCTCTCCTGGAAAAAATGCCCGGAGTTCAAAGTATCCTATGGCAAATGTTGCCACAGGAAACTTATCAAAAGAAGCCAAGATGTTCTCTTCCGCATTGTACTCTGAAGAAATTCCAGCCACCATCGAACAAGCTCTAGAGTCAAAGAACTGGAAAGAAGCAATGAAAACAGAGATGGATGCACTAAATAAGAGCAATACTTGGGAAAAGTGTACCCTCCCGCCTGGAAAAAAAAACCAGTGGGGTGTCACTGGGTTTTTACTATAAAACGGAAACCAGATGGAACGGTTGAAAGATACAAAGCTCAGTTAGTCGCTAAGGGGTACACTCAGACATATGGGATTGATTACTCCGAAACTTTTTCTCCGGTTGCCAAAATTGACACAATTAGGGTCCTTTTTTCAGTAGCTGCTAATGAAGGGTGGCCACTCCATCAATTTGATGTTAAAAACGCCTTTCTACATGGAGAATTAAAAGAAGAAGTTTATATGGAAGCTCCACCTGGATTTACAGAAAAATTTAAAACGGGGTAAGTGTGTCGTTTGAAAAAATCTCTCTATGGGTTGAAACAATCCCCTCGTGCCTGGTTTGGCAGGTTTACCCTAGCTATGAAAAGATATGGTTTTAAACAAAGTAACTCTCATCATACTTTGTTCCTCAAACTAAGAAACAAACTTGTAACCTACTTAATCATTTATGTGGATGATATGATCATTACAGAGAATGATAAAGAAGAAATAACCAAGTTGAAGGAAAGTTTGTTCTCTGAATTCAAAATGAAAGACTTGGGCATGCTTAAGTACTTTCTTGGAATTGAAGTGCTTAGGTCAAAACAAGGAATTTTTATTTGCCAAAAAAAATATGTCCTCGACTTATTGGCAGAAACAGGGATGATTGACTGCAAACCCATGGAGACGCCTATGATTGTGAATCACAAACTACATATGGAAGAGGGGGCAAAATTAGCAGACAAAGGAAGATACCAACGGATTGTGGGAAAATTGATATATCTCTCACATACTCGTCCAGATATAGCATATGCTGTAGGAGTTGTGAGTCGATTCATGCATCAACCTCAAGCTACTCATATGGAAGCAGTCTGGAGAATTATAAGATATCTCAAGGGGACAGTTGGTCATGGAGTTTTGTTTAGATCAAATGGCCATTTAAAAACCCAAGTATATACGGATGCAGACTGGGCAGGAGATAAAGGGAATCGAAGATCAACATCTGGCTACTTCACCCTAGTTGGTGGGAATCTTGTCACATGGAGAAGCAAGAAACAAAAAGTGGTTGCTCTTTCTAGTGCTGAAGCGGAATTTAGAGGGATAGCACAGGGATTAGCAGAGATATTATGGATACGAAAACTGCTAACTGAGATAGGTTTTCCTCCTAAAGAAACTAGCAGGATTATGTGTGATAATGAGGCAGCCATCCAAATCTCAGAAAACCCAGTACAACATGATCGAACAAAACATGTGGAAGTCGATAGGCATTTTATTAAAGAAAAGTTGGAAACGAGAATCATTAAGTTACCATATGTTAGATCAGAAGACCAGTTGGCTAATATACTAACAAAAGCTGTTAACGGAAAGATCTTCAACAAGTGTTTGATCAAGTTGAATTTTGGAGATCCCACTATTCAACTTGAGGGGGAGTGTTAAAAAGGAAAAATTTTAATTGAGGTAATGGGCTCTGTCAAATATTCAAGATTCATGGGTCAACACACGGTTTCCAGCTCCTAATTTACAGCTCAATGACAGTTCACATTTACAGCAATGTCTGTCCTTTATTTCCTGTTTTATTCTTTATGTAAAATCTATAAATTGTAGATCTTATGTCATTGTAAGTATTCAAGAGAGAAAGTAAAATATTACAGCCCTCGTACCACTCTGATTATCTATCTCAACAATATCCACATGATAACTTTCTAAAACAACCAAAAAAACAAAACAAAAAAAAACATTTCGTTTTGTTCATTTTGTCCTTCGACTATATTGCATATATGAAACATAGTGGGACGAATAAAGAAAAAACCGTTTGTTAGGTTTTTTTTTCAAAATCGTTAGGTAGCCATTAGGTGGATAGACAGGAAAATTTAAAAAATAAAAAAAATAGCATCAAAATTACCTAACACAGTCTTTATTTAATATAGTTTTCCTTTGATTTCCAGTTTTCGAATTAAAACTTAATTTTTCATTGAGCTTAACCCTATCTATATATATTTAATTTATATATTTTAAGAACATGGATTTATTTATTTAACAAATTATAATAAGTTCAAATGTACATGTTTTTCTATAATTATGCATATATATTTTATGGTAGTGGTGTAGTGATGTAGTCGCGGAGCGTGACATGATGATTTGGATGTTTTTTTGAGTTGTGTGATGACCAATCCTCCCATCATAATTCCAGACGTTGCCAACATCCCTTACCCCCAATAATAATTTATTTTTCTTGTAAACAGAACCTCCTTTCAATAAAAAATAAATCACATCATTCTACTTTTGTTCTCTTTGTTTTTTTATAAGCTCATTATATTCAATAATATGAAAACTAGAAACCAACCAAACCAACCAAACAACCCACAACAAAATCCGAGCACCCAACCCCAACATCTACCATGTGCCCGGCTACGTACCTTATACCGATACATTGGACCTTTTTTTAAGGGCCACGTACCTTCTTGACATTTCATTTGTAAGGAGGAAATGAACTCACGTGTTGCAGCGAGAAAGTCATGATTAGACGAAAGTAACAGAACGGATATGATTCATTAGTATTGATCACATAGGAAAACGTTTTGTTTTTAGTTTTTCTTTGGCCTTTAACTAAATGAGTAGAAAAATAATGTAAGTCAAAAATATTAGGAAAGATAACTAATTTTTATTAAAACATGATTTAGTTTTTTCTAACACTACTATTTTGTATTTATAAGCTTACGTCTAAAACTTATTTACAAGTAAATTTAAATGTTTATAAAAAACGAAATCAATAATTTACTCTATGTTATAATTTAAAATATTAATATGTAAGATAATAAAATAAAAAGTGCAAATTAACCGGGTTCTATTCATGTTAACTATGAAAATTAATGTAGCATGCCTCTTCCACACATTGTCTAGTTTCCAAACGTTATTAGTAAAATATGCAACAGATTAATGAGTTTGAAATTTATGCTAGATGGATAAAACTAAAGTAAAGCGGTATGCATCACATTAGCCATTTGCTGCAACCTTGTGATCACGTGTGTTGCAGCTGAGTTTCTTGCTTCAGAAATACTTGGTCGAATGCCACTCACACCCGAGGATTCGAAATTAGTTCCTTTCACGGTTACATTAGCCACAAACCCTCCTACAAACACGAAGTTTTCGAGTTTAGAGTGTGTCAAACACAAGTAGTATACTTACACCTAAAAGATGAACACGAAGTTTTCGAGTTTAGAGTGTGTAAATAGAGGTGGCAAGACCTTTGCTCTTTTTTTTAAAAAAAAATATGATCTAAAAGAAGTATACTTACATCTAAACATGTAAATATAAAAAAATTTGGAATTGCAGAGTACAAGGAAAATTATTTAGCTAATATCTTACCTTGTGATCGTGACGTTTGATATTTTGGCAACATCCAGTTGTTTGATAGACAGATATTATCTAACTCCTGGCCATAGAAGATTTTGTTATGGTGTTTAATGAAACATAAATAACATGTAGTAAATAACATGAGGACAACACACTCTTCACATGTGAAATATAGCAAATACATGTTAGTTTGGATCGTCTTTAAAGGCCGGAGATGGCAATTTCAACCAATTTAGTTATGAATGGGTCAATTTAGATTATGTTTTACCTCTTATGGGTTTTTCATCACGAGTTCATAACAACTTACGGATTGAATTTTCATCAAGATTTGAAGAAGTTATATTGAATTAAAGATTGGTGTTGAAAAGAAATCTTAACACCGTTAAGTTTTTTAACACCAGGACCATTATTAGTAAATAGGGTGAAAGTTGGGACCACTGGGAGTTATTATTAAAAGTGGGTTTATTATCGGGCAACCCTCAAAAGTTGGGATTATTTAAATCCAATTTTCCTTATTATATATATATATCATTTGGAGATGTCGGTGCCACTCACGAAAGTCACTATTCATATTGATTCCTCTTATGTGATTGGTGTCCTTGGGCGGTGCCCTTGGTTTTCATTTTCTGTGTGTAAAACCGCCTCTCCCACCGACAAACCGCCTCTCCCACCGACTGTTCTCTCTACTTAAACCCGCCGGTTGTCTCTCTCTCTTCAAGGAGAACGTAACCTGCTCTCTGGCTCTCTCTCTCTACTCGCCGGCGTCCGGCTGTCTCTCTTAAAAGCCGAACGATTGTCTCTCTTTCTGTTGAAGGAGAACGTAAGCTGGCGACGTTGCTGCTCCGGAGACGTCGAAGCGACGAGGCCGTCGCTCCGTTTCCGTCAAGTTAACGATGGCTGCCCGGCTCTTGATTTGCGTGTCGGTTTTAAGAAGGTGCAGAAATGGGCGTCGCCACCGCCTACGACGGAACCCTACCCGCCGATAACGGCTGCAGCCGTCGTTGCTGGCTTTCAAGGCTGTTTTCTGACATGGTTGCGTTGATGCTCTAACGATCTGTCGGTTTTAAGTTGTTCGGGTGCTTAGTCTGCAGAAAATGGCGCCGCCGCCGCCTACGGCGGAACCCTAGGCGCCTGTCGACGCCGTCCAGTTATTGTTGTTTTGTTGGAACGATTTTGGGTTTAGGGTTTTCTTTCGGGTTGATCTTCTTTGGTCTCGACTGAAACCCTAAAGTCTGATTTGGGTTTTCAACTGATGGTCTTACATGCATGGTGACGCCGCCGTTCGCCGGCCGGTGACACCGCCGCTCCTAGCGGTTAGTGATGCCCCGTTGCCGGCAATAGCGATGGTTTGTCGTTCTGTGTTGTGCTTTCTGTTCTCTCTCTCATTCTCTTGCAGATCTGGACATTGTAGGCCGGAGGTGCTGGTATTGCCCAGATCTGGCGATGATATGAACTTTAGGGTTCGATCCGGATCGATTCTGGGTTACTGCCGAGTTTATTATTTGGGGGTTTTTACCGTTTTTTTCTTATCTCTTCAAGAACAACCCTGATTCGGCGATGATGAACCCTTATGGTTTGAGCCGTTTCATTTTTTAGGGTTTTAGGCCGGCAGTTAACCGGAACTACCATGTATGTTCTTCTGATGGGTTGCTGAGCAATGATGATTCTTTCTTTTTTTCGGCTTCGATGGTCGCCTTAACGGCGTGGCGATAAACGCTTTGTTTATCGCAGCCGTGGGTTTGATCTCAGTCTTCTATCATATCTGAGCTCAATTTGATTAATGATATGTTATGTTTCTTTCTTTTTACATATTTTTTTCCTATTTTGTGTTGTTAAGGTTGGTACAATGAATTTTTATGTTGGTTTATACTTTTGGTGAATTTGAATACGAGTACCCTTACAAGTTGCCCCATCACAGCGTACGGTCTCGCCCCGCGGCAACGCGCGGGTCGAAGTTCTCGTTATTATTATTATCATTTTTGTTTATAATTTATTATTATTTGTTTATTTTTATTATTTATCTATCTATTCATTAGTTTTGGTTCAGTGGGCTACGTTTTATTTTATTATTATTATTATTATTTTATTTTGACATTGGTTTTTCTTTTTTCGTCTCTTTCTACAGGTGTGTCTTCTTGCGTTTTTGGATCCAAGTCTCCCTAGAATCAGCCTCTCTACCCTTTGCGGTGGAGGTAACTGGTAAGGTTGCCTACATCTCACCCCCCCCCCCCCCCCCAAACCTACTAATAGTACTTTTGTGTTTTTAGTGGGATTTTTTGGGTACGATTGTTGTTTTTGTATCTTTATTTTTTGTGGCTTGTTTTTCTTATTTGGGTGTTTTGCGAGTCGAGGGTCTCTTTGGGAGGAGCCTCTTTATCTCTCGGGTTAAAGGTAAGGTTTGTCCTCTTCCCACCCTCCCCAGTCCCTACCCTTTGGGTGGGATTTCACTGGGTATGTTGTTGTTGATAAGTAGGAATCAATGCTTCTATATCTTCTGCAAGTTCATGCTCCATCTTTTTCTCGCTTTCATCTTTATACATAAACAGAGTAAAAGATGTATCATTAGTATATTATTTTTAACACTATATATAAATAATTAATGTAATTAGCTTTTAAAAAGGAATAACCAATCACGTGTGCATAGCAACGCCTCAACATTTGATGACCGTAGTGAGGATCAGTGTTTACTTAAAACTCGACCTCGAACGCTAAAGGATGATTTGGAAGCAACTGTGGTGATTGGGATGCTCAATATATCGCGTGTCATTCGAGCCAAATGTGGATATCTTCCTTCATTATCCTTCCAATATTGTAAAACATCAATATCTATAGTTCTATCAAGTTTAGGTTCCTCCAAATGTGGACACTTTTATCTAAGAAAATCAATTTTGGAAGAACCTAAACTTGATAGACTATAGATATTGATGTTTTACAATATTGGAAGGATAATGAAGGGAGGTATCCACATTTGGCTCCAATGGCACACAATATTTTGAGCATCCCAATCACCACAGTTGCTTCCGAATCATCCTTTAGAATTGGAGGTTGAGTTTTAAGTAAATACCAATCCTCACTACGATCATCAAATGTTGAGGCGTTGCTATGCACACGTGATTGGTTATTCCATTCAGAAGCTAATTACATTAATTGTTTATGTACGGTGTTAATAAATAATATACTAACGATACATATTTTACTATGTTTGTGTATTATGATGAAAGCGAGAAAAAGATGGAGCAAGAACTTACAGTAGATATAGAAGCATGTTTCCTACTCGCACAAACATTTAGGTAATACCATTGTTTTTGTTTTATTTGTAAATTAGTAGCAACCTTATTTCAAATTCTACGCTTGTTTTAATTTTAACTTTTTAGTTTTGTTATCCAATTTGTTATTAAATATCACATTGACCACATATCTAATTTGGGTATATTTTTTTATTTTGCATGCTTTAATTTTAACTTTTTAGTTTTGTTATCCAATTTGTTATTAAATATCACATTGACCACATATCTAATTTGGGTATATTTTTTGATTTTGCAGTTGGGTAGAAACAAGATCATTGGCCCTTTGTGCACAAGGAGAAATATAGCAGATTTTGCTTACATTGGATATTTAGTTTTCTAGTTAATTTTTATCTATCTACACGACATATGAGTATTCTATAAGAAGGTTTTATTTTTATGTTACTTGCTTGTAACTTGTAAGTGTGGATTTTGCTTACTTGAAACTTAAAATTCTCCTGATTTATAGCAAGAAGGTTTTTTTTTATGGGTTTTCGAGCAAAAATGGTTCTATTTTTATCACTTTGTTTACATTTTTGTCCAAAAATTGATAACTTAGCCAATTTTTTAAATCAATCCGTTCTGACCCGCACCCGCCTTGACCCGTTTTGACCTGCATCCGTTCTAACTCGCACCCGTTCTAACCCGCAACCCCAACCCGACCCTACTCGCACATTTTGCCAGGTCTAAATCTATGATATTCACAAATGACAAAAAAGAATAATATACATGTAAAAAACTTGCCTGACATGCATTTCTCAAAGTGAGTTGGGCCTCAGATAAGCTCTTTCCTGACAATAAGGGCAAACTTCTAGCAACATGTAGGTTTGCATGTTCTTGATTTTGTATGCCATCTTGCTTACAAATCTCATTGCAACAATCAATAACAGCTTCTAGCTTTAAGCGCAAGCAATCTCCAATACCTTTCAAAAATAGACATAATAAAAAAATCACATCTCCCCGAAAAGGGCACAAAAAACCAAGAACCATCATTGTGATTGTGATTTATTTTAATGTTCATATGGTCTTGATGATCACCCTAAGATGATCAACTCATGGTTATCAAGAACAATTCAGATTTCTTATAGTCAAAAATCAAAATATTCATTTTTCGAGAACCAGATTTTGAGTTGCTACAAGAACATTGATTATTGAAATAATTACTTCAAATTGCACATCCAAAAGCATCGATATTGTCGAGTCGATTACAAAATCATCACCATTTGGCTAGTGCTAACAGCAATCAGAAGTGACAATTAATAGATATCGTTATCTGTTGGCATAAGTATTAGAGATAAACATGATCATATCAAAAGAACATAACGAAAGCACCAACAAAGGCATACCTCCATGCATGATTGTTTGAATCTTGTTGTTACATAATGTCAACTCGCCTTCTATAACTTCTTGTTGATGATACTGCAAAGATATAAACTGCATCAATATCTAAGCTGGAAAAGGTGATTTAGCATGACAAATACCAAGTCAAGAAGTAATACTAATATTATGAAAGAAAACTAAAGCCTTTAACTGATAAATTGAAGAAAGAGCAAGTAAAGTTTCAACTGATTTATCTTCAGCATTCTATAAATTTAAGTTCAGTAACATACCTCCTATCATTATTGAAATAACATTTTGTAGACATAATAAAAAATGACTTTACAACAAAAAGTGTTTCAGGTCTGCCCAACCCAATTTGTACCAAAAGCAAAACATTTTGTACCCTGCCCACCCATTTTGCAACCTCTACATGTCATTAAAGATTACATCTGTTATACTTATCAGAAGTTTGCTAATTTAGAACACAATTAAATGCTATGATTAAGTTACTCAAATAAACTAACGGTTATGAACACCTCTCGACAGAATACTACGTGCAACTCTTTTTAGGCACCTCAGTACCTCACACTTCTGCATTTGTTAAAACAGGAAAGTAGAACCCTTCAACGTCACGGAACATGTATTTCTAATGCATATAATTCCCAAAATCATGTAATTAATGAAAATATATGATCTTTGTAATCATATTTAACACGCTAATTATTTTTAAAAAAAAGTGATAAGGTCCAAGTCAAACCAACCAAATCCGGCACGTATCAATTTGTACCAAAAAAAATCCATTTTGCGTATCAACCCGCCCAACCCACTTATTTTGTCACATCTACATTAAGGGTGATATCACATGACGCATCACCTATAAAAGAATTCAAATAGATCAAAGCATTTAATTTTTTAGTATTAAACCATATACCAGTTTCTGTCTTTTATTTAAAAGAGCCCGAAGGGCAGCCTCCGATAATTCAGATCTCTTTGCATCCGCTGCAGAATGGAAGTCTTCAAGATCATGATTCACTGCAAGTGTGCTATCCACATTAGGTGACAACTTGCAAATTTTATTGCCACCATCAACCCCTTCATCTTCACTTTGACCAATCGTTGACCTTTTCTTCAAACCCTTCAGATTTTCCTGCCCAGTAGCCAAAATCTGTGTTACAGAAGTATATATTTTAAAACTGCTACTATTCCATAAGGTTTTGATTATGTTTCCATTCGTTACATTATTTGGGAAATATTAGTTCGTTTGTTCATGCCCAGTACCAAGAATCTTTTCTTCAGGATTCAGCCTAATTACATGGTTTTGGACAAGGGTGGCCATTTAAAACTGCTTGTGCGAAAACAGGTTGGCATGGTCTTCAAACTAATGCTATGGGTCAAACAAGTAATTTTTAAACTTAGTTACATCTTATTTGCAAGATTCTAACTCTTCGACCGAAATGATAAAGTTAAAATGATACCAAAAAGTCAAACTAAAAACATAATTAAGGCAATTCACCTTGCTGCTGATAGAATTAGTTGGAGTTGATTTCTTTTCATGATGATGAAGATTGAGAAGACTATCAATGTTGTTATTATTTGCTCCACATAATGAATTGTTTGATTCAACTCTGCAAGATCCATTCATCTCCTCCTTTGAACTATCACTAGAAGCATCCATGTTGCCAGTAGAATTTTTGGTTTGTTTGACTTCTTGGTCGAAGTGGACTCCAATCCAAGAAGAGACGAAATCATTTGATGAATTGTTGGATTTATATATGTTTTTGATAAATTTGCTGTCACAAGGTTCTTCTTCACTTGAGTTACTGACATGCACACTTTCCAAGTCCAGTTTTGACTCCATTAGCAAGTAATCAGAGACTTTCTTATTTTCACGAATTACTTTCTCACATGACTTCTGTGAGCCTTGAAAGATATTAGCATCTCCACTTCTCATCTCCACATGATGTGGTAAGCTATTAGATACTCTGCAAGCCCATGTGTGCAAACATCAGGGATATAAGTGTTGCCATTTGCAAATTGAGAAACACAACTTGTTAGTTAATCCAATCGTGAAAATATCTATCTAGCAGATTGAGAAACACATCTTACAGATCGACAAGAATACCGGGCATACACTTTTATACAATGAGTGTCATTGCTTCAATTCTGATGGTACGTAAAAAAGACAAAAAGCCCTACTTTGTCTACCTAGAAAAAATCTAGAGAATTACATAATATACGAAAGAGGTGTTTTCCATTATGAACGAGATAAGAAAAGAAGTGTTTTTATCCCCATTCAACCCAACAAGCCAATTTGCCACATAAACTAGATACCCATAGAAGCACATACATTGGAATTAAAGTACTAAACCTTGAGAAAAAAGCTAAGTTACCTTGAGAGCAACTTTGATATAATCTCAGCATATGGAAGAAGGTGATAATACTTAACAACAGGAGTAATGACCCAACTGCCTAAACTCTGTTTTACCACAGGCCCCTGTAAGCTACACAATAATAATACAGTAATGTTATGTTACAAAATGCATATATCTCAGACATTTTTCGATCAAATAATATGCAAGCATGCTTATTTGAGATACCTGTTACATAAGCATGCACAACTAAATCAAAAAAACGGGTTGATGCCTTGATGGGGCTAAATTTATCGCTGACGGGTCAAATTTGTAAAATTACAAAAGCTATAAAATCAAGTCAACTGGTTTAAAAGTTTGCCAAAACATACTCAACATTTACAACCTCGTAATTTCTTTACACAGAAAAGGCTGCTCATGATTTGGATAACTTTAAACGTAATCATATTAATAATATTAGTTAGAAAAATTGGATTTTAATAATACTAACTTTCACTTGTTGGCCACTAATAATCCCAACTCAGAATATTCTTGCCACTGGTCTCAACAATCTAACAATTTTCTAACAACAGTCCCCCGTTAAAAATATTTAAAGGAGTTAGTTTCCCGTTAAAAGTTTGTGGGTTTCTTGCTTAGACCAGGGGTAGACGATCTACCCCGAAGAGGAATTCATAGGAACTCATTTCAGTTCTAATTTTTTTGTGTGAATCGAAGCAAATGGTGAATTGGGGATGAAATTGAATTGGGGTAAGTTCCAATATACCCTTTGCTTCGACTCACAAACAAAATTGATAACTGAAATGAGTTCCTCTTCAACGTCTACCTCTAGTCCAAGCAAGAAACCCACAAACTTTTAACGGAAACTAACTCCGTTAAATATTTTTAACGGGGGGACTATTGATAGACAATAGTTAGATTGTTGGGACCAATGACAAGAATATTCTTACTTGGGATTTTTAAAGGCCAATAGGTGAAAGTTGGGATTATTAGGGCGCGTTTGGTTGTGGAAAACATGGGGTGTTTTCCATTTCTGTTTTCTAAGAAAACATGGAAAACAGAAAACGCGTTCTAGTGATAGTTTTCTGAAAAAAATTTCCTAGAAAACAGAAAATACAGTTTTCCATTCTTTTAACTAAATTTGGAAAATAGTTTTGCATTGTTTTCCAATTTCCGTTTTCTATTTTCCAGAAAATGGAAAACACATCTTTTGGTTAGATCGCGTTTTCAAAATTTTCCAAGTGTTTTCTAGAAATGGAAAACCCATTTCATTTTCTAGAAAACTGAAAATGGAAAACTGGAAAACGTTTTCCACAACCAAACGCAACCTTAAGCTTCAATTTTCCTATTAGTTATTATGAAACTAGAAAAATGTTGGCAGGTCATCCATTCAATCCAACCAGAAATATTTACCCATTTTGCCAACTAATAAACAAACAAACATATCCTATAAAATCCCATTCAAACAATAGGGTCTAGAGAGGATGAGCTCAGGGTAAGCCTTACCTATATCCCATGGGTTAAAGAGGTTGCTCCCACTGAGACCCTCCGGCTTGTGAATTTTACCCATTTTTCCAACTATACGAGTTATATCATAAGCAACTTCATAACACATTTGAGTTGCTTTAATGCCCAACGATTTAAGTTTACTTCAATGGAATGGAGTAGTTTATTTACTACCATTACTTTTTAACTTCTTAATATATCAATTAGAACTTCACAAAAGAGCTTAAATTAGCACTCACCTACAGATAGCATCATGAATAGGAACCAAATCATATTCACTGATTGATTGGGTGCTTTGCACTATGTAAAAGAGAGTGGCAGTCTTTGCTTGACTCAAAGAATAAACCACGTGGCTTTCCAAAAACTTAAGCTCAGCAATTTCATATCCTGTTTCAATGTAAAAATATATATCAAAATATCAATAAAAATAACTTAAATTGTCAAAAAGAACATAAACTAATAGCAATCTCATCTGATCAGTCAGAATAGGGGCTAAAGAAATATGGTAAATGGGATACAACAAAAAAATTATATCTCTTTAGGTAACCATGTGCTTTGACTTTATTTCTAATTTGGTCACTTTTTTACAACCACTAGGAAAAGTGGAAAACCATCCAACCGTTGAATATCATTATAAACATTCAGTTTTTGAAAAGTATAGAAAACTATCCAACTCAGTACAGTTAAAACACTCAACTTCGTCACTGTGTTACCAGTTTATTGGTCAGATTTACCAAAAATAAGCAAATTTGAGAAGTAGAGTGGTTTACTAACAATATTTAAAGTCCAACGAAAAAGTTAGAAATGAATTGGAAGTAAGCTGCAAGTAGATGTGGCAAATTCGACTCATTCGTATATGAAGTCGTCGGTTCAGGTTACATTTTGATATATTAATCAAATGGCTAAAATAAAAAGAAATAGCTTAAAAAGCCCGTTGAAGAGGGTAAACTGTAAAGCCAGCAAAAACAGGTCGAAAGTTGCCGAGCGTGCATTTATAATGCATAAAACATCCTCCATTATTTTGTTCCAAAGATTATATTATCATTGAAATAACATATACTTGACTCATTGATTATATATATGTATATACATACACACACACACACACACATATATATATATATATATACATGAGAAAATTTTGAATTTCTTAGACAAGGTGTTTATAGTCAACCCAATCCAACCCATTTTGACCCGTACCAAATCCAAACCACATAGCTAACATAATACTAAAATAGTTCTCTACCTGTTACTTCTTCTACAGCCAAAAATGCAAGCTTCATAAATCCTGCTTCCCCTACTTCATCGTGATTTTCCATTGTTTTCTTGTACTTTTTACTAGGATAAAGATCCTTTTCAATAACTGACCATACTCCATTATTGAGCTTTAGAAAACAGTTTTCCATCTTTGAGTCTAGTAATAAAACTGCCACTTTGGTTATTGACCATTCTTTTATTATATTTGAGATATTATCCGAAGCATTTAGCAGGGTCTCAGACATGGTGCATGCATCCATAATTGCCTTTTCTGTTAGCGAAAGCTGATTTTCAGGGTCATCTAAACTGGGGCGATCAGATTGACACATGTATTTCATATGATGCAATATACTCGGTTTGAACATTATAGTCAGGTTACAAAACTGGTCAAACTTTAAGAATTGACCCTCTCTGTGGTGATTTAGATGAAAATAGTTGTAAAGTACTGCAGCAGCATGAACCTAAGAGCCAACCATCAAAGAATTAAAAGCAATATGAAATAGGTTAATTAATATGAAAGCAAAATCTTGAGGGAAAATGTTAGCAAATAATGAAAATATTTGAAAGAATTAAAGCAACAAGATTGAGTACGATTATAATGTTAAAATCTTGAATTATATGGAATAAATAACAGGAGAATAAAAGGAAAGACAGGTGGCTTGTTAAAAAAAAAGCAAGATACTTTATCTATTACTACAACAGAAACACACTTCAAAGGGAAGAATCCCCAAAATCCAAGTCTTGGAGCATGCAAAGACCTCCCACCGAGTTATAGATGGAAAAAAAGTATACCAATATCTAGAGATGGGCGTGTTGGATAACAGTCAGAATGCCCGGGTCAAAAAGAGTAGTTTTTAAGAGGTGGCTATTGAGAGTATCGACTAAAGTGGGTTGACTCGACCCAAAACCCAAAAACACTTTCTGTATATTTTTTTATTTTGTTTATAACAATTACAACATTAAATATGATCACAAATACTATACTACTATAATAATCATCTAAATTGTTAAATGACGCGTTTTGTGATGTTATGAATAGTTAAATACACACGAATTTTGACATGATCAACCAATCTGACCCCTTTTTAGCTAATTTCTTTGATTTTGATCTGTTAGAGATACAATATAACCCAAATTGATGCATTCATAAGTAAATGGATCAAAGTTGTCACCTCTATTAGCACTTATAAAATAACAAGGGGCAAAATGAATCACTAAATATCATTCAAACAGATAGAGTGATAAACAAACAGCCTTCATGAAAAAAGGTGGATGAAGCATTCGATGACTCACTAATGGACAGGCATAATATATCAGATTTCAATAATGATGCATGACAAATCACATTTTCCATGTATGATTTCCAAAAGGAGGAAGAAAATACTTGTTTAGCAACAGACTTCTGTTGGGCTTCAGATGGTGTTTCGGTTGCAATGTCGGAATGCTTCGTAGGTAGCAATGGACCAACCAAGTACTCGACTAATGCATCAACAGTCTCCTCAGTTGGACCAACCTCTGCTGGAAAATCTATGTCCATTGGCCCTACATTTCATCAACATAAAATAGATAAATTAGGGGAAAAAGACAATAAAGATAGCAATGGACCAACCTCGAACCTATCAAAACTATGATGTTTCAAGCTAGAAATCGCACAAATTTTAACTAGCAAAATTAAGTACTAGCAAGGGAAATATTGAAGGTAAAACAAGAAAATTTTGCTAGTTAAGAAACAAGCACTATCCCTTGATGTCTTAAGTAATGATCTCACTTCTAAAGAACTAAGAAGATGTGAGATAACTTAATAACTTATTTTGTCATTAAAATGCAAGTTTTAAACCTACTATTACTACACGTACACTAAGCTAACGAGACGGAAACTAAGCATCCAATACACGAAAATTGATAAAATACAACTTTTTTTTGGTGTTTACAGCCCATGAAACCAGAATAGAGATTGAAGACTAATAAAATTACTAGGGTTTATAAAAGTTTTGTTTTCAAACTACAATAGACCAGTAAAAGAGGCATAAAGAATAGAAATTGCTGAATCTTTTATCACTTCAACAATCTAAGTTCTTGATTTAAAAACAAATATATAACTAAAAACTCCATATCAAAGCAATTGAACTTAACGTCCTTTCATCAGTCTCAACTCTCAGTTCCCAAATTGTATTCTCTATAAATACCACCCACATTTCTTGAAATTGAAAAAGAAAACCATAAACATACATTCTATATAGGGTTTTTTACTCTTTACAGAATTTAGTAAAATTGTGAACTTTTAAGCGGTTAATCGATCTTGATTCTTCTACAGTTAGAATGCAAACCCCCTACAGAATTTCATTCCAGCACATAAAGATCAAGAAAATGCATGATACCAAAACTGAAACATGCACAACATTATGCCGAAAAAGATCAAGAAAATGTTGTTGGGGTTTTGAAAATCTGGGTTTCACGTAACTTTGATCGATTATAGTTGAAATTTCGACAAAAAGAACCCTAAGTGAGGTTAAAGTGAACATACCTTCGCTACTCATTGCTCCGATTGACAAGAATTCGAGTTCAGTCTTCGAAGTAGAACGTAAAATATATCGTCCTGTTTATCCTGTATATTCGCCCGGACTTCAAACTTCAAATAAACTTAGTTTACTCGGTCAAACAACCGTACTTTTTTGTGGTCGCAGCGAATCTTGTACGAAAGCATGTTGAGTCGATCGCCAGAAGTAGAACTCCATATTCACTTGTAAAACAATTGGACTTCCTGTTCGATAACTTTAAGTTTAAACATATGAAATATATACATTTAATTTTAAAAATATTTAATTATATAAGTTTTTAAATGTTCTTTTTAAACACATGTTTGGGTTCAGAGTCGTTGTCGTTGGTTCTTCGTATATTCATCTTCAATTCCCGTGATAACCTAGTTATTTACGAAAAATTTTATGTCCTCAACCCATAAAGCATTTTGCTCACACCCAGTTTTGAACAGTCCCCCAAATACCATACCATTTAGAGGTGCACAAAACGGTTTTTTTAAGAACCGGTCCGGTTCCAAACCGGTTCTGGTTCCAGTGGCCAAGAGACTAACCGGTTCCGGTTCGGTTCTTGGTTGAAAAATCTGGATCCGATTGAACCGGTTCCGGTTCGGTTCGTAACCGGTTCCGCAGAACCGCTCAAAAAAACCGGCTCCTAAGAACCGGTCGCTGTAAAATGGGGAGGTCGGGACTGTGACGTTTTTTTGTTTTTTTTTTAGTTTTTTAACATTAAAAAAAACACATATAAAACATACTTCAAACTTCATTAAAACTACAATAATATTTGTCCATTACACGGTTACATAAACTTACGAGTTCGGATCGAAATAAAAACACACCATTACGAAAACAAATTCTACGAGTTACGAGTTCGAATCAATTAAAGACAAAAAAAGGGTCCAAATTGAGCCTCAAACGGCTAGAATGTCGTTGCTCATAAATCCAACGGCTAGAAAAAAGTTGCAGCGACCGGTTCCTATATACCGGTTTCAAAACCGGTTCTTAAACCGGTTCCTCAATAACCGGTTCGGTTCCGGTTCTCTCGTCCATAACATATAACCGGTTCCAAACCGCCGGTTCTATATGGAACCGAACCGGTCCCAAAACGGTTCGGTTTCGGTTCGGTTCGGCGGTTCCGGTTCGGATGTGCACCTCTGATACCATTGAGTTAAAAACCGATGGTTGTTAAATACTATATAGTAGATGAGTTTTTGGTACCCAAGTACAAGTATCGTACTACTAATTCAGTAACTGAACGTGTATCGATCGACCATAATTGCATTGATACCGATACTTAATTATCTCATACTAATTTACTAACACCGAGTCATTCGAGTTTTATGGAGTAAAAACCTTTTGATATACTGTCAAGTATTTTACATCCATTTGTGTGGTGTAATAACCATTTGTTTGTTTGTGGCGTGTCATAACAACTTATAGTTACAACGGGAAACTAGTCATCATACCATTAGTCCATTACTCTTAAAAAATAGTAATTTTTTATGGTGTGTTGTCATCATGATGACATGAGGCAAATTGTTTAACCGTTAGGCTCAAATTCGAATGTTAGGATGGAGGGATCGAGGGTTGGATAAAAGAAAAGCAAGGAGAGACGATTGGAGCCAAAAAAAAATAAAAAATAGTATTCATTCATGACAATATTACTAAGTTACGAGTTATGACCTACTATCATTTAAGACTAAAATAAAATAAACGAATTTGCATTGCCCGCATAACCTTTCACGCATTAATATACCCTTCTCTTTGCCTCTATGGTGACAACATGACACGTCGCTATAATCCTTTTCAAAACAATAAATATCTGGTGTCTGTCTGACCAGTGGCGGATCTTGAGTAGTTTTGGTGTGGGGACCCAAATTCATGTGACCTATTTTTTTTCTTATCGTTATGTTTCGAGGTCTATATTCGGATCGGATGTCCAATTCGGGTCGGGTCAAACAATTAAAAAATATAAAAATGCCGAATTCGGGTCAGGTTAAACAATAAAAACTATAAATATCGAATTCGAGTCAGGTAAAACAATAAAAAAACATAAATGGTAAGTACCTGAAAGAAGATTTATAGCTTATCTTGACGCCCTTTAAGTGCTTTGAATTTATCAATTATGCCCCTCATCTTATAATTATGACTTTTTTTAAAAACCACATAAAATTAATATATAATTTTTTGAATGGGGGACCGAGTAACCGACTAAATATATTAAAAAAATTAGTAGGGACCGATTTAATACGTATAATTTTTTTTGTGTGGGGACCGACTCAATATATATAAAATAATTAACGAACTATACGTATATACGGTACTTCTGGCCCGAAAAGTTGCAGGACCGAGGTCCCTGCTGGTCCATTCTATGGTCCGCCAGTGTGTCTAACGACACGCTATAAGCTAGGCGTGAACCACAAAAAACTGGTGCCAATGATAAAATCTATCATGTGTCCGGTCGACATGTCTTTGCTATTAGGGTCATTTTAATTTAGTTTTCTTTTTTCTTTAATACTCAATTGAAGAAAAACAAATAAAATAAAAGTTAATTATTTCTCGTTGTGACCTGTGACGTCAAGTCTATGGCAATGAACTAGCGTCTATATAGATTGTCCTATGGCGACAAATCCTTTGACGATGACATATTTTTTGACATATAACAATAAAACTACAACCACATGTCTATAGCAATGATATGTCGTCGCTATAGACTACAGCGACGACATGTCATCGCCATAACTAGACATCACTTTTTCACTATAGCTAGGCTTCCTTGTAGCTGATAATAAAGAAGTAATCAGGTATCTTAAGTCAATGTGATTTAAGTCTTCGATGTAAGATGAAATAACTACATGATCCGTTAGTTAGTGAGAGATTTTGTGGATATATAAAAAAATGCTACCTTCATATATAAACTAACTATAGAAGTAATATATACATATATAAAAAAAAAATCATATTTAAAAAAGAAAGAACATTAATAGAAATAATGTACACTTAAAGTGATTTTGCAATAAATCGATGTAAAAAAAAGTGATTTTGCAATCATGTTAACGTGTGACTGACTATATATATACATATCCATCACTTTCTATTGAACTCGTTCAACTTGTCTAACATACAAAGACCATTTCCAACCCTATAATTCCTCCCCATCACTCCACCTAAAATCCACTTTCTTTCCACACACTTCATCCCATTTTTCTTCACTTTTCTCTCACTCTCTTTCTTTTTCCCTTTCTTTCTCTCTCTAAATCTCTCTTTACAACATCATCCAAAAACCCTATTAATTTATTAATTAAATTCCCTTTTGTTATAATCTTTCTTGTCTCTCATCATCTTGATCACTAAGCATCACCGATCATCATCTAATGGGTTGTTGTTGTTCCCGAACCGAACCACCAACCCAAGACGGTCCCGCAGTTCCCGCAGACAATAATGACCCCGAACCCGATCCTTCCCGAGCCACCCCTACCGCACCCGTGTCTCCGTCCGCAAACTCCGCCAAGCCGTCTCCCATCGGCCCGGTCTTGGGCCGCCCAATGGAGGACGTCCGCACGCTTTACACCATCGGCAAAGAGCTCGGCCGGGGCCAGTTCGGCGTCACCTATTCGTGCACGTGCAAACAAACCGGCGAACAATTCGCATGCAAAACAATTGCGAAACGTAAACTCGCAAACAAGGAAGATATGGACGATGTACGGCGAGAAGTGCAGATCATGCATCATTTGAGCGGACAACCGAACATTGTCGACCTCAAAGGTGCGTTCGAAGACAAGCATTCGGTGCATTTGGTAATGGAGTTATGTGCGGGTGGAGAGTTGTTTGATCGGATTATCGCGAAAGGTCATTACACCGAAAGGGGCGCTGCCTCGTTGCTTAGAACAATCGTGCAGATCATTCATACTTGCCATTCGATGGGAGTTATTCATCGAGATCTGAAGCCCGAAAACTTTCTGCTTTCGAATAAAGATGAAGATGCTCCCTTAAAGGCTACAGATTTCGGTCTCTCAGTGTTCTACAAGCAAGGTTATATATACATATATCTTGATTATGTTATGTATGATCTGAAGCGATTAAATAATTAATTGTTACGTTTTGATGATGCAGGTGAGGTGTTCAATGATATTGTTGGAAGTGCATATTACATAGCACCTGAAGTGTTGAAGAGAAAATATGGACCAGAAATTGATATCTGGAGCATTGGTGTCATGTTATATATTCTTCTTTGTGGAGTTCCTCCTTTTTGGGCAGGTGAGGTAGAGATTATTTAATCGTAAGTGTCGAAAACTAATAGCGTTGGTCGCAAAGTCAGTCGTAAATAGTTTCTGTCGGAAATTGTAGTTTTAATAGTATACGTGGGCGGATCTTCTATAGGGTCCCTAAATAATAAAGGGAAAATCACCAAAATGACCAAGTTTGACCAAGAAAAATCCGAAATGACCAACCAAAAGTATACTAACTCAAATGACCCACCCAATAGAATCCAGCCATTTGTCATATTTTAACCAATCACAATCTCACATGTGTCCTCAATCTGACAAGTAGGCTAAATGTGGAACCCACTCTCAGCCAATACATGTTCGACACGTGGAAAAAAACTCAGAATACTAGGCTTGGCACCAGCTTTGTAACCGGGCCTCTACAAATCTGCCACGTGTCCTAGAAAAAAACTCCCCCCTTACCTCCCCCCAACTCCCCCTTACCTCCCCCCTGCGTCATAACACGTCACGGCCGGAGTGGGTTTGAAGTGGTCACGCAGCGTGGCTGAAGAAGAGCGGAAAGCCAACGGCATTCACTCGGTGCGGTCACACTTCAACGTCTTCCATTCCATACGTCATCCTAACTGTTCAAACAATCAACCGTCTCCCTTCACCGACACGTGTCCTCCTCTCAAAGCACACGCACACACCTTCTCCTAATTCTCACCCTCTATATATATACACATAAACACACACATATTATTTACAGATCATCATCATCAATTCATCATGACTGCCGTGAAGCAATTTCCGGCTACAGGAGATCTCCGAGTAAACAGAGATCGGAAAACGCCGTCGTTTAAGGTGTGCGGAGAGTCGGAGATCGATCGAGAGAGTTACGGATCGTCTTCAGAGGATAGTGAAAGTTATTCTCCGAAATCGGTTGTTTGGAGGGCGAGGAGGTGGCCGGCGGCGGTGAAGAACGTCGTCAACGGTGGTGACGTGTTTGGGCGCCGTGGTCGTAACCAGATCGAGAGAATTAGGGCGGAGGATTCACATCTAGGAGAGGATATCGGGGAGTGTCTGATCGTTAAGATCTGTGGCGGCGGTGGTCACGGAGATGATGCCGTGTCGCTGCCGGCCTCGCCGCTTAGCGGGAAGGTGGTTGCGTGAGGATTCGGTTTATTGTTCGTTGGCAACTACAGACTATAGACTGGTGTATATTTTTGTATATATATAATATATATATATGTATATGTGTATGCATGTATGTATAGAAGAGACTTTTTTTCTTTATAAGGTAAGGGGGAGCTGGGGGAGGTAAGGGGGGAGTTTTTTTCTAGGACACGTGGCAGATTTGTAGAGGCTCGGTTACAAAGCTGGTGCCAAGCCTAGTATTCTGAGTTTTTTCCACGTGTCGAACATGTATTGGCTGAGAGGCATGTATGTATAGAAGAGACTTTTTTTCTTTATAAGGTAAGGGGGAGCTGGGGGAGGTAAGGGGGGAGTTTTTTTCTAGGACACGTGGCAGATTTGTAGAGGCTCGGTTACAAAGCTGGTGCCAAGCCTAGTATTCTGAGTTTTTTCCACGTGTCGAACATGTATTGGCTGAGAGTGGGTTCCACATTTAGCCTACTTGTCAGATTGAGGACACATGTGAGATTGTGATTGGTTAAAATATGACAAATGGCTGGATTCTATTGGGTGGGTCATTTGAGTTAGTATACTTTTGGTTGGTCATTTCGGATTTTTCTTAGTCAAACTTGGTCATTTTGGTGATTTTCCCAATAATAAACCGTCACAAAAGACTTTGACACCTAACATATATAACAACAATTAAGCTAGTAAAAAAATTGAATTGAGAAAAGGTAGATTAATTTTGTGTGGTGATTACATATATACAGAATCGGAGCACGGGATATTTAATGCAATCTTGCGTGGGCATGTGGATTTTACAAGTGACCCATGGCCAACCATATCCCCCCAGGCTAAAGATCTAGTTAGGAAGATGTTGAATTCGGATCCAAAACAACGGATGACCGCACAACAAGTGCTTTGTAAGTAGTCGTAATTATTATTATAAATGAATGTGAATCGTGGTACTGTATATTATATATGAGCAATCGAAGATGAAATAAGTTGGTTTCTTATTTTTGTGTGTACGTAGCTCACCCGTGGATCAAAGTAGATGGTGAGGCACCAGATACACCACTTGATAATGCTGTTATGGGCAGGCTAAAACAGTTTAAAGCCATGAACAAGTTCAAGAAAGTTGCTCTTCGGGTACGTACGTACTTGATATAAATTAATTTCTACCTCTAGTTAATAAAATTAAGTTACTATTATGTCTACAACCACTACCTTAGCCTAGTGGTAAGGTGTATGACTCTTTATCATAGGGTCTTGGGTTTAAGTCTCACTTCTAACAAAAGAATAAAAAATGAGGGTTACAAGTTGGTCAGGGGGTTTTCTCATCAGTTATGAGTTCCCTCCTAGTGTAATATCCCCGTCAGTAATCCAAATTTACCGTTCAAAAAAAAAGTTACTATTATGTTTACATCAACCCATATTTTATGATAGTTAATATGTCAAAAAAGCTAGCTAGCAATAAAGCTTAAAAAGAACTTAATTTGCATCTCAAACCATTTTTTTATCATAAAGTTTAGCCGCGGACTAAATTTTAGCCTTCATAGACATGTGTATGTTTCTCATTGGTTATTATGTGGCTCTCATCGAATTTTAAATGATTAGAATGAAGGCTAGGGCCTTACCTTTTTTTGACCACCGAAGCCTTTTTGTTAAAAAAAAAAAAATGAGTCACCTAGGTGATTATTGTAATTTTCAGTTAAATTAACTATATGTGTATGTGTACCTTCACAACTTCACATAACAAATAATTTGTGTGTTTATGAATCTAATTTCAATCTTTTCCATATGAGCAGGTGATTGCAGGATGCCTATCAGAAGAAGAAATCATGGGCTTAAAGCAAATGTTCAAAGGGATGGATACCGATAATAGTGGAACCATAACGCTTGAGGAGCTAAGGCAAGGCCTTTCCAAACAAGGCCCAAAACTATCCGAAAGCGAAGTTGAACAACTACTGCAAGCTGTAAGATCATCCATCTATCGATATCCTAGAATAGATTGATTTAATTCTTTTTGAAGTGCTTAGTGAAATCATACATATCACTACTAAAAAATGGACTATCACAAATAGACATATCCTTTGGAAATCTGTAGTGATTACCGGCGAGATTTTGTCGACAATATTTCGTTGGTAATATCCGGTTTTGATGATTCGGGATAGTATTAAACTGAAAATGAAACAGGCGGATGCAGATGGGAATGGAACAATAGACTACGATGAATTCATAACAGCAACAATGCATTTGAACAAAATGGATAGAGAAGAACATCTCTATTCTGCATTCCAGTACTTTGATAAAGATAATAGTGGGTAAGTGGATCACTTTTACATAAAATGAAGTTTGTTTCTTTTGTGCAAAACTAATTAATCATTTTTGTGCTGGTGCAATTACATGGAGGGGGGAGGGGAATATTTCGGATGGTAATTAATTTTAAGTATCTGAACTCAAAATCGAAATTTCGGATGGTAATCTTAGATATCTGAAATTTTAGTATTTTATAATTCTGAGTTTCTGACTATGTTTATTTATATCATTGATAATGATATGTTCTTTCGACGTTAAGTCCTCTGAAACCGTAAATGATCCATCATTACATACGAAAAAAAAAAGTATATCTGTAATGAAAAATAATGGGAGAGTTTCAAATGAGATGTTTGTTTTGGGTAAGAAGGATAAAAAGGAATTTCAGCTATTGGATCTCGATCTAATAAAAAAAGGAAGAAGTTTATTTTAGTCTTAGCCACTTTTTTTGAACTTTTATTTACTTCTCCCATTTTCTTTAAACATTAATAAGTTTCACATAAGATATTATATTTTAAAAAATATTACACCATAAAAACGAGAATTTTTTTATCTTTAAAACGCATATAGTGTTGCTATATATAAAATGGAAAAAAAAATTACTCTTGATTTTTTGACACAATGTTCATGACATTGTGTCAAAATGTTCAGATCATTGTGTCATTGTGTCGTAGTGTCAAAAGTATAATAGTGTTGATATATATAAAATTAAATACTCTTTTGGTTTTTGGCATCATGTGAAACAATGATCTGAACATTTTGACACATCATTGTGTCATTGTGTCAAAATGTTCAGATCATTGTGTTATTGTGTTATTGTGTCGTCGTGTCAAAAATATATATAGTTTTGTTATATATATAATTAAATATTCTTTCGGTTTTTGGCATCATATGAAACAATGATCTGAATATTTTGACACAATATGACACAATGATCTGAACAATTTTGACACAATGATCTAAACATTTTGACACAATTACACAATGATCTGAACATTTTGATACGATCGAAAGAGTCATTTTTTTAATTTTATATATAACAACACTATACGCGTTTTAAAGATAAAAAACGCTCGTTTTTATGGTATATTTTTTTTAAAAAAATAATTTCGTATCTAAAAGTTATGAAGGTTTAAAAAATAGGGGGGATTTGATAAAAAGTCAAAAATACTCTTCTATCTATTGTTTTCTTTAGTTTTTCTCAATAATTATACCTAGAAAAATTTTGAGCCATAGATCTTCATTTAATTGAATATCTAATGGCTATGATTCTTTCTTATCTTCTTATTCAAACTAAACTTCTCATAATAACCTCATCCGAAAAATAATAAATTTTATGTTTTAATTGTAAAAACAATTAAAAGTATCTATAAAAAATATAATATTTTGGATTTTCAAGTACCCAAACTATCCATATTTTTTAAAATCCCTATTAAGAATCCGAAAATTCATACATATGAATTCCGAATATTCAAATTTCAGATAATTCAAGTTTGAAATTTCGAACTTTTCAAATGGATATTCGAATTTGGATATTTTTTTACACCCTCTATGTTGAAACCTATTGGAACCGAACGATTATGATAACAACAAACCATGTAGGTAGTTGGGGTCTTACTATTGGGCTTATTCCGAATACACGGCCCACACATATTGGCATAAAGGCCCAAACCCAACCCAAGTAACACTTTAAGTCTTTAACAACTAGGTTAAGGAGGTTTAAGGACTAATTAGGGTTTCTTTAAGAAGTTATACAAACCTAGAAAAATTTAAGGGTTTAATTAGGTATTATGAGCGTTTATCGTGACTGGTTTTTGATTATGAAAACCAAAACTCTGATACCAATTGAAGTTGAATTGTATATCAAGAGAACACACAATATAATGTATTTAGCTTACCTTTTATTATAACAGAAAAATATAACTTAAAATACATGTCCATGTGTCTGATTGTTTGCTCTCTTTATTAAGAATGGTGTGTAAAGTTTTATGGTATCCTATGATGACAGATACATAACTATAGAAGAAATGGAGCAAGCTATACGCGAATACGGCATGAACGATGGGCGGGATATAAAAGAGATAGTATCCGAGATCGATACGGATAATGTAAGTAATCAAATGAAACTCAAAAACACCTTACAGTAAATATCATCTTTGGGCAAGTTAATGACGATTAGTCTTGCAGGATGGTCGCATCAACTACGAAGAATTTGTGGCAATGATGAGAAAAGGCAACAAAGAAAATAGCGTAAATCCGAAGAGAAGACGAGATTCTTTCGTTCCCAATATATGAGTATGCGCAAGTACATATAGCATTTCAGCGTATTCAGAAGACATGAAGAAGATGAGAATTGTCATAATATCATATGGATGGATCACTCAAAACTTGTTGCAAAATTGAAGTTAATTCTGGTGGAGTGAAGATAATCGATGAGTTTTGATTTGATCTCCAGAGAATTAGCAACTGGTTGGGATATGGGTGTGTGTCAACAGTTTCAGAAGATAAATGTGTGATGTGAATATTTGTAATACTAGGAGAAAACAAGTGAAAATGAGAGGATTTACCGGGCGTGTTTAGAAATGTATGGAATTCTCGGTAAATGGTTAACTGTTTACGGATTATTTACCCCGGTTAACACGTTTAGAGATTATTTACCGCAGTTAACGTGTTTACTGAGATACTAGATACCGGTTAACGAAATCAACTTTGGAAGTTATATAAGACACTAGCTTTTGCTTAAAGTAACACTCAAAGATAAGTTTATATTGGTTATCTATAATTTCTATATTTGTATAAACATTATATTATCCTATATAACACCAAAATTTCCAAAATAGTAAATCTAGTTTTAAAAATATCCCACACCAATGGTGAAATGTTCCGTCTTAAAAATTATCAATGTGTTTTAAGCATATTAACCGTGAATGAGAGAGAACTTTACAGTATTTTAGTGGCGTTTGGAATTACATTAAGTTTCATATTGAATTTGACACTCTAGGTTTGACAATCCAGGTTTTAAGCATATTAACCGCGAATGAGACGAGATTGCAACTATCCATACTGAATTTGACACTCCATGTTTGATTCACTCAGAAACACCATCAAAACGAAAACCCACTACTCAGAAAAACCGCCTTGAGTCAGACTTTAAATTTTAAAACCTCAAAGATCTGAAACCCCAACCATCATTTTCATATTAGCTCCTCTAGAAGAAAATTAGGGTGGGGGGTATCGTGGACGGCTCCCCACTTCCTGCTCGCGCTGCTTCACGACTTGTTGCTGCTTCCATACCAACCATCACTGCTCCATGCTTCCCTGCTTCATTTTTGAAGCCATGCGGCTTTGCGAAGCAGCATGAAGCAGCGCCTCCTGTGTGACCATTGGTTTTAGTTTTACTTTTACACCGTTGACTTTAGGTTTTTAATTTCGCGTAATGTTATATTTAACTACTAGGTTAGAAACTCATGTACTATATATGGGTTGAATAAATACAGCATGTCGTAAACAATAGTTTCTATGAAGATTTGCATATTATATGTCATCATCGTTTGTGGAATAATAAATAATAAATGTTTAAAAATTATAAATAACAAATAAGAAAATCTAAGAATTATAAAATTATATTTTGTGATTTATTAAGTTTTAGTAAATTGTAAAAATAAGAATATTTATATTTTTTATATTTAATTATATAATTTTATATTTAAAATCTTTATTATTAGTAGTATTTAATAGAAGAAGAATTGATATTTAATAAAAGAGAAATTTTGAAAAATTATGATGAAAAGAATGTGGTGATGAAACCTGAAAAAAAAATTAGTGTAGTTTTTTATTAGAATAAAGATTGTCATATGGATTAATATCAAGTCATACATAACCTTCATGTCCTAAGTTTGATACTTGAAGTGATTGGCTTCAAATTTAACGTCATTACATAGTTTTCTTATATTTTCGTTTTATTTACCTTGCACAATACAACTATTTTAGTAAAATCTACTTGAATACATAATTAAGCTTACTTTAATAATCAATTACAAAGTCACTGAAATCTATAAACCAATCTTACAATCAAAAAATAATAATGACACCATCACTAGATCGTTCAGAACAGAACAAACATTTTTTTTGGAACAACAATTTTATTGAAAAGGGGGAAAAGAGCCCAGCAAGAAACTGAGACCCAACCCAGAGGACATACAAAGGGAAAGAAACATTACATAGTAAACGAAGCCCAAGTGTTCCAGTCTACATACGACCCCTTACTCCTATTTTTGAACCAAATGAAACTCCATGACTTCGTCTTGTTAAACACCCATGACAGAGAAGGGTTACTATTCCTGAAAATTGCATTGTAAAACAGAACAAACATACTCGGGAATGTTTCACTCATAGAGTAAGTAAGCAGGAGAGAATAAAATGAGGACAAACCTCATTTATATCTTAAAAGATATAGCAACAGAATTGACGATTTTTTTTTTAAATAGGCACGATCACCAATCAACATATGGTTTCTCCTGAGCGATTCTTTGGGAAAGTATCGTAACGCCCATGTACCTGCATAAAATAAAATCAGATAATGATATCGTAATAGTTAGCTATAACCAGACATTAACAACATATACACTCATTTTAAAATAAAGCATGCGTTGATTTTAAAAATAAATCACCTTCCAAGCATCAACACACTAGCTTGAGGATTAGTCCCCGGAGAGTTGAGTATAGTCGAACCATCAATGACTCGAAGAGAATCAACACCAAGAACCTTGTATTCATCATCCACTACCTTCCCGATAGGACAACCTCCGTGATAATGCCATATACTTCTAACAGTATCTCTGCAATGTTGTTCTAATGATGAACTTGTATTACCATGCACAATCAGGTTATAGGGTAGTTTCATGTTAAGATCAAGAATATCTTGGTCTGTCATATTGGAATACTTGTACTTTGAGAATGCTTTTGAATCAACAGCTTTTAGAATGGTTTTAATCCCATTGACGCATTTCTGCAAATCTTCATGTTCGGAAAAGTAGTTGAATGTTACCAATGGATTATCAGCTGGATTTTTGTTTACAATCTTTAGGTCACCTTTAGATAAAGGGCCATTAATTTTTTCAAATACAAATCCACCCTTCTGCATTAAAAAAAATACATCTCATTAGTCTACCATAGTCGGTTTTTCTTTAACCATAAGAACTCGTTTTTAAAATTCGTAAAGCCGACCAATATCCTTCATACCACTGGTATCAAGCAGGGATGGAACCGTGAAAGTGTCAAGAGGATCCACTAAACACCCGTTATTAAAATTTGTCATTTTTATACATAAAATTTTTTATATACAATAATTGAGTGCTATCTTTTTAAAAGAAAATCATGAGTTGGACCCCTTAGTTATATTTGATTATGAAGAGAATGTTATTATGACCCTTCAACAAAGAAGTTCCGGTTCCACTAATCATGTAAAGTAACCATGAGAAGTCGATATATCAGCAAGGCCATAGGACCCTACCAATACTCCAATAACCAATGTGGTTATCTGAAACGTAATTTGCTTTGGCATGTAGCTTTAATTTTAAGGGTTAAATGCATAAAATCGATAGAAGTTACGCTTATCAACATGTACTACTTACATGTTAAATGGCAAAAGAAGTCATTTAATTTGAGTGTGGCTTTCACTCATGTTCTTATCCATCCATCTATCAATCTACCTATCGATTTATCTATCTATCTATCTATCTATCTATCGATCGATCTATCTATCTATCTATCTATCTATCTATCTATCTATCTATCTATCTATATATTCAAATAAAAATTTTAATACAACAACAATACCGAGTAAAATCCCACAAATAGTTGTACTATTAGTGGGGTCTGGGATAAACAATTCAATACCTCATACGTAAAACCCTGATAGTCTGAAAGATTTGCGAAGATAAAATTAAAGCCACCGGCTTCCTCAATATAATTTCCAACCGGAGTAATACCCACAACTTGGACTATAGATGGCTCAATCGCAATTGGAGAAGGGATGAATAGTACATTTAGTGGATTATCGGCCATATATTGACCAACATATGGTTGTTCAAGAACAACTTTAATGTTAAGCGCATTTAGTTGGTCTTTTGGACCTATGCCACTCAACATCAAAAGTTGTGGACTTCCAAGAGCACCGGCAGCAAGTATAATTTCATTATTCCTTCTACCATTCAGGTATGCCAAGTGTTTTTTTCCCAATGAATCTTCAAACACTACTCCATAAGCCCTTGGCTTTTTGCCTACACAAGGTTAACAAATAAGCAACGAGTAATAATCAGTAGGTGTACATGTATATCAAGTTTTTGACACTTAAAAAATATATAATGATATCTATATTTATAACGTACATTAAGGAAAATGGGCGAAAGTTATTATACAAAGTGGTTTTTCATGCGAAGGGTACAAATTAAGTAACTAGGGAGCGCAATGTGTACATCCGAAAAGGGTAAAATTGTCTGCACACGTATAAGAAAATATTTACGCAAGTTAGATGACAGTCACGCAAGTTATATGGATAATCACACAGGTTATATGAATAATTACGTATAGGTAATCACGTAAGTTATACGAGAGCACATAGACGGGTTTTTTTTTAATTTCTTAAAAAAAAGTATACCAATACTATGCTTACATTACAGAGAATAAAATGCTCGATTTTATGGTGTAATGTTTTTTTTAAATGATGTCATATAGAAAAGTTATAGACGTTTAAAAAAGTTTAGAGGAAACCTAACAAAAGTCAGCAATACTAGGCTATATCAATTTTATCCATCCAACTCTTTTTCATGCTTAAACATTCCTTCTTTGGATATGGATTAGATTTGGACCATTGATACTCTAGATCAATGGTCCAGAATCCTTTTTACACTTCACACAGAAATAAGTCTTTGTATTTGATATTTCTATCAAGAAAAATTAATATTAATTAGGATTAACAGCCAACTAAAGTTGAAAACCAATCAAAATAGCATTCGGTCACTAAAAGTTGATATTTGGTCACTAAAGATCTATATATTTTATAAAAGGATTAAACATAAAATATTCATGGTTGACCATTTTTCTACAAAATACCTATTGACCGGTGGCTATGGGGTGCCAGTGTCTTCATTGTGAAGTCTAAAGTTTGGTCTCCTTTTTTGCCCGCTAGGAGTGTTGGCGTCTTCAATTTGGAGGTTAGGGGTGCGTTCTTAGCTTTCTTCTTTTTTTCTTATAAAGTTTTTCCATGACTATTTGAAGGCTAGGGGTGCCTTAATTTATAGCTGGCCTACTTATGTGATAACTTTCTATTGGATGTTTTCATATTTGTGGGGACTAAAAGCCAAACAATATATTGCAAAGTTTACTTGCCAAATGGTTATTTTGGTAATTTTTCCTTTACAAAAAATCACAACTAAACCGCAAGTTTGTTAGCAGTGTTATCATGGCATTTAGTACATACCTCTACAATTAACCAATATTTGTTGAACACTTGCATGTAGAAAAAGAGACAACCCTTTGGGGTTTGCATACTGTAGCAAATCCGCAGCTGTATGTCGCGTCCCATTTTCATCGAAAATAGTACCACCCACTTTAGTACCAACAAGGTGATCGTAGGTAAAACCATTGTTAGGTGCAACTCTAGCTTCCACAAGAGCAGCTCGAAGTGCCGACTGCCAATTTTGCACAACCGGCTCAAAAACCATAACCTTTTCCACCCATTGGTAAGAATCTTTGATCAATTCTTCGTTAGATAATCTCGCCTCTATATTGAATTTTTTCTCACCACGAGAGTAAAAACCTGCATTAATTGATGTCCCACCACCTAAGACACGAGGTCGTGAATTCACAACACCTTCGACTATAAATTGTTGAGAGGGTGAATCTGGTGATGTGTCAGAGAAGTAGCGACCGAAATTGAAAACACTGGTAATGTTGGGATCGTTGTAAGGTGAGCCACCACGTTCAAGTAATAAAACCGAGTAGTTGGCAGATAGGGTGGCAGCTAATGGGATTCCAGCGGTGCCTCCTCCAATGATAATGTAGTTAAAGAATGAAACCCTAGGAGCTTCTGTTGCTTCATGCATGAAGGTATAGTTTGGAGCTATAGACACGAAAAAAAAAGACATAAAATTAAGTCATTAACAACATTTATTTTGCAAGCATTTCAGTTTCTAAAATTTCCTGATTTTATTCTCTAATGTTAAGATACAAACTAGTCACTAAAACATGTCGTAAAATTTTCTAGCAAAAAAAAATGCTGGTGGTTTTTTGTGACGAGGTATCAGCTACCGCCAAAACCTGTTGCAAATGTATATTTGCAACTGTTTAAGCGGTAACTAATGCTTGTTTTTGTAGTAGTTTAGAAAATAAAACCGAATGGTATTTCAAAAGAAACCATAAACACAAAAGCCCAATGTGTAAGTAGTTGCTTTATCATAAAGATAGAATGTGCATACGCAGTTCGGCACAACTAAAATCAAGTAAGAAAAGAACGGTAACAAGAGCAGCCACAATCATTCCCCATGATCTATAAACCATA
>JBCNJP010000014.1:11157687-11186247 GCA_039602395.1 Deinandra increscens subsp. villosa
ACATTTATATATAAACGTGTTACTTTGTTATTTTTATAAAAAGTTAAGCCAAAATGAAGAGGATAGAAGGATAAAGAGCTTCACTTTTGTTATTATTATATAAAACAAGTTTCTGAATTGTTTTTTTTTCTAAAGGAAATGAGATGATTTTTGTCACAATATATTTAACAAATATGTAATAGTTATAACTTCTTTGAACATAAAAACTGCCTGTGGAGCAAACCTTAAACTTAAAAACGAAAAAAAAAACGATTATAGGACGTATAAAGAAAGGGTATATGGGTCAATATGTTCCGACCCATTACCCATTTTGTGCAAAATGATAAAATTTTGAACATGTACCTGGACATCACCAGCTTTGATGGTACCCTTATGCCCAGCAAAATCTTGATGGGTAACAGCTCCCTGAAGAAAATACAGAGAACTCATGTAAAGAACTTTATAAAAAACCACAAAATGTTACAAAATATGTATAAAAAAAAATAGTTGATTAGAAATGGGTACCTCAAACATGTAGGTAACAGTCTCAAATCCTACACAACATATTCAGTTAATTAGTTATGATTTAAGAACTTATAATAAACATATAATATAAAGTAACTTTGTAAACCAAATTGGGAAATACCTCTATGGGGATGGTCTGGGAATCCAGCTGGTGGAGAAACTAAACAATTAAATTAAAAATGTTAATTAAATGTTAAAAAAAATCTTACAATTTTATTAACCCAATATATCAACACTGAAGATTTTATTGGATACATAGTAATAAAATCAGACCCGATCCGCCTACACAACCGGTCCAATTAACTATTTCTTAACCACTTTCGTTTTGGCCACGCGGTTATGGTCGTGAACGGGTGGAATTACTAAAAAGTTTCTTTACTGATTCCTCATCAGTTTGTTAACATAATAAATCAACCTAAAAAGATAAAAGCAGTTCCATATTTTGTTCTAAATTGGTCATATGTATTATTGAATTTTTAAATAAAAATAGGTCAACCAATTTAACAAATCAATAACATGCCGGCTCAATGGCCAGTATACCCAATAAAAAAAACATGTTACGGTATCACTCGAAGAATATTTTATTATATTCTAATAAAACAATAAATTATAATTAAAAAATTCACAAAAATGTGAGCATTTTCTTGTAACAAACTAAAATAAAAAATATATAATTTTTTTTTTTCAAAAGAAAAACATAGTTGTAACTTGTAAGATAATGCTAAATAATAGAACCATCAAAAAAAGGAATTACCAGAAAATTTATCTAACAAAACAATAATCTATTATTGAAATTTAAAAATGCATACAAATATTAGCATTCTCTTGAAACAATCTAAAATAAAAATATATTATTTTTTTTTCAAAAGAAAAATATAGTTGTAAGATCATGCTAAAAATAGAATCTTTCAAAAAAAAATTACCAGAAAATTCATCTAACAGAAGGAAAGGATCCAGAGACTTCAATTCCGGCCTAAAAAGGTCAAAACAAACCACCAATCAGAAACCGGAACAATACGAGAAAATCGCGATAATAACTAAAGTCAACGATCACCTTCCGATGCTTCTCCGAACAACGGCGCCGTCGCCTTCACTCTGGCTGTTCGCCAAGAGCTTCTTCGTCACCAATCTCGGTGCGCTGAATCCGACGGTCTCCGAGGCGGTGGTCATGGTGAGTTTGCTGGAAAAGGAAAAGGCCGCGATTTGAGGTTTAATATGATTGATGATGGTAGATCTCAACAGTTTCATGTATTTTTTCAGACTTGTGTGGATTTTGGGATTGATATGGGGGTGGGTATATATAGTGTGTGGGGCGTGGGTTTTTTATAGTTCGTGAGGGGTGATGTCTTGGACGAATTAGGTGTCCACCAATTGTGACCATCATTTTGATTCTGTTCACATTGGACAAACTAACCTCTTTTAGATGATTGCGTGAACATGATGCATGTTTATGTAAGCAACGTTACCTTTATTTTTTGAACAACAACTTTTTATTATAATTTTGTCTTGGATTGAACCTTTAGACCGGTAAATTCACCCATATAACCATTGACCAACATTTTTTAACTGAAATAGCTTTTGATTAGGTTTTTTATCATATCAACTAAGCCAATGATACTCTATCACCTCAGCATTTTAATCAAATTCGTGTCATTCACTCACGTCAGATAATAAGATTTTACGCTTATAAAAAATTTAATAAAAAAAATAAAGACTCTCGCCGTCCACTCACGCCATATATGATATTTTCGTGCTGATTAAATAAATTTAAATTAAATAAAAAAGAAGCCTTTTTATTTTTTTAGGTTATAACTTTTAGATTTTTATATATTATTATTTTAAATTTAAAGATTATTGTTTTTAACTTTATAAATTTTATATTCTTGAGAAAAAAAACGTTTTTAGTTTGAGATTTTTAATATATTATTGTTTAAAATTTATATATTTTTTATATATTTTATATTATCTAACAAAAAACATTTTAAGTTTGAGACAATATTTTTTTTTCATTTTCATAAAATAAATAAAATAAAATGACAATAAATTAAGTCTTCTTTAAAAAAAATTTACATTTTAATTTTAAAACTTCTTATATATTATTGTTTTAAAGTTTTAATTTGATATTATTGTTAAAACTTAAATTTTTTAATAGTTTTACATTTTTATATTCTTTTTTATCATAATGGCTTGAACTTTTTTACAATTTTATTATTAAAAAAATCGTTTTAATTTATTTTAATGTTATAAGTTTTAAATTTTTTATATATAATTGTTTTAAATTTTTAGATTGTTGTTTTAACATTTAAATTTTATATTATCATTAGAACTTAAATTTTTTTAAAAGTTTTAAATTTATACGAAACTTTTTAAACGTTTAAGTTAAAAAACATTTATACGAAACTTTCGACTGTGAATTTCGTTTAAAAAAAACTTTTTTATTTAATCATTTACACATTATCACCAACTAGAAGGCTATTTATTTTAGCTTGTTGCTTTATTATAATTATAACCAATCACTTTACACATTTTCTCCAACTCTCATTATTTTTTTAGAAATTATACGAAGTCGGTTACGAAACTTAATTATTTTTCAAAAAACTCCGTTTTTTATAAAACTCAGGTTAAAATGTTCAAGAAAAAAAACTATAAACTATTGTATATTTAACAATTTTTAAAAAATTAAAAAAATTAAATTATTAACTAAAAACGTGTTAAGATGTTTAATTAATTAAAGAGTAAAAGTGTAAATATAAAAAAAATTGAATTATACTTTGACAACTTCTTTCTTGCTACTTTTTTGGTTTCGCGTCGGTCATCCACTCCAATTCTCGTTACTAGACTTATATGTTTAAACAATCGGTTACGAGACTTACATGTTTTTTTTAAATGAACTCCATTTTTTAATAAAACTTAGGTTAAAATGTTGAGAAAAAAAATTATGAACGGGTGTGTATTTAAATTTTTTTAAAAGATCACTAAATATAAGTTATTAACATAAAACACATTGAGGTGCTTAATTAATTAAAATGAATAAAAATTAAAAAAATATATGAAATAATATGGGAATTTCACCTTGCGCTTAACTATAATTTCTCGCTATACACTCTGTCATTCTAGAAAATTGATAAGTCAATGGCCATTTGAGTAATTGATAGGTGGTCAATGGCCATTTTAGTGAATTTCTCCCTTTAGACCACCACCAAATTTATCCGTCCGTGCACGTTGTTTGATCTGTCCGTGCACGTCCACGCATGCTAGACGTGTGACGTACTGACGTTGGTCCAGCTGCACATAGGAGGTCTCGCACATCCTGGTGTGCGTCTGCACATGAGCCCCGCCAATTTAATTTTGTTTTTTTCAATGGTAACTTGATTTTATAATTTAAAAATACAAATAAACTTATCAAAATAACCTAAATAATAAATTCATATAAAATATTTATTAAATAAACAGCTAGTTTTTTTTTTTCTTTTAACGACCAGTTTTCTAACTCCCCTATAAATACACCTAACAATCTCATTCATTTTGACACATTCATACTCAATCTCTTTCAATTTTTCTGATTCTAACCCATCCAATTCAAAATGAGCTCCGGTGGTTTAAACCTTGCCAACATCTTGAATGAACAATTTGATGAACTGATGTTCGATGACATTGAAGATTTGATGCAATCTGCATAACCTTGAAGCTCTGGAAGAAGAATCTCAAGGCAAGAAGAAACACAAAGAAGTTGATCGGAAAAGAAAGGATGGAAATGCACGTTTATGGAACGATTACTTTGTTCCCAGCCCGGTATACGATGAGAGATTCTTTAGGAGACAGTTGAGGATGACCATTCGTCTGTTTAACCGGATTATTGATGGGATCTCCGAACTAGGTAAATCTAAAAACTTAATTTTTTTTACATAACATTATGATGTTGTGGGTAGAAAGGGTCTTTCACCCACGCAAAAAGCCATTTGTGCCATTCATCAGTTGGCGTATGGTACTTTCGCTGACCAATGTGATGCATACATACGCATTGGCGAAAATAGTACCATCGAATGTCTACACAAATTTTGTATATCTATTGTGGAGATGTATTCCGATCATGAGTACCTAAGAAGGCCAACCCAAGATGACATTAATCGTATGCTACCATACCATGAAGCGAAACACGAGTTTTCTGGAATGCTTGGAAGAATTGATTGTATACATTGGAGTTGGAAAAAATGCCCAACGACATGGAGTGACCAATATACCCGGGGTGATCATGGCTATCCAACCATCATGCTTGAGGCAGTTGCTTCACATGACTTGTGAATATCGCATGCATTCTTTGGTGTTGCACGGTCAAATAATGATATCAATGTACTTAATCAATCTCCATTGTCTAATAAGATCTATCAACTTTGAAGTGAATAAGACGGTGTACACAAATGGATACTATCTTGCTGATGGGATTTATCCAGAATGGATAACACTGGTAAAGTTTTCACATATTATCCAGAAAACAATTTGAAAATTAAGTATTTCAAAAACGTCAATAGTGTGCAAGAAAGGATGTGAAGAGAGTCTTCGGTGTCCTTCAAGCAAGGTGGTAAATGATATGAGGATCGGGAAGGACTATGTCCTTAAATGTTATAAGTGATATAATGTTGGCATGCATTATATTACACAATATGATTGTTGAGGACGAAGGACGTGACATAGTTAATTGATGAAGTGAAGAGCATGAACTTGAACCACCAAGTTACAATAACGGAGCACCACCAATATTTCAAATGTCACTTGAAAGGTTTAGAAGCTTACGTAGCATAGAGACACATACATCAGTAAAGAATGATCTAATCGAGCATCTTTAGGAAGCGTCAACATAATGCCAATGGTTGATTCTATGTATATGTATTTTTAATGTATTTTTAATTTTAATTTTAAATGTAATGCTATTTTAATTTAAATGTAAGCTATTTTAATTTTAATGTAAGCTATTTAATTTTAATTATATTTTTATAAAATTAAATAATTATTTTATTAAATAAATAATAAATAAAATGTTTATAAAATATTAAAATGATGATGTGAAAATAAAAAGATTCAATGCACCAAACTCAGACACGTTTTTAGAATCAAAATTCAAATATCTTTAGACATTGGCTTTAAAACATGTCCATACTTTCTTGTAGCGATAACTCGTTATGTATGCTGAGCCCCAATGTCCATTTTATTCTAACCCATGCCAAAATAATACTCATAAGATGGAATATAATCGTACTTCCTCGATGAAAAGTCTTCACCCAACACAAGAAACCAGATCCTTCAAATGTCGTACTATTGATCACCACTGAACAAGAAATACCTTCATATTTCCAAACCAGCTGACGGGCAAATGATTATAAAAGCAGTAGAGCTTTCACGAAAGCAAGTTGTGCCAATGATTTTAAGACCTTGTACATGATCGGTTAACACAAACCTTATCCGAAAGATCTTTCGAACGAGCAATGGTACACATGACTTAGCATCGGGTTTCTTTTTCACTTATGTTGTCTCCATCACACACCCTGGTTTCATTTCCTCTGCTTTATTCCTCGTCAGTACAACGTAGAAGTTCTCTTGACAAACAACAACCGAAACCTGACCGTCAAATATTTTGATCACAACCATCTTGTCTTCAGCAATAGCAATGACAAACATGAAACATAGATCGAAGAGAGTGACACATACAACAATGACACTGACTTGAACTTGACGACTATTCTACTAAACACTATATCTGACCCAGCTAACCGATCTTCACAAACCCAGTTAAAATAAACATCAAAACCCGAACTTGAAACACAAAACCCACTTAGCCCGCCCAAACTCGATCAACGTTAAGGTGACGGTTGCCCAAACCTAATTAGTGGCTCCAATCGAATTGAAAAAATAGCTGGCAGCTAAGGATTTAAGTGATGGTAATAACCTGAACTTGATCAACCCACCACGTAAAACAAATGGAAAAAGAATTCAACCCCTTTTTTATGTTCTTCGGTTCGATCCGTAGTGAAACCAAGAGAAAATATAAGAAACCAAAATGTCCACCTTTCCTTTTCTTTTTTGTGTGATCTGCAACGAAAAAGAAAAACATAACTGACGTGTGTTTTGAAAGAAATTGCCCACCAACACTTTCCCTTTTCTTCCTAACTTAGACGTGGATACTTTAGGATCCACACACGTCACTCTTGACGGCAACAACAAACCTTTTTTTTCTTGGATCGGCAACACAAAAAGTGATACCACCGTCGCTTTTTTTACGGCAACGAACACGTGACTTTTAAGGGGGTCTCGAATAACCAACCTTCAACGGAAAAAACAGAAAACATTAACCCGACTATTATGTCATTTGTCATGATCATGACTAGTGGAAGCGACAAACACACACATAAATGAGCAGAATGTATAAATAACATAGAGATGTAACGTGATTATGTAAATGTGACTTACATTTACGGACTGCAACTAAATTCTCATTATACTTAGCACACCAATTACAATTACAATAACAAAGTTTAAAAGATGAGATATTATGGTTATGAACTTAGAGACAAAGAAATAAATAAACGGGTCTATTAAACAAGTAAACGTGTCCTCCCTTGTTTCTTCATATGTCAACCATCATAAGCCCAAACCGAACTCAAAATCCTTTATAATCCAACAGTAGTCACTTTCCTAACCGCCTAACTGGATCGGTTAGGTCGTGTCTATAGATATTTACCATGTAAGGAATTTGAACATTTACTCTTTTAGGGTAAGAGTAATGGGATCGGGGAGGGTGATCAGGGGGGGGGGGGGTTCGGTGGCCTCGGGGAAATCGGGAACACCACTGCGTGGTGGTCGGGGTCACCGATCGGGGAACCCCTTTGGGGTACCGAGACCGAAGAAGAAGGTTATGGGGAGAGAGCCGTTGGTGGTGACCCCCCCCCCCCCCCCCCCCCCCCCCCCCCCCCCAAACGGCTATTTTCAATTATTTAATAAACATTTTTTTTTCAAAAACCCACTATTTTAAACCCTATAAATACCCACTCCTTCCGATTTGATCGAGCACATCGATCGTATTTGGGAAGCCATTCCACCCCACGAAGATGATTCATCCGACGAAGACGACGAAAGTGATCCCGAAAATTTCTGAATTTTTTTTTTAATAATGTTTTTTAATTTATGTTATGCATTGTAATTTTTTTTAAAGTTATGTCATGCATTGTAATCTTTTTTTATTTATTTTAATGAAGCATGTTTTATTTTAGTTTTTATTTAAATTGTTATAATTAAAAATTAATAAAAAAGTGATTGGGGAAATGGGGAAAAATGGGGAAACCATTACCCACAAAATGAAAAAAAAATGGGAAGGGATGAGGAATGATGAGGTGACACCAAAAATAGAGTGGGGAAATGGGAAACCATTACTCTTAACCTTAGTATATTCAGAAAGACAAAGACAGGAGCAAATAACGGATCAGTATCATAGTTTCCCCTTTTTGTGTTACACGTATACAAAGAATTATAATTAAATTTTTAATATATCTTGTATGCATCTTAAATCTTAAATAAAAGATAAAATATATTGTCCATATGGATAATACGTATACGTAACTAGCTCTTGCTTCGATGTTACAAATTGATTTGATCCACTAATCCCGGTCAAACGACGTTATTCTTTGTTTATTTGAGTTAATTACAGAAATAATCCCTCGACTATCCTTTATACGGTGATTTCAGTCCTTTAAGAAATTGCATTGTACTTTGTGACAATTACTTCTCATCTTTCACTATTGATTTTTTTAATTTCTTTTTTGAACGGCTTTCACTATTGATTATTGATTTGATGCAAATTGATTATCACTTTTAAATCTTAACTTTTGACTATTTTGAAGGTAACCGATATTGATGTTGTATCGTAATATTTGTTGAATTTTACACTTTCGTTCTCAGCCAAAATCAATTGATTATGAATAGTAGGTTGAGATTCGTCTTAAATTTTTGTTTTTCTACAGCTAAAGCAATGAAAAGAATAAATGTTTTGACTAAGCTAGAAACTATATGAATGTTGATTTCTATGTATTGCAATTAATCTCGTAACTTTGAATATTGATTTTTTAAATCTCGCACATCGTTCGTACTCTTAAGTCTATAGATTTTTTGGTCTATTATTTCACTTTGATATTTGAACTCTCAATCATTTAAGCAATTCACATCAAGACTGACCGACTCCATACATAAAACATAGGGCTTGGGTTTCCAAGTTATTGAGGCCTTAATTTTAATATATGTTTTTCTAACAGCAAGGTGAAATTTTCATTGAAAATCTAGCAAGATGCTAATAGATATCTTGGTTTGAATAAGATCTTATACTTTCAAGTGGTGAGGGTCTCAATTATTCCAGCAGACAAACAAATTGTTGTTAAAAAGAATCTAGTCTAGTTTTTTTTTATTATTATTACTATTGTTTTTTTGACCTAAAACGTCCAATCCTACTTCAAAAGGGGAAAAAAAACTTTTGATGTAACTTTTTTTATTACATAATCCGATCGCACTTTAACAGAACCCTTTTTATGTCTTAAAAAGTTCTAGATCCATAACTAGATCCGTGACTGTTTAAAGCAATGGCGTTTGAAAAGGGTTCCTAGCTTTTTACATCGCTTAATGACCCAACAAGATTAAACCATCTCTGAGCAACACTATGTTTACACACTTTGATACCCTTTGACATTTAACTCATACTAACTAATAACTAACTGATTATTAATTAACCACTAGGCTTGCTCCTAGTGATGACGATAGAGATACTTGTTGATCTAAATGTTACAAGTTCTATTCTTGAACCCTTAGTTTTTATTATAGTGGGTTTTTCTTGAGATTGAGTTCATGATGTGCTTAAGTTATCCAACATATACGGGAGCATGGCTCTACCCTATGTTCTTCCGGGTGTTGAGACCCTTTCGCTATTAAAGTCGCCTTGGTAGCCGAACGTTAATCATTAACGAAAATTTTTATGGGTAATTGGAAGAAAAGTACAACAAAACTTCTTAGAAGACTATGATTGCTGATTGGCTTATAGTGAAGGGACCATTTTTGTAATTCACTTATACTTTTGTTCAAACCTATAAATTCATCATCTGCATATTTATGCTTTCACCCCCACAGTTCTAGGAAAAATAGAATCCTTCGTTAAGGTTTGAAAATCCATTTACAGATTCAACCATTCAGTTCGAAAATGGTGCGATTAAGATCGATGATATTTCTCCTTTCAATTTCACTATCTCCCTTGATTGGACTGAGCCAGGTGCTGTTCGTTTGATCTTTCAGTTTCTATTTTGATTCCATTTCTCTATCTTATGCTTCGATTTTGATCGTATGTAGAAGTATAGATCCAATTCGTGCTTTATCCCTTGCAGGCGAACTGAAACACACTACTTTTACACTTTTCTAATCACTGATTTGAACAAAACATCCATCAATTCGCGTATTGTAGTTAGATGATTGACTGATTGCATCAGTTACTAAACCTTTTGCTCAATTTCGAACTTATTTTACCAACATAAATGGTTGATTGGACATTAGGGTTAGCAGAGTGATCGATTTCACAAAGAAATAGGTTCATGATCTAAGATGTGCTGGGATTTTATAATGGGAAAATAAGAAATTGATGAACTCTGGTCAAATCTGTTTGTGAAAGAAATACTGTTATCATACTGAAGAAGCTTAAACTATTTAAATGAATAATGAGCTTTGACTACAACTTATGATCAGATGTTCATTTTGAGGATGAAATAGGTTATGTTGTAGCTTTAAAGTTGATAGCATTGTGATTCTAATGATAATTGAATATGCAGATTTGTGAGTCCGGGATTGGATATTGCGATTCAGTGAATGTCATATCATCAAAGATATTGATAAAGGGTGGCACGGTTGTAAATGCTGATCGTCAGGAGGTTGCTGATGTTTATGTTGATGATGGAGTTATTGTTGATGTTAGACCTAATATTAAGGTACTTAAGTCTGGATAATCAAACTCTGTATCTTGGGTTCTGTAGTTTTCAGAAGTTGGTTTTCTGTAGTCATTTACATAAGGATCATAATTGGATTGTATACGAGTTTATGAGTATGTGATGAACTATAGGTAAACTAGTTGTTCCTATACTCTAAATTGTTAAATAAATGAAATTTCATGCTATTTGATGCATATTGATTCTCTCGACAAAAAAGAACACAAATCAACGTATTCCAAACTTTATCACTCAGATTAATTTATTTCTGTGCAAAATGGTTTTGAATTTAACTTTGGTATATAAAATGCTAATCTATGCTGCAAGGGTGTAGGGTACATATAATAAGTCCAAATCTAATCAATAAAAGGAAAAGGTCATCTACTATGGTTCAAATATGTAAGATAGATAGCTAAAATGGTAATCTAGGTCTTATAACGCTGTGACGTACTTACGTTTACTCAGCATGTTCATGTTTGTTTAAACCCTGAGAAAAAGTAACTTGTGTTCTTGAGGCTAAAACAGTTTGTTGTTTCCGGTTTTTGTATTTCAAGATTAGTTTTATATGAACAGGTTGCTGATGGCGTTAGAGTTGTTGATGCTACAGGAAAATTTGTTATGCCAGGTAATGTTTGTTCATCACTGATGATTAAAAACTCTATTTCATTATGATTTACTAATTAATATATCACTTTCATTTATTATCATTGTTGGATGATTATCTTATTATATAGTTGGAATTGGCTTTTCTTATTGCATAATAATATCAGGACAGCACTCATTATGGCTTGTGATACTGCAGGAGGAATTGATCCTCACACACATCTGGCCATGGAATTCATGGGTACTGAAACTATTGACAATTTTTTCAGTGGTCAAGCAGCTGCATTAGCTGGTGGGACAACAATGCATATTGATTTTGTTATTCCTGTAAAGGGTAGCTTATCTAAAGGTTACGAAGCATATGTTGAAAAAGCAAAGTTATCTTGCATGGATTATGGGTTTCACATGGCCATCACTAAATGGGATGATACTGTTGCGAAAGAGATGGAAATTATGGTTAAGGAAAAAGGTTTGAATTTTTCACTCATAAATTGAAAAAACATATTTTCAGAATGGGATGATGTATACATAGACCACCCAAGTTAAAAAGTTCTCATCAAGTCCATCTAACCATTAAAACAATTCTGTTGTCCACACAACTATCAATTTGGTTTTGTTTATGCCAAATCCGGCAAAAACGGTCATAGAACCATAAAATGACAAAATGCCCCTAAACTTGAAGCTCTTGACATGTAAATGACAAAACAAACAAATAAACATACCCAATATAATCCCACTCATAGCAGTAGCCATTTGTAGGCCCCGAGGAGGGTGTGATGAGGGGGGGACCTTACGTTTATCTCACGGGGTAGAGAGGCTGGTCCCGCTGAGACCCTCGACTTGAGAGATACAACTAGAAATAGTATAGAAATAGCAGAGGATATAACAAAGGAAAATCGGAGCAAGCAACCAGCCAACCATACAATAGTACTAATAAAGACAGTTACAAAGTAGCACTAACATAATCGACAAGTAAGCTATACTGGAAGAATGCAAACAACCATATAGTAGCTACTCATAAAAGTGAAAACAAACATACGGACATGTCATAAGAAGCACTAACCCCTACCCAAGTTACCCCTAAATGTACTCAAATATGTTTTGGCAATCCATACGGAGATCATTCTTTCGAGTAGATTTATGGGCATTTTTGTCATCTTTGCAACTCTACATGTCACAGAAACTTCAAATTTGAAAGGATTTTGTCATTTTAGTTTTTCTGGCAAGTTCTTTTTTTTGCCAGAATTAGCATAAACTTGTTTAATTTTTTTTTTGTAAACTCAATACTTCGGTGGCTTGTGTATACAATATCCCCTTTTAACATTACTAAAGTATTTGTTTGTGCCATAACCTACAGGTATAAACTCGTTTAAGTTTTTCATGGCTTATAAGGGTTCTCTTATGATCAGTGATGAGCTTTTGTTAGAGGGCCTTAAGAAATGCAAATCGCTTGGTGCATTAGCAATGGTTCATGCAGAAAATGGAGATGCTGTTTTTGAAGGACAAAAAAGAATGATTGAACTTGGTATTACTGGTCCAGAAGGACATGCTTTGTCAAGGCCTCCGGTGGTAAGTGATTGATTATATATCATGTAAGTTAATATAGATTATAAATCATATATTCGAGTAATATTTTGCAGCATGTTATATGATGCACATATATTCTTGCAGCTGGAAGGGGAGGCTACAGCTCGAGCAATTCGTTTAGCAGCTTTCGTGAACGCACCATTGTACATTGTTCATGTCATGAGTATTGATGCCATGGAAGAAATAGCTAGGGCTCAAAAAGCAGGTTTGTGAATTAGAACTTAAAAAATCATAAACATAAATAAAAACATAGTTGATATTTCTGATTTATTTGAATGAAATAGTCCTGTTTAATAAATATTTATCTTTAACTACCTGTCTTCCTTCTTAATTCCCTTTTCTTACTTCAGATTTATCTGATTATGGAATGGGCATTACATCTTTAACATTTGTGAATAATAAAGGGTAGAGACCTAGAAAGAAAATTAAATATATGTGCAATACTGCGATTTATATATTTTCTTCTGATCTTTGTCGTATTTTAACCTGCTGACAGTTCGTCCAAGTATCTCTATAAATATACATGTATCTTACTAATCTTGATATCCCAAATCTGAAGTGAAGGGTTTATAAATTAATTTTAATATTCGTTTTTTCTTTGTCCTTTATCATGCGAAGAGAGATTAATATTTTTGCTTTCCAAATAAATCATCTTAAAAGTCCCCTACTATAAGCCTAGTAAAATTATAGAAAAAATTATATATAAATTGCATTTAACAAACTAAAGTAGCATACTGATTATAGAAATTCAAGTATTTTAACACTATCGCTAAAAGAAAATTACAGAGCTATATATAAAATGAACGTGAGAGAAAAGGAAAATATTTCATATAACATAGGAAATGATCAAAGGTTTGCTAGTTCTTGTGAATTTGATGCTGTGTGTATTTTCATATTGGGAGATTTAGGGACTAGTTTAATCTTTTTCTTTTCTGTTTCTTTTGAACCACAGGGCAAAATGTTATCGGAGAGCCTGTCGTTTCTGGCTTAGTTCTTGATGATTCCGTTCTATGGGATCCTGATTTTGTCACAGCAGCAAAGCAAGTGACTATCTTTGTTTCTCTCTCTCTTTTTTTTATATATACTTTTGTGCTTCCTTATCAAACTATCATTTTTTAAGTTGGTATATTAAATAACTGATTTTTCTGCAGGTTTGTTATGAGCCCCCCAATAAGAGCATTAGGGCATGGGAAAGCACTTCAAGCAGCATTATCAACTGGGATTCTAAAGGTTCATAAACAAAATATGCCTAATATCTATATTTATATATTTTTCCTGCTCTGGAGTCTGGAGTGCCCTTTCATTCGAACTGGGAAATTTCTCCCCTCTACTAACGAATGGTTTAATTTGGGTTGTGCTTGTATCTCAAAGGGGTCAAATGAGTTAAATAAAAATATAACTAAATCTCCTAAATCGTTATATTCGAAGACTCCGATTATTATGGTAACAAAGTTTGCTTCTGGAATCATAACTAAAGCATTAATTATTTATAAGAAAGTGGAAAGGGGCAAAAGTGTTTTTAGGTTCACTTAGCCTGGCCTAGCACGTTTCAACCCGCACAAAAAGGACCAGTTACACCTATACACATCTTGACTCATACAGACATACATATATTGTATTTTGGAACATGTCTCTGTATCTTAATTGAGCGTTTTTCATGTGTTCTATTTTCCCAGCTTGTAGGAACAGATCACTGCACTTTCAACTCTACACAAAAGTCTTTTGGAATTGATGATTTCCGCAAAATACCAAATGGGGTCAACGGTAAAACTACCTGTTCTGGAACCTTTGTACACCTCCTGAGCCTTTTCTCATGCCTTAAAGGTGAATTTATTGCTAATTGAGCTAGGCATTTTACAATTTACTTCATATGTACACAGGTCTTGAGGAAAGGATGCATCTTGTTTGGGACACAATGGTGGTATGATAATATCAACTTTGTAGTTCGAAAAGTGTAATACTTTGCTGAGTTCACTATCCATATTAATCGGTTTTCTAATTATTAATTCAATTTGGTGATTATAGGAATCTGGTCAATTATCTGCAACTGACTTTGTTCGAGTAACAAGTACAGAATGGTAAACCAGTTCCCTCCTATAACTAGTGTATCCCCAGTTTTTAATAAAGGTGAATGGGTAGATTTGGGTTTTTTTTACATCTCTAACGGGTCAAACGGGCAAAATAAAAATATTTTGAAAAGAAAACGGGTCGAACAGTTTGATAGTCACCCTAACCAAAAAGTACCTGTTTTTCCACTTCGAGTCATATTATTTTTTTTTTGTTACCAATGGGATTTGAACCCCGAGAGGGAAAGAATAAGCCTTATCCAACATGATACCGCTAGGCCAATTGCCTTTTTACCTCGAGTTTTTTTACTTCTATTAGTAACTTTTATGGAGTCTACAAGATGCGTTTGGGTTCTGAAACTGGTTTATATCAATTCGAGATTGATTCAAATAAATTCTGAATTTTTTTTCAGTGCCAAATTGTTTAATATATATCCAAGAAAAGGTGCTATACGTGCTGGATCAGATGCAGATATAATCATATTCAATCCAAATTCAACCTTTCACATTAGTGCCAATTCTCATCATTCAAAATCAGACACAAATGTCTATGACGGAAGATCTGGGAAGGTATTTCATTTGGTCTTTTTTAATTGCATTTTGGTATAGATGTGCACAAAATAACCAGTTATAACTGTAACCGATTTTATAAGTGGTTATCTAACCAATTGTAAGTTTAGCACAGTTATTGTGCAGGTTTAAATATACATTTTATATTTCAGTTTATATGTAATTTTTTAATCTAAAATATTCCCTTATTGTGCATTCAGGGGAAGGTTGAAGTAACAATTGCTGGTGGAAAAATTGTGTGGGAAAATGAAGAATTAAATGTTGTTCCTGGATCTGGTAAATATATATCAATGCCTCCTTTCAACTATCTCTATCATGGTATTGATAAAGCAGATGAAAACTACCTTACATCCCTTAAAGCTCCGGTAAATCGCTTCAACCCATCTATATAAACTGCAAGGAAAAGATATACACTTTGACTATTTGAGGTAAAATTGACCACCTGTAAACCTTCTCAAACTACACTAGACCTTTTTTAAACACCACACTGTGAAAAAAAAAGAATAATGGTGGTGTCATTCTTGTGAGATAGAGTGTATCTATCTCGCATCTTGATAGTCCTAGAGTTGACTTCAAAGTCAACACGTCCGTCTTTTCTGAAACTGTGTAATGATTGCACCATACATTGTAAGTTAGCAAGGTTTTAGAATGATTAAAAGCTTGATTTGTATATATGGGTGTTTGGTCAAAGTCAAAACGCATGTAGTTCTTTATATAGCTATAAAAGAGCTATACTTCGTTTCAAAGATTTGTGATGAAATAGATACTAATTGTAGTATGTTAACTTAGTTGAGACGAAAAAATGAACGGATAAGACGGGTCGGGTCGGGTAGTTATTAATACTAACACATGCGTATTGCTAATGTACAAAAATCAAACATAGTTGGTATTAGTATTAAAATTCTTGTAAAAATTCCCATGGAGGTTTCTATACTGTGAAAAATCTTATTCAATTCATGTTAAACAGTAGCATCCGTGTGTACATACCGAATAGTGCTGTAATATTAGAGATAGCTTAGATTGTGTGATATTAGAAATAGATCAGACTGAGAAAATTCATTGTCGGCCAGGGGCGAAGCTTAGGCCGAAAGTCGGTTGGGGCCGAAAGTCATGGGGCCAAAAAGGATGGGGTCGAACTATGTAAATAATTGTTTTTTCGGACTGAACATGTATAAATTTACACAACCAAACGAAAAAACGGATGGGCCTGGGCCCGGTCTGGCTCGGGAGAAGCTCGCCCTTGTTGTCGGCGAGCTGAAGTCGCTGTGACACCTACCTTCCTAATAGATTAGTGTCAACGACATACGTTTGTAGAAATTGAACCGAAACCGTAGACGAAATCGAAAATTGTCTGGATTATACTACGAGTCGTATAATCACTTTTAGAATTTTAGAATAAATTATTTGACTGGTATCTATCAAATGCTTGAACGGATAAGATGTAATATATGTTCAAGAATCAAATTTAAATTTCATTGAGGATTGTGCACCGAAGAATCATAATTGAATAGATCACGGTGTGTTCCTATCATCCTATGATTCTTCCCTGTTCTTCGAAAAATATTCTAGAAAGTTCATTGTGGCAAAAACGCATTTTCAATCGTTTTTAATGACACACCTAACTCGGTTAATTACTAATAAGATCAATCTAAACGACAAGCTAATCCAATATCACCAATAGCATTGATAACACTAAGGTGGCGTTTGGTTCACGGAATGTAATGTAATTGGAATTGTAAAGTTTTCTTTTTAAAATTATGCTTAAGTTGGGTAAGGAAGGGGTTTGAAATACAATGAAATCCTTTAATCAATGGAATTTGAGGTCATGTAACTTTCCTTCGTTAAAGTGAAGGATTTCTAAATTCCATTGATTAAAGGAATTCATCGTATTTCAAACTCTTTCTTTACCCAACGTAAGCACAACTTTAAAAGGGAAACTATACAATTCCAATTACATTACATTCCGTGAACCAAACGCCACCTAAAATTACCAATAGCGGTTTTTGGTTGTTCTTGTTACTTGTTAGATAACCCGTCTTATAGGATATTCATCGACCAAATGTACTAATAATCAACATAATTAGGTTGAATCGTGTAAATTTAAAGTGAATTATATGTGACTTGTAGATGATCTCCGAGTATCCAAATCTAAGGCTGTGAGAAATGGACTATGGTCGCCTGCATGTCGCCTCCATGCCACCATCGTTGACACATCGTTCTCTTCTCCTCAGACATTTCTCCACATTTCTCCACGTTATCTTTATTTGCATGGGAAACCTATACCGAAACCATGACAAGTAAAATGTGCGTCATCTCCCTTTATGACTGAGACTTCCTTAACGCGCATTGCCCGTCAAAAGGCTTTTATGACACGTAAAATACGTGCCATAAGCGGATGACACGCAAAATACCCGTCGTCTCCATTTATGACTGGGCTTCCTGCGCATTTGCGCATCATAAAAGGCTTTTATGACACATTACGCGGTCATAAAAGAATTGTTTTCTAGTAGTGACACACACTATCACACCGTCACCCTATAAGATTTCAGGTTCTTCATGAATCCATGCCACAAAGACAACCTTCATGAGGTATAGGCTGACCTTCTACCCTTTAAAATAATAAGTTAAAAGAGAATAATTTTAAAAACGAAATTAATTATTAAAAATTATTTCAAGCCACTACTTTTGCTTTTTTTTTCCTCTTAAGTTGGCCGAACACTTGTTTATGTTCGCTTTTTGTGTAACATTGTTAACTTAGAAAACAATTCATCCTTATGGTAGCTTTTCTCATGAATCAGAAGTTGGTTCTAAAAAGCCTAACATAAAAACAAAGACACGTTATTTTGAAAGTAAGAAATCATTAATCAAGATTTAAGTAGAAAAAAATACCGTACATACACTACTAAAAAATTGACTTTCACTCCATGAAATTCACCCGCTTATCCCACGAAACCCCACGAAAAAGCAAATTTCAAAAGTGTCACCAAGGAAACGGCTAAATCATCAGGTGTAAATGTATGATTATTATTCTATTGGGATTGTCCTTAACAATGAAAATAAAAATTTGGTTTGTTATTGACCAAAATGATAGTTTAAATTATAATTAGCAAATATGTTATAATTTAGATTATTAAAATCTAATTTGTCTAATATAACAACAAACTTAAGATAAACTTGACGCTCATCCAACATGAGGAGGCCCTTTTTGTAAACAAAAAGACTCGGTCAACTTAATGGATGTAAACAAAAAGACCCGGTCAACTTAATGGATTTGATCAGAAAAATAGAAATCATGGACTGGGTCAGCAAGAGATGCTTGAGTCAGATGTTGCGGACTGAGTCAACAACAATTTTATACAAATCAAACGCGTTGAAGTCAGAGCTGATCAGAATAGGTCAGTTAGTGTCTTGAGTTTTACAAAATATTGGATGTATTTAGCATATTTTTAGACCTGAGAACCAAAACTATAATTTTTGTAAACTAGAGAGAACATTCTTGCACTTAACTTTGTTTTCAATAAAAAACGATGGTTCCATAACTAAATACTAAGTTCAATACTAATCCAAAGAGTTGTTAGGACTCTTGGTTCAATGACATGGAGAATGGGGTAAGAACTTGAGGCTGTTTATTAGTCTCTATACAAACTATAAAAGTATTAAAGAGGGAAAGTTTGTTTACAAGATCATGGTCCATGTCATATTATAGTATGGTAACGTCAAGCAAAGAGAACATGATTAGGTATGAAAGATAATAATAATATATTGTACACCTTGTGAACCTCATAATGTCTAACTCTTGTTTACTATATACATTACTTCTTTAATTAGTGTCTTATGGCATACCTACTCATGGTTTCATGTTCCACTTGCTAACACCATTTGCATCCAAAGTTTATAAAAGTACCTTGAATTTTATCATTTTTTTCATATCATAATACACACAAATCACCAAGAAACCAAAACACTCTCAAGTTCTTGATAAACAGATTCATAGATGTATCGCGATCAATGTAACATTATGGTTTATAGATCATGGGGAATGATTGTGGCTGCTCTTGTTACCGTTCTTTTCTTACTTGATTTTAGTTGTGCCGAACTGCGTATGCACATTCTATCTTTATGATAAAGCAACTACTTACACATTGGGCTTTTGTGTTTATGGTTTCTTTTGAAATACCATTCGGTTTTATTTTCTAAACTACTACAAAAACAAGCATTAGTTACCGCTTAAACGGTTGCAAATATACATTTGCAACAGGTTTTGGCGGTAGCTGATACCTCGTCACAAAAAACCACCAGCATTTTTTTTTGCTAGAAAATTTTACGACATGTTTTAGTGACTAGTTTGTATCTTAACATTAGAGACTAAAATCAGGAAATTTTAGAAACTGAAATGCTTGCAAAATAAATGTTGTTAATGACTTAATTTTATGTCTTTTTTTTTCGTGTTCTATAGCTCCAAACTATACCTTCATGCATGAAGCAACAGAAGCTCCTAGGGTTTCATTCTTTAACTACATCATCATTGGAGGAGGTACCGCTGGAATCCCATTAGCTGCCACCCTATCTGCCAACTACTCGGTTTTATTACTTGAACGTGGTGGCTCACCTTATAACGATCCCAACATTACCAGTGTTTTCAATTTCGGTCGCTACTTCTCTGACACATCACCAGATTCACCCTCTCAACAATTTATAGTCGAAGGTGTTGTGAATTCACGACCTCGTGTCTTAGGTGGTGGGACATCAATTAATGCAGGTTTTTACTCTCGTGGTGAGAAAAAATTCAATATAGAGGCGAGATTATCTAACGAAGAATTGATCAAAGATTCTTACCAATGGGTGGAAAAGGTTATGGTTTTTGAGCCGGTTGTGCAAAATTGGCAGTCGGCACTTCGAGCTGCTCTTGTGGAAGCTAGAGTTGCACCTAACAATGGTTTTACCTACGATCACCTTGTTGGTACTAAAGTGGGTGGTACTATTTTCGATGAAAATGGGACGCGACATACAGCTGCGGATTTGCTACAGTATGCAAACCCCAAAGGGTTGTCTCTTTTTCTACATGCAAGTGTTCAACAAATATTGGTTAATTGTAGAGGTATGTACTAAATGCCATGATAACACTGCTAACAAACTTGCGGTTTAGTTGTGATTTTTGTAAAGGAAAAATTACCAAAATAACCATTTGGCAAGTAAACTTTGCAATATATTGTTTGGCTTTTAGTCCCCACAAATATGAAAACATCCAATAGAAAGTTATCACATAAGTAGGCCAGCTATAAATTAAGGCACCCCTAGCCTTCAAATAGTCATGGAAAAACTTTATAAGAAAAAAAGAAGAAAGCTAAGAACGCACCCCTAACCTCCAAATTGAAGACGCCAACACTCCTAGCGGGCAAAAAAGGAGACCAAACTTTAGACTTCACAATGAAGACACTGGCACCCCATAGCCACCGGTCAATAGGTATTTTGTAGAAAAATGGTCAACCATGAATATTTTATGTTTAATCCTTTTATAAAATATATAGATCTTTAGTGACCAAATATCAACTTTTAGTGACCGAATGCTATTTTGATTGGTTTTCAACTTTAGTTGGCTGTTAATCCTAATTAATATTAATTTTTCTTGATAGAAATATCAAATACAAAGACTTATTTCTGTGTGAAGTGTAAAAAGGATTCTGGACCATTGATCTAGAGTATCAATGGTCCAAATCTAATCCATATCCAAAGAAGGAATGTTTAAGCATGAAAAAGAGTTGGATGGATAAAATTGATATAGCCTAGTATTGCTGACTTTTGTTAGGTTTCCTCTAAACTTTTTTAAACGTCTATAACTTTTCTATATGACATCATTTAAAAAAAACATTACACCATAAAATCGAGCATTTTATTCTCTGTAATGTAAGCATAGTATTGGTATACTTTTTTTTAAGAAATTAAAAAAAAACCCGTCTATGTGCTCTCGTATAACTTACGTGATTACCTATACGTAATTATTCATATAACCTGTGTGATTATCCATATAACTTGCGTGACTGTCATCTAACTTGCGTAAATATTTTCTTATACATGTGCAGACAATTTTACCCTTTTCGGATGTACACATTGCGCTCCCTAGTTACTTAATTTGTACCCTTCGCATGAAAAACCACTTTGTATAATAACTTTCGCCCATTTTCCTTAATGTACGTTATAAATATAGATATCATTATATATTTTTTAAGTGTCAAAAACTTGATATACATGTACACCTACTGATTATTACTCGTTGCTTATTTGTTAACCTTGTGTAGGCAAAAAGCCAAGGGCTTATGGAGTAGTGTTTGAAGATTCATTGGGAAAAAAACACTTGGCATACCTGAATGGTAGAAGGAATAATGAAATTATACTTGCTGCCGGTGCTCTTGGAAGTCCACAACTTTTGATGTTGAGTGGCATAGGTCCAAAAGACCAACTAAATGCGCTTAACATTAAAGTTGTTCTTGAACAACCATATGTTGGTCAATATATGGCCGATAATCCACTAAATGTACTATTCATCCCTTCTCCAATTGCGATTGAGCCATCTATAGTCCAAGTTGTGGGTATTACTCCGGTTGGAAATTATATTGAGGAAGCCGGTGGCTTTAATTTTATCTTCGCAAATCTTTCAGACTATCAGGGTTTTACGTATGAGGTATTGAATTGTTTATCCCAGACCCCACTAATAGTACAACTATTTGTGGGATTTTACTCGGTATTGTTGTTGTATTAAAATTTTTATTTAAATATATATAGATAGATAGATAGATAGATAGATAGATAGATAGATAGATAGATAGATAGATAGATCGATAGATAGATAGATAGATAGATAGATAAATCGATAGGTAGATTGATAGATGGATGGATAAGAACATGAGTGAAAGCCACACTCAAATTAAATGACTTCTTTTGCCATTTAACATGTAAGTAGTACATGTTGATAAGCGTAACTTCTATCGATTTTATGCATTTAACCCTTAAAATTAAAGCTACATGCAAAAGCAAATTACGTTTCAGATAACCACATTGGTTATTGGAGTATTGGTAGGGTCCTATGGCCTTGCTGATATATCGACTTCTCATGGTTACTTTACATGATTAGTGGAACCGGAACTTATTTGTTGAAGGGTCATAATAACATTCTCTTCATAATCAAATATAACTAAGGGGTCCAACTCATGATTTTCTTTTAAAAAGATAGCACTCAATTATTGTATATAAAAAATTTTATGTATAAAAATGACAAATTTTAATAACGGGTGTTTAGTGGATCCTCTTGACACTTTCACGGTTCCATCCCTGCTTGATACCAGTGGTATGAAGGATATTGGTCGGCTTTACGAATTTTAAAAACGAGTTCTTATGGTTAAAGAAAAACCGACTATGGTAGACTAATGAGATGTATTTTTTTTAATGCAGAAGGGTGGATTTGTATTTGAAAAAATTAATGGCCCTTTATCTAAAGGTGACCTAAAGATTGTAAACAAAAATCCAGCTGATAATCCATTGGTAACATTCAACTACTTTTCCGAACATGAAGATTTGCAGAAATGCGTCAATGGGATTAAAACCATTCTAAAAGCTGTTGATTCAAAAGCATTCTCAAAGTACAAGTATTCCAATATGACAGACCAAGATATTCTTGATCTTAACATGAAACTACCCTATAACCTGATTGTGCATGGTAATACAAGTTCATCATTAGAACAACATTGCAGAGATACTGTTAGAAGTATATGGCATTATCACGGAGGCTGTCCTATCGGGAAGGTAGTGGATGATGAATACAAGGTTCTTGGTGTTGATTCTCTTCGAGTCATTGATGGTTCGACTATACTCAACTCTCCGGGGACTAATCCTCAAGCTAGTGTGTTGATGCTTGGAAGGTGATTTATTTTTAAAATCAACGCATGCTTTATTTTAAAATGAGTGTATATGTTGTTAATGTCTGGTTATAGCTAACTATTACGATATCATTATCTGATTTTATTTTATGCAGGTACATGGGCGTTACGATACTTTCCCAAAGAATCGCTCAGGAGAAACCATATGTTGATTGGTGATCGTGCCTATTTAAAAAAAAAATCGTCAATTCTGTTGCTATATCTTTTAAGATATAAATGAGGTTTGTCCTCATTTTATTCTCTCCTGCTTACTTACTCTATGAGTGAAACATTCCCGAGTATGTTTGTTCTGTTTTACAATGCAATTTTCAAGAATAGTAACCCTTCTCTGTCATGGGTGTTTAACAAGACGAAGTCATGGAGTTTCATTTGGTTCAAAAATAGGAGTAAGGGGTCGTATGTAGACTGGAACACTTGGGCTTCGTTTACTATGTAATGTTTCTTTCCCTTTGTATGTCCTCTGGGTTGGGTCTCAGTTTCTTGCTGGGCTCTTTTCCCCCTTTTCAATAAAATTGTTGTTCCAAAAAAAATGTTTGTTCTGTTCTGAACGATCTAGTGATGGTGTCATTATTATTTTTTGATTGTAAGATTGGTTTATAGATTTCAGTGACTTTGTAATTGATTATTAAAGTAAGCTTAATTATGTATTCAAGTAGATTTTACTAAAATAGTTGTATTGTGCAAGGTAAATAAAACGAAAATATAAGAAAACTATGTAATGACGTTAAATTTGAAGCCAATCACTTCAAGTATCAAACTTAGGACATGAAGGTTATGTATGACTTGATATTAATCCATATGACAATCTTTATTCTAATAAAAAACTACACTAATTTTTTTTTCAGGTTTCATCACCACATTCTTTTCATCATAATTTTTCAAAATTTCTCTTTTATTAAATATCAATTCTTCTTCTATTAAATACTACTAATAATAAAGATTTTAAATATAAAATTATATAATTAAATATAAAAAATATAAATATTCTTATTTTTACAATTTACTAAAACTTAATAAATCACAAAATATAATTTTATAATTCTTAGATTTTCTTATTTGTTATTTATAATTTTTAAACATTTATTATTTATTATTCCACAAACGATGATGACATATAATATGCAAATCTTCATAGAAACTATTGTTTACGACATGCTGTATTTATTCAACCCATATATAGTACATGAGTTTCTAACCTAGTAGTTAAATATAACATTACGCGAAATTAAAAACCTAAAGTCAACGGTGTAAAAGTAAAACTAAAACCAATGGTCACACAGGAGGCGCTGCTTCATGCTGCTTCGCAAAGCCGCATGGCTTCAAAAATGAAGCAGGGAAGCATGGAGCAGTGATGGTTGGTATGGAAGCAGCAACAAGTCGTGAAGCAGCGCGAGCAGGAAGTGGGGAGCCGTCCACGATACCCCCCACCCTAATTTTCTTCTAGAGGAGCTAATATGAAAATGATGGTTGGGGTTTCAGATCTTTGAGGTTTTAAAATTTAAAGTCTGACTCAAGGCGGTTTTTCTGAGTAGTGGGTTTTCGTTTTGATGGTGTTTCTGAGTGAATCAAATATGGAGTGTCAAATTCAGTATGGATAGTTGCAATCTCGTCTCATTCGCGGTTAATATGCTTAAAACCTGGATTGTCAAACCTAGAGTGTCAAATTCAATATGAAACTTAATGTAATTCCAAACGCCACTAAAATACTGTAAAGTTCTCTCTCATTCACGGTTAATATGCTTAAAACACATTGATAATTTTTAAGACGGAACATTTCACCATTGGTGTGGGATATTTTTAAAACTAGATTTACTATTTTGGAAATTTTGGTGTTATATAGGATAATATAATGTTTATACAAATATAGAAATTATAGATAACCAATATAAACTTATCTTTGAGTGTTACTTTAAGCAAAAGCTAGTGTCTTATATAACTTCCAAAGTTGATTTCGTTAACCGGTATCTAGTATCTCAGTAAACACGTTAACTGCGGTAAATAATCTCTAAACGTGTTAACCGGGGTAAATAATCCGTAAACAGTTAACCATTTACCGAGAATTCCATACATTTCTAAACACGCCCGGTAAATCCTCTCATTTTCACTTGTTTTCTCCTAGTATTACAAATATTCACATCACACATTTATCTTCTGAAACTGTTGACACACACCCATATCCCAACCAGTTGCTAATTCTCTGGAGATCAAATCAAAACTCATCGATTATCTTCACTCCACCAGAATTAACTTCAATTTTGCAACAAGTTTTGAGTGATCCATCCATATGATATTATGACAATTCTCATCTTCTTCATGTCTTCTGAATACGCTGAAATGCTATATGTACTTGCGCATACTCATATATTGGGAACGAAAGAATCTCGTCTTCTCTTCGGATTTACGCTATTTTCTTTGTTGCCTTTTCTCATCATTGCCACAAATTCTTCGTAGTTGATGCGACCATCCTGCAAGACTAATCGTCATTAACTTGCCCAAAGATGATATTTACTGTAAGGTGTTTTTGAGTTTCATTTGATTACTTACATTATCCGTATCGATCTCGGATACTATCTCTTTTATATCCCGCCCATCGTTCATGCCGTATTCGCGTATAGCTTGCTCCATTTCTTCTATAGTTATGTATCTGTCATCATAGGATACCATAAAACTTTACACACCATTCTTAATAAAGAGAGCAAACAATCAGACACATGGACATGTATTTTAAGTTATATTTTTCTGTTATAATAAAAGGTAAGCTAAATACATTATATTGTGTGTTCTCTTGATATACAATTCAACTTCAATTGGTATCAGAGTTTTGGTTTTCATAATCAAAAACCAGTCACGATAAACGCTCATAATACCTAATTAAACCCTTAAATTTTTCTAGGTTTGTATAACTTCTTAAAGAAACCCTAATTAGTCCTTAAACCTCCTTAACCTAGTTGTTAAAGACTTAAAGTGTTACTTGGGTTGGGTTTGGGCCTTTATGCCAATATGTGTGGGCCGTGTATTCGGAATAAGCCCAATAGTAAGACCCCAACTACCTACATGGTTTGTTGTTATCATAATCGTTCGGTTCCAATAGGTTTCAACATAGAGGGTGTAAAAAAATATCCAAATTCGAATATCCATTTGAAAAGTTCGAAATTTCAAACTTGAATTATCTGAAATTTGAATATTCGGAATTCATATGTATGAATTTTCGGATTCTTAATAGGGATTTTAAAAAATATGGATAGTTTGGGTACTTGAAAATCCAAAATATTATATTTTTTATAGATACTTTTAATTGTTTTTACAATTAAAACATAAAATTTATTATTTTTCGGATGAGGTTATTATGAGAAGTTTAGTTTGAATAAGAAGATAAGAAAGAATCATAGCCATTAGATATTCAATTAAATGAAGATCTATGGCTCAAAATTTTTCTAGGTATAATTATTGAGAAAAACTAAAGAAAACAATAGATAGAAGAGTATTTTTGACTTTTTATCAAATTCCCCCTATTTTTTAAACCTTCATAACTTTTAGATACGAAATTATTTTTTTAAAAAAAATATACCATAAAAACGAGCGTTTTTTTATCTTTAAAACGCGTATAGTGTTGTTATATATAAAATTAAAAAAATGACTCTTTCGATCGTATCAAAATGTTCAGATCATTGTGTAATTGTGTCAAAATGTTTAGATCATTGTGTCAAAATTGTTCAGATCATTGTGTCATATTGTGTCAAAATATTCAGATCATTGTTTCATATGATGCCAAAAACCGAAAGAATATTTAATTATATATATAACAAAACTATATATATTTTTGACACGACGACACAATAACACAATAACACAATGATCTGAACATTTTGACACAATGACACAATGATGTGTCAAAATGTTCAGATCATTGTTTCACATGATGCCAAAAACCAAAAGAGTATTTAATTTTATATATATCAACACTATTATACTTTTGACACTACGACACAATGACACAATGATCTGAACATTTTGACACAATGTCATGAACATTGTGTCAAAAAATCAAGAGTAATTTTTTTTTCCATTTTATATATAGCAACACTATATGCGTTTTAAAGATAAAAAAATTCTCGTTTTTATGGTGTAATATTTTTTAAAATATAATATCTTATGTGAAACTTATTAATGTTTAAAGAAAATGGGAGAAGTAAATAAAAGTTCAAAAAAAGTGGCTAAGACTAAAATAAACTTCTTCCTTTTTTTATTAGATCGAGATCCAATAGCTGAAATTCCTTTTTATCCTTCTTACCCAAAACAAACATCTCATTTGAAACTCTCCCATTATTTTTCATTACAGATATACTTTTTTTTTTCGTATGTAATGATGGATCATTTACGGTTTCAGAGGACTTAACGTCGAAAGAACATATCATTATCAATGATATAAATAAACAAAGTCAGAATTATAAAATACTAAAATTTCAGATATCTAAGATTACCATCCGAAATTTCAATTTTGAGTTCAGATACTTAAAATTAATTACCATCCGAAATATTAACCGAATTTCCCCCCCTCCATGTAATTGCACCAGCACAAAAATGATTAATTAGTTTTGCACAAAAGAAACAAACTTCATTTTATGTAAAAGTGATCCACTTACCCACTATTATCTTTATCAAAGTACTGGAATGCAGAATAGAGATGTTCTTCTCTATCCATTTTGTTCAAATGCATTGTTGCTGTTATGAATTCATCGTAGTCTATTGTTCCATTCCCATCTGCATCCGCCTGTTTCATTTTCAGTTTAATATTATCCCGAATCATCAAAACCGGATATTACCGACGAAATATTGTCGACAAAATCTCACCGGTAATCACTACAGATTTCCAAAGGATATGTCTATTTGTGATAGTCCATTTTTTAGTAGTGATATGTATGATTTCACTAAGCACTCCAAAAAGAATTAAATCAATCTATTCTAGGATATCGATAGATGGATGATCTTACAGCTTGCAGTAGTTGTTCAACTTCGCTTTCGGATAGTTTTGGGCCTTGTTTGGAAAGGCCTTGCCTTAGCTCCTCAAGCGTTATGGTTCCACTATTATCGGTATCCATCCCTTTGAACATTTGCTTTAAGCCCATGATTTCTTCTTCTGATAGGCATCCTGCAATCACCTGCTCATATGGAAAAGATAATTGAAATTAGATTCATAAACACACAAATTATTTGTTATGTGAAGTTGTGAAGGTACACATACACATATAGTTAATTTAACTGAAAATTACAATAATCACCTAGTTGACTCATTTTTTT
>JBCNJP010000014.1:11186747-11213801 GCA_039602395.1 Deinandra increscens subsp. villosa
TCATGTCAACGCAATCATCTAAAAGAGGTTAGTTTGTCCAATGTGAACAGAATCAAAATGATGGTCACAATTGGTGGACACCTAATTCGTCCAAGACATCACCCCCGCATCACCCCTCACGAACTATAAAAAACCCACGCCCCACACACTATATATACCCACCCCCATATCAATCCCAAAATCCACACAAGTCTGAAAAAATACATGAAACTGTTGAGATCTACCATCATCAATCATATTAAACCTCAAATCGCGGCCTTTTCCTTTTCCAGCAAACTCACCATGACCACCGCCTCGGAGACCGTCGGATTCAGCGCACCGAGATTGGTGACGAAGAAGCTCTTGGCGAACAGCCAGAGTGAAGGCGACGGCGCCGTTGTTCGGAGAAGCATCGGAAGGTGATCGTTGACTTTAGTTATTATCGCGATTTTCTCGTATTGTTCCGGTTTCTGATTGGTGGTTTGTTTTGACCTTTTTAGGCCGGAATTGAAGTCTCTGGATCCTTTCCTTCTGTTAGATGAATTTTCTGGTAATTTTTTTTTGAAAGATTCTATTTTTAGCATGATCTTACAACTATATTTTTCTTTTGAAAAAAAAATAATATATTTTTATTTTAGATTGTTTCAAGAAAATGCTAATATTTGTATGCATTTTTAAATTTCAATAATAGATTATTGTTTTGTTAGATAAATTTTCTGGTAATTCCTTTTTTTGATGGTTCTATTATTTAGCATTATCTTACAAGTTACAACTATGTTTTTCTTTTGAAAAAAAAATAATTATATATTTTTTATTTTAGTTTGTTACAAGAAAATGCTCACATTTTTGTGAATTTTTTAATTATAATTTATTGTTTTATTAGAATATAATAAAATATTCTTCGAGTGATACCGTAACATGTTTTTTTTATTGGGTATACTGGCCATTGAGCCGGCATGTTATTGATTTGTTAAATTGGTTGACCTATTTTTATTTAAAAATTCAATAATACATATGACCAATTTAGAACAAAATATGGAACTGCTTTTATCTTTTTAGGTTGATTTATTATGTTAACAAACTGATGAGGAATCAGTAAAGAAACTTTTTAGTAATTCCACCCGTTCACGACCATAACCGCGTGGCCAAAACGAAAGTGGTTAAGAAATAGTTAATTGGACCGGTTGTGTAGGCGGATCGGGTCTGATTTTATTACTATGTATCCAATAAAATCTTCAGTGTTGATATATTGGGTTAATAAAATTGTAAGATTTTTTTTTAACATTTAATTAACATTTTTAATTTAATTGTTTAGTTTCTCCACCAGCTGGATTCCCAGACCATCCCCATAGAGGTATTTCCCAATTTGGTTTACAAAGTTACTTTATATTATATGTTTATTATAAGTTCTTAAATCATAACTAATTAACTGAATATGTTGTGTAGGATTTGAGACTGTTACCTACATGTTTGAGGTACCCATTTCTAATCAACTATTTTTTTTTATACATATTTTGTAACATTTTGTGGTTTTTTATAAAGTTCTTTACATGAGTTCTCTGTATTTTCTTCAGGGAGCTGTTACCCATCAAGATTTTGCTGGGCATAAGGGTACCATCAAAGCTGGTGATGTCCAGGTACATGTTCAAAATTTTATCATTTTGCACAAAATGGGTAATGGGTCGGAACATATTGACCCATATACCCTTTCTTTATACGTCCTATAATCGTTTTTTTTTTTCGTTTTTAAGTTTAAGGTTTGCTCCACAGGCAGTTTTTATGTTCAAAGAAGTTATAACTATTACATATTTGTTAAATATATTGTGACAAAAATCATCTCATTTCCTTTAGAAAAAAAAACAATTCAGAAACTTGTTTTATATAATAATAACAAAAGTGAAGCTCTTTATCCTTCTATCCTCTTCATTTTGGCTTAACTTTTTATAAAAATAACAAAGTAACACGTTTATATATAAATGTTTAATTAAGATAAATAAACTCATCCTTAAAATGTATATTTTGGGTGCAGTGGATGACAGCAGGAAGAGGAATTGTTCACTCAGAGATGCCTGCAGGCCCAGGAGCCCAAAAGGGATTGCAACTCTGGGTCAACCTTTCATCCAAAGACAAAATGTAACAACATTTTACTTCTCATTTAACACCAAAAAATATCCATAAATACACAACATTTTCATAACAGAATATTTGCTAAATGCAGGGTGGAGCCAAAATACCAAGAATTGTTAAGTGAAGACATAAAAAAGGCTGAGAAAGATGGAGTCAAGGTCAAAATCATTGCTGGGGAGTCAATGGGTGTCAAATCCTCTGTTTACACTAAAACTCCCACAATGTTTCTCGATTTCACTCTTAGCCCGGGCGCCCAAATGCACCAACCCATCCCCGAATCCTGGAACTCGTTTGTGTATGTGGTAGATGGAGAAGGGGTCTTCGGGTCCACGGGCTCATCACCAATACCAGCCCATCATGTTTTGGTGTTGAGTCATGGAGATGGTCTAAGTATATGGAACCACGGGTCGAAACCACTAAGGTTCGTGTTGATCGGAGGGCAGCCCATTAATGAGCCCGTGGTCCAGTATGGGCCTTTTGTGATGAACACAAAAGCCGAGATCGAACAGGCTTTACAAGACTATCGTTATGGCAAAAACGGGTTTGAAATGGCTAAGCATTGGAGATCTCAATAGACGCGTTAACAACTACACACAGTTTTCATTATTGTTATCTGTTTATCTTTAAAAGGCAAATAGTGCATCTATAGCTTCTGTTTCTTGTGATATATGTTGATTTATTTAAAACGGGTCGAATTGGGTTGTATTGTAATTTTTTTAGAAACATGGTGTATTCAGAAATTCATTTGAAATAATAAGTACTTTTTTTTTTGAAACTTTGGTATTCTAATTATTAAACAATGAAGGATCAAATTACAGTAAAGTGACAAGTAAACGGGCAACAAGTTGCCTTTAAAATCCAGAAAAGGAAATGTTAGATATTAATCTGGCAAAATGAAAGCAACTCCTTGTCATTTTGAAACACATCCATATCTTTCTTTTCCAAAGTCACATGTGCCTCAATGCCATCACCTTCTGGGCTATCCATGAGCATAAAACCATTTGCACCTGCTGATCTAAGTGCAACACCTGCAGCCATGGGCTTCCCCCATCCGAAATCGGCTTTGCTAAACGGGAACCCACATAAACTGGTACCGCCATATGTCCCCTTAACCACATGTTCGAAATCTTCACTTCCCAGTTTAGACTGCACCAGTTTCAACTTCTCCGCTGCCTGTTGCACATTTTCAACTCCTTCCAGTTTCACCTTCTGTTTCTTTATCTCATCAACCAACATACTTAAGGAAATTTCGGTTTTATTTCTTGTGGGTACCATCATCATCGACACGAAGTTTCCCACGGTGGTTTGTGGAAGCTTTTCGACAAACTTTTGACGTATGTCAGCCATGATCAACAGATAAGACGGGTTGAAATGACCAGAATTATTTGTGGCTGCAGCTGCTACCGCGGTTTTGTAAAGTAGAGCGGTCAATGATTCGACACGAGTAGGATTGTTTAAAGATCCTGCTGCTGTTGAAACGATAATCTTTTTAAGATCACTTAGTTTTGAGTTTGGGAACATGAATTTTTTCATGACATGATTGTTATTCTTTTGATTTGCAGCATGGGGTTCTAGTAGAAGAGAGTTTGTCTTCGGGAACTGAATGAAATAGGGGTTTAGAGGCAGTACCTGTTGAAAGTTTAACTAACCTTTAGAATTATTGGAGAAAATTATCAGATTGTCCAATTAATCAACTCAAAGTCAGAAAAAGCCATACATCATATAATATTTAACCTTACTGTTATCCCCGTCCCGTTACGCCGGAATACAACTCGACTTCGAATAAAAATCAGGTATTACATTAATATCTTACCACATTAATATCTTAAACACATTTAGATTTTTTGACCCACTTTATACAGCCCAATCGCATACGTAAAAATCAGGTTGAATTTTTTATACGGTGAAAAAAACGAACGTAAACCAACTTTTTCTTATATAAACAGATCTAAAATGATCCTATAATATAGTGTGACACATGGCAGATAAATAGGGATGAGATGAACATTGTGTCGTATCGTTCCATTACTGAATTCGATGAGAAGTGAGTACCGAATACCATATCGAATCTTTCTGTCCATTACCGATATATATGGAGACGGTTATTTACGGGTATCGCTACCCGTTCGAGAAATATCGGTATTTATCTGTATCGTCAGTACCAATACTAAAATATAAAAATCAAGTACCGGTACCGTTATCATCGGTCGACACATGTTCAGTACCAGTATGTATCGGTACCCCACACCATATACCCATAAACTTTAAACTAAAAACAAACTTTGTTTAAACATACCTCTTTGTGCTCCGTGGATCCATAAAGTGCCACATAAGCCCAATGATTCACGAACGAGCCAAGCGTACAAGCATCCCCAACAATGTGCGACATCGAAACCGCAAGCCCGACTCCACCACACGCAAAGTGATTCACTTGAACCCCGACCAGATTCGCATTGTTCCGAGACTCGTAACACACCATCTCATCCGGAAACAGCTGGTCAAAATCCCCATCTTTTGCGCTAACAAGCCGAAACCTATCAAGTTCGCTATCGTTTCTCGCTTCAACAAACACAACCCCCTCATCGTTGCACTCGATGTAAGGGGTTGTCTGTGCGGGTAACCTGCCCGCAAAATGGTAGTATTTTGTCAGGCTCATTGAGAGTGATTTCTTCAGCAGTGTGGCTTTATCGTTAGCGGTTAAACTGCAACCGTCATTGTTCGGGTAAAAGAGATATAGCGGTATGTATGCTCGATTCGCGAGTAAATCGATCTCGGAAAGATTGTAAGTGTGCGGGTGAGAGTTAGGGGTTAGATTTGCGGGTTTGATTGTTTCGCGAGAAATGATGGTGTGAAGTTGCCTTCTTCCGAATCGTAGGAGCTTTCCTACCATCACCATTGTAGTTTTTACGATGTGTACAAAATGATCCTAGGTTCACCTTATAATGTTGTCAAAATTATAGTGATAATAATACAGTATGGGCGATCCAATCCTAGGGTGCATATGAGTTGAGCTCAGTCTCGTCTAGGCTCGAGCTTGCCTCGTTTACACTTAACAGAGCTCGAGTTCGGTTCGTGAAGAATTGTTTAGGTTCGAGTTTGGCTCGTTTATTAGTAATTTTTATTTATTTATTATAATAATTAAATTTGTATATATATAGACTTATACAAAATAATATATATTATTTACTTATTTTATCATAATTTTATATATAATAATAACAATTTTGTAAATCTATTTAATATATTAAATGAAAAATTATATAAATAAAAGACTCATTTAGGTCTACGAGTCGGGTCGAGTTTGATATGCAAAGCTCGGGTTCGAGCTCGTTTATTAAACAAGTCCTTATTTCAAAGCTTGAGTTCAGCTCGGACTCGAACTCGTTAAAGCTCGACTCGTTTTGAATTTTTATCGATTCAATCCCATACTTTGATGGTTTTGCCTCTTCAAAAATAGTAATAATAATACAGTATGGGAAGCATTTATTTCGTTAAACAATACGGTTGAGGCATATTTATTTCAGAACTGTTACTGCATGTTGAACCATAACATATTAAAATTTGCATTCTATTATATTAATCTATATAGTTTTAAGATGATAGTCCTCTACTCGACTACTACTCACCGTAAAATTGAGATCTGAGATAAGATGATACAGAATATAAAAATATATATTGATTGTTTTTTCTAGATGAAAAGTTGTTGGTTTTGACTCGAAAGATATTTTTATATCAGACTAACCTCAATTCATAAACGCTAATTACTTGTTATGACTGACACGTATTAACTATAATAATAAAAAAAAACTGAAAATTTATAGTTAAAATTCATAAATCTTTATTTATTTCTTTGTATATATAATATTTTGATTTTAATTTTGATGTTCTAAAGGTAAGTGTAGTATCTTTATCCAAGATTAATAGTTATACTTTGTCTCTATACTTAATTTAATTTTAAATAGTGCAGCATAAAACAGAATGTGTGTAGAACCGGTTATCTAAAAAGTAACTAATCATTGATACTGACCGTCCTTAACTCTTATTTATTGTATTAAAACAAAAAACAAATAAAAATTGTCCTCTTAAAAATTTGAAAGTAAACATTTTGTCTAAAGATATTAAACCAATTCTAGGAATAAAAGTAAGATATTCAATATTACTTATAGATATGATCTTTGCTTTTATAACATGATCACCCATTGATATCGCATGGAGTCTAGCTTTGATATACGAATAAATATGCATGTTAATAATGCATGCCATACCTATTTAAGCATTTTTTGTTACAAATTCATTTGATTTGACTCCTAATTGTGACTTACTTGAATTTTGTAGTGTTGAATGAGTATTTGGTGATTTCGGATGAAAACACAAGAAAATAAAAAGAATTGTGGGAAAAAAAACCTAACACGACCATGTCTCTTCCTGACACGGCCATGTCGACTAGTTTTCCCCATGTTAGAAGTTGTTACCAGATTCCTGAGTGCGTAGTGGTCGACATGGTCGTGTCCTTAAGTGACATGGCCATGTTTGACGCCATATTTGATTTTACCTTAATTCTCATCATTTCAAAAGAACAAGCTTTTAAGAAGAAAAGCCTATCCCTTCTTGCTCCTTTAGGTCGTTTTTGGGCAATTTGAAGATAAAAGAAGTCAAGATTGAAGATTACACATTCCAAGTGAAGATTTAGGGGTGTTAAACAGGTCGTCTTTGTGGGTTGACGGGTCAAGCGACCCGGACCCAAAATTTTTGACACGAATCCAAACCCGAAGATCATGTGAGACACATTAATCCAAACACGACACGAATATTAGTGAGTTGACCCGAACACGACCCGTTTGACCTATTTTTTTTATTTTTTAAACATTTTAGTGCTTTATAATTAGAATTTTATGCCAAAAATTATAAATATATGTAATATAATTATACTTTAATCATAAAAACTTATGTTAATTTCTCTTCTCATTTTTAAAATTTGATAGAAATTATAATACAAGCTTAATTTCTAACATAAAACACATATAAAAGTATAAAATATTAAATAAATAGGTTAAGCGGGTTCGACCGAACACGACCTGTTTACCTAAATGGGTTCGCAAGTTCGACTCGAAGCTAACCCTAATCCGTTTATACTAAACACCCGAACCTGCGAATTTCAAGCTGAGTTTGCGTCGTACCAAAAATTCACACCCCTATGAAGATTTAGCATCATCTAACAGTTCTTTGCTCGAATTTGATCGAATTTCTCAAGATCTATCATGAATCCTTTCATATCTTCAAGCTTAGTTGGGGTTTTTTGTAAGTCTTATGGGCTAAATACTTTTTTTTATCACTTAGATTAATATGAAACTTAACATACTTTAGCTTGTATTCAAATTAGTTTATGATTGTTCTTCGATAACTACGTGTGCTTGTTTGGTTTTATGAAACTTTTAATCATGTGGATGTTGTTACCATACTATGTTGGAAAACCTTATGCGTTAGAACGTTATTCATAGATTTTCATCTTTATGTATGTAATAATGACATTTGACTAGGATTGGTGAATGGAAGAGTGAATGTTTATGAAAATTGGACAAGTGTGCATATGTTTGAGAAAACTGTAGTGTATGTTGTGAATTTCTCATGTCACTCTTATGTGAATTTAGGATTTATTAGCATAAATCTATGATTTATATAATCGTGGTATGATGTTCATGAGTTGAAGAATATTTGTATCTTTGTTGCTTTACGGGGCATGAGATGGTTTATATGTGTTTATCGTATTAGTTTTCCAAAGAGTTTGGGACTAGATAGCCTTGACAAGATTCTAATCCACATTTACCCCATTAACATAATTGTATTATTGGTACTTTATTGCATGATTTTAAAGGAGTTATTATGTTTTTATCATTTTTGTTTTCCGATAGATCATATAATTAAATATCATTGACGGGAGTTTGATCTAGTTTCCTGTATTATGTGTAGTAAATGGTGTCACCATAAGTTCATGCATATTGTTGTTGTGTTGCTTAGTTGTTTTGAAGCCTAAGTGATGTCTTCGTTGATTTATTATCTTCATCTTTGTTACTTGCATCATTTAGATTAGTTGTTAATTAATTTAGGTAAATATAATTAAAACAAACCATTATCTTATATCAACTAGACAATGATGAAGATTTAGTATTAGGAGCTCTTGCGTCTTTGAATCGATCAAAGTTATAGTACTACTAATCGATAGGTACACTTGCCTTTTAATGTGTGGTTTAGTTCCGAGGTGAAAATCATTTTTATAGATTTAAAACCAAAAGTGTAAAAATCTTATTGAAAAATATATATACATTCACGCACTAGCAAGTTTCATTACATAAACCAATTTTTTGTCAATATTTCGTAGTAGCACGAGTAAAACACCAACCTTTAGTACTAACTTATGATTCAACAAACTTGATAGTTTAAGCCCATTTATCATGCGAGAAAGGAGAAATCAAATGAATTCTATGAATTGAAAATTAACGTATTTCTCTTGGTTCCCGACACCAATGTTCATTTTCTACACAACCTGTGTATGAAATTCAATATAAGTAAGTTTTTTTATTGGTGTTCATGAGTTTCGTTACACTTCATCCAAAATAAAAACATTATAGAGCCATATAAATTTTGTGGATATTTCAATAATAGCACTTGCTAGAGCCGGTTCTGAGAACCGTAAAGAAAAAATTGGGTCCGGGGCAAAAAAAATTATGGGCCCCTAACATATAAAGTCAAGAGCTCATATAAAAAGACCCTAAACTATAATATTTTTTTTGGAAAATATATAAAAGAATTTTTTAAAAATCTCTGGCCCTGAGCGGTCACCCACCTTACCCATATCTTGGGGCCACCCCTGGCACTTGCATTATATGCACTTTATTAGTGTTCATAAAGATGAAAAAATAGTCTCATCACAATAACAGAAAACGCTATCAATCAAAAAATTCATCAAACACTAAAACGGTTCGTTTTTATTTAAATCAGTAAAATCAAACCAGTCTTACGTCGATAGGCTGCTAAAACAGTTCGTTTCAATTCTACAAAGATTGCAATTAGGACCCCCTAAGTAACAATTTTCGAGAGCTGGAATACACGAGTCGAGATAGGTTGGTTTGTGGCTATTAGGTATCAAATTTGTTAATTGTTTCCACATGTTCTTGATATGGACTGGCAGTTTCTGGAAAGATCGATTATTATAATAGCCACATGATTTTAATTTTATATTATTTCGCATTGGTGTGGTAGGAATTTAGCCCCAAGCAAAAACACGTCATGGGTTTGAGGCCCAAAAGGGTCCATAGAATCTAAGATGAATCATTTTTTTGTCACAGTTCGTAAGATTTTTAGCAAACAAATATGATATATAATAATCGGCTCCTTACAATGTACTTGTAACAATTATAAGTTAATTTTATATTATTAGCAAACAAATATGATATATTTTCGCCTATAACTCATATGGATGTTTTTTTAATTCATCAATTGATCTTTAACTAAACCGTCTAAATCTAACTATACTACAATAACAATAATAATACTATAATCATCATTCATCAGTATCATCTTTTTAGCCTTTAATACAGTACCGTCTCCTCCTTACAAGTATTTAGAATGTCAATCGATTAAGTCAATTCTAAGGTATTTCTAGTTTTCTACTCAACGCGTGGATGCAACCTAGTAAAATGTCAACATGTTGATATATATTTAAGCAATAATATTACTATTTATTAATTATTAGTATTTTTGGTTAAACTATTAGTTGAACATAAAGACGTGTTATTTAATCAATACATATACAAAATACAAAAATTATTTTAAAACTTTACACATGTTATTTCATGACCACAAGAATTGCTTTACCAATTCCATGGCACAAATTTTTTAAAAAAGGTAAAATTGGAATTAAATAATCCAAGTTATTGGGTATTGGCGGATAATAATCCGAGTTCCAATATTGGCCTACAATAATCCCAATTATTTGGGTCTTGGAATTTATTGGACCGCCGTTAATTTCTCACTAACTCCGCTAGTACTTGCTGACGTGGCAGGTGATGTGGCATCATTTTTGCTGACATGGCAGGTGATGTGGCATCATACTTGCTGACGTGACACGTGCCACGTCAGCACACAACTAACGGAGTTACTGAAAAATTAACGGCGTCCCAATGAATTCCAAGACCCAAATAATTAGGCTTATTGTAGGCCAATATTGAAACTCGGATTATTATCCACCAATACCCAATAACTTGGATTATTTAATTCCAATTTTCCTTTAAAAAAATACATATTATATTATTTTTACATAAAAGGGTAGTTGAGCAATGAGAGTAATTGACCAACTTCCAACCGAAAGGAACCTTCCATCGGTGGCGATTTCAGCATCACCAAAAAGGGCAGGTATCCACCAAATTTTTCCTCTGAATAATCGTAATTATCTGCTAATTTTTTGACTTATACATCCGTAATTTCGAGAACAAGATCATCCGCTTCATTCCCCTTTCTGTTAATTTCAATCTTCAATTAGATTTCAAGTGAGTTTTGTTTTGATCTTCAATTGAAGTTGTAAATCATGTTTATCCTTTAATTTAGAGCTAATCGGTGGAATTGGATCGTAGATCTTCGTAATTGGGATTAAGAGTTGGTGTTTTTGACTAGGCCAGTTGAGGAGCTGATGAGAAATGTTGATTTGTAGTTGATTTAAGTTTACAATATGCAAATCAATGTTATCACGATTTGATTGATTTCCGATTTGTTGATTTTAAGCCCCAAATTTTCGTTTTATTTTCCAATTGAAGATTGATTTAGTGATATCCCCAATTCTGTTTGCAGTAATTGTTAAGATTACTGCATATTTTGTGTCAAATGTTATTTGCTCAAATACCCTAGAATTGTGCATCAAAGTATATTAGTTATAGTTTGAATTTCTGTTAAAAAATTGTTAATTTTGTACATAGATTCAGGTGATTGGATTTTGTTATGCTACATAATTCTTAGTGAAAATGCTTATCTGCTTGTGCTTTTGAAATAAACAGGTTGAAATGTCGAGTTTGGAGGAGCCTCTCGGTTTGGACAAACTGCCAAGCCTAAGCACCATTGATCTCTCTAGAAGGTTCTCATCCAACCGTTGCAGCACCAGCGGGGAAGAAAATGGATTTGGATATTGCTGGGTTGAGGGAAAGACTTGTGGCTCGTTCAATAGCTACAAGTGAGTTATTGATAAGATCTTGTTCTGCCTTTGTTTTCAAATTAAAAACATTCATAATAGTACTAATATGTATGACAGTGCTAGAAATAATCTAGTAAAACAAGCTGAAATGTTACCGGTTTGTATTTAAGATTCTGACTATTGACTTTCATCCCAAATTTTTTTAGGGAAGATTTCAAAGAATATAGGCGAGAAGCTTTCGTTCGGAGACACCATAAAAGAGAGACTACACACAATGAGTCTGAAAATTGGTATCCTTCAAGACATACAGCAAACCTTCAGCAGAGTTCATGCTGCAATGATACAGGCCCAAAGGACATAACAAATAAGGTGATTAAAAAGTCAAAATTTGATTTTAAATGTCTAAATATATCATTTTATCTTTACGTAAATCAAGATTCAGGTTCTATCTATTGATCTCTTTTTATCTGTTAAACCAGATTTTTAAAGGCATGCCAAGTTATGTGAAGATCGTGGAAGTTGGTCCAAGAGACGGGTTACAAAATGAGAAGAATATGGTTCCTACATCTGTAAAGATAGAATTAATTCAGAGGCTTATTTCTACGGGATTATCTGTTGTTGAGGCCACAAGTTTTGTTTCCCCAAAATGGGTACCTCAGGTAGCTCGTCACTTTCACAAGTTGATGTATATGTTCTTATTTAAATGTATAGTTTGAAAGCACGCCTGTTGGTCGAAGGACCTAAAAGCCAAGTGGCATTTTTCGTTAAACTAGTTGGGAAAAGTTGTGAGATACCATAGTTGTAAATATATGTATATCTGCTAGAAAGCTTATTACTAATTGTTTCCTAATTACAATTATGGTATTATGAAGCTGGCAGATGCTAAGGATGTTGTTGAGGCAGTTAAAACCTTGGAAGGTGCAAGATTGCCCGTATTGACACCAAACTTAAAGGTGTGTAATGTTCACTTAGATTAAATAGATTGGTTATTCTTCGCATGTATAATTTTGATAATTTTATGGTTGGTTTTGAGCAGGGTTTTGAAGCTGCTGTTGCAGCTGGAGCAAAGGAAATAGCGGTTTTTGCTTCAGCTTCTGAGTCCTTTTCAAAAGCAAATATTAACTGTACTATTGAAGAAAGTCTTGCTCGTTACCGTGATATAGTTAATGCTTCAACAAAGCTCTCCATTCCTGTTCGTGGGTATGCATTCAGCTCTTTCTAATTAGTGAAAAAGTTCGAAAAAATGAGAAATAAATGGAGTTTAGTTAATGATTGCTGGAACTGTTTCTTACAGGTATGTATCTTGCGTGGTCGGGTGCCCAGTTGAAGGTGCAATTAGTCCATCAAAAGTTGCATATGTCGCGAAACAACTTCACGACATGGGCTGCATTGAAATCTCTCTTGGGGATACAATAGGGATCGGTACACCAGGTAATTTTTAACATCTTAATAAATTATCTGTCTATGAATAATGGGTTAATTCAGATTATATTTTAGCCAAAAAAGAAACAGGTTAAACAGCTTGAAATTTCCACTTAAAAAACCTCTTGAATAGTTTTATTGATAATATTGTTTCTGTAATCATATCAAATAGGAACTGTTGTTCCAATGCTTGAAGCTGTCATGGAAGTTGTGCCTGTTGAAAAGCTCGCGGTTCACTTTCACGACACTTATGGTCAATCTCTTCCAAACATATTAGTATCCCTTCAAGTAAGCTTACTACTTATTAAAAAGACATGATCAATAATCCAACAGAAGAATCATCTTTTTAAAGCATTTTAACCAATGACAGATGGGAATAAGTGTGGTGGATTCTTCTGTAGCGGGACTAGGTGGATGCCCGTATGCTAAGGGAGCTTCGGGCAATGTTGCCACTGAAGATGTGGTGTACATGCTTAACGGGCTTGGTATAACCACAAATGTTGATATGAGAAAGCTTTTGCAAACGGGTGACTTCATCTGCAAGTATTTGGGTCGCCCATCGGGATCAAAGGTTGCTGTCGCGTATAAAATGTAAGAGGGATGTCTAGGTTTCTCCCTATATATGTTGTTCTAATGATAATCTATTAGAAACAAGGTATAATCTGGTTAATTACCGGGATTTGATATTAAACTCGTGTATCTGACATTGCTATATTGGGCCATTGGCTTATTGTATCTTTATATTTGGTTGCACCAAACAAATAATGTTATTACATGTTTCTTAATCTATTTTTTCTGAGTGGGAGTTTAATGGAGAACTCTTAAATTTGGTTTTTCACTAGTTTAGACAAACATAATCTTATGTAATTGATACTAACAAAAATACTATTTATCGTGTATGCATTCTTTTCTACGAGAGGTTCGTAACAAACCAAGATGTGTACAAAAGAAAGTTAAAGATAAATGAGACATTTATTTACAAAAATATTATTTATCGGGTATGCATTCTTTTCTACGACAGCTTCGCAACAAACCAAAATGTGTTCAAAACAAAGGTAAGATAGAAAAGATATTGATTGTGTAAAATATGTTTATAATGAAAAAGACAAAGAAAAATATGTGAAAACTTGTTCTATCAGTCAAAAGCTTCTCCCCGTTGCCTATTATACAATTTCAAGTTGCTTTGAAGAGTACTTGAATATCAAAAGGCCATGTGGCAACCTTTGTTGATGTCACGTGACAACTAATTTTTTTTATCTAACACAGTTTGCACAAGAGTTGGTTGTGTGATATGTTCAGTTGTTTGATATAACTTTTGGGTCCTATGTTCAATAGCTTGACCGTTTCGTTTATGATTTTACCGACGTTACCCTGTCTTTTGTATTTCTATTTTATTTACATTCCGCTAAAGCAATGCAAATGTTAATTTTTTTAACCCAACACATGAGTTGGCGGTGAACAAGTTTAGCCGTTCAACATAACATTTAAGTCTAAATGTCCAATGCTTGATACTTTCAGCGTTTGACTTCTAACTTTAATGTTGTTACGAAATCATTTTGTATTTTTGTTTCTTTAGGTTGCATTATACCAATGCAACTATTTTATATACCAGTGTTTCTCTGACACAACGCATGCCACCAAACGCACTATAAATCGGGTTTTTTTTTCGAATATCAATTATATTCCAACAAGGCAGAACCATAGCAAGGAGCTATGGCCAGCCAACAAACAAAACTTACATGGAGAATTTAAGCCAGTTGGAGAATTTAAGCCAGTTATCCCAAATAACAGGATAAGACGTACAACGGTTCGTAAACTAAAAAAACTCCAAGGATAAGACGCACTATAAATCTAGTTAGATAGAAACTTGGATCGGTATTTAACGTCATTAGGCTATCCGTAGTGGTAACCCCCTCCCTTGGGGGTTATGCGCCATGTGGCGAATGACGTGGCAATAGGGGGTTATAACATAAGTGGTGTAGTGGGAGAGTGGGGTTATGTTAAAATCAATTTATTTTTAAAAAAAATAAGAAATAAAAGGTGACCAATGAGATAAAAGTGGGGGAGAATGAACCAACCAGAGAAGGAGAGAGAGGGATGAGGGAGGCGTCATAAACATAACGCCAAAGGGGGGAAGGGGGGGTTATAACGCCCTGGGGGGTGGGGGAGGGGCGCCATGAGACGCCATGTTAGAAAAAAAGTGAGTTTTAACGTCCCACTACGGACAACCTTAGTAATGGTTTGATTGAGTTATCAACCTATCAACCTAAGGTAATAAAGGTGAAAAGTAAAGGGTACATTAATGTTGCTAAAAATGAAAAGCGGTGTTTCATCCTGCCTCTATCAGCTGCCACCACTTGAGTTACCCTAAGTGGAAGTCTTTCATTGGAGGGTCTAAAATGACCGAATCAATAAAGATGGTGGGCCATTTGTAAACAGCACACAGAAAACAAAACAAAACAAAACAGAAGGGCAATATCGTAAAATCGCAGCACGATCGACGACCGCTCTTTTATATATATATATTCCACAACCCGGCCCACCCCATCACCATACTCGCTGAGCTAGCTGTATATTCGCATCGTTTCGAAACCTTGGTTCGTTCTTCCACATTCATCAACAACAATGGCCGATCAGCTTACCGACGATCAGATCTCTGAATTCAAGGAGGCGTTCAGCTTGTTCGACAAGGATGGAGATGGTGAGCTCTCTCTCTCTCTCTCAAAATCCCCTCTGTTTGTTGTCTGTTATCAGTTATTATCGCTCATCCACTTGAATAATCGAATGCTTTGCAACCTAAAAGCCGGTTTTAGGATCGTTATGTTATGTTTGGCATGCACATGGTCCAGATCTGGTTTCTGATTGTTTGATTTTTTATATTTATGTTGTTTGACTTTTAGGTTTTTCGATCAGTTTTGTGATTTGGGGAAAATTCCGATGTGTGTTGAATTAGAGAGGAATATGTATTTGTTTATAAATTGTTCTTAGTCGTCTTGTTGTAGGATGGATGATTCTCGGAATTTAAGTGTTTACTGTGGATGAAATTCGAATTTTCGTTAATCGGTATCTTGTCAGATCTGTTAGGGTTCTGAAATGGTTGGTTTAGGACTGTTTAGGCTAGATAAGATCAGTTTAATCAGATCGCTTGACGCTTGTTATAGTCTGGACTCTGGATGCTGTTTCATAACTCTGTATTTCGTTTATGTTCTTAATGGTTTATGAGTAGCATGACAACTTTTCCAGCTTGATTTTTCAAACAACTTTTTATGAATGTCTGTATGATTTCTAGGGTTATATTAACTTTCATCTAGTTTTAGTTGATTTGGAGGTTACTTTACTATGCTGTTATTTGGTTATCAAAACTTCAAAAGTGACCTTTTAAGGTGTAATGAGCTGGATTAGTGCACATTTTATGGATTAAAACACAGCGCAAATCAACTAAATGTGACCTGTTGAACCCACCCGTTGTTGTTTGAGCTAAATCTGTATTTGTTTGGCTCATTAAGTTAAAACACATCCCAAATAACCTATGGAGCCGTTTTCGTTTTAGGTAAATTTGTTCTTCTTTGGCCTATCGAGTTAAAACACTGAACAAATCAACATAATATAACTCATTGTCCTTCTAGCTAAATTTGTTTTTGTTTGGCACATTAAGTTAAAACACACCCCACGCAAATCAACTTAATATGACCCCTTGTCATTTTAGCTAAATTTTTGTTATTGTTTGGTTTTTTTAAGTTTAACACACCCCAATCAACTAAATATGACCTGTTGATTTGACCCATTGTTTTAGCTATGTTTGTTTTTGTTTGGCTCATTTGAAGTTAAAACACGCAGCCCAAATCAACTTATTCATAAGTAAGTAAACTGAAATGAATGTTTATGCAGGTTGCATCACTACCAAGGAACTTGGAACAGTTATGAGGTCTCTTGGACAAAACCCAACAGAAGCTGAACTTCAAGATATGATCAATGAGGTGGATGCTGATGGCAATGGGACGATTGACTTTCCAGAGTTTCTCAACCTGATGGCCCGCAAAATGAAAGACACTGATTCCGAGGAGGAACTTAAGGAAGCTTTCAGGGTTTTTGACAAGGACCAAAACGGTTTTATTTCTGCAGCCGAGCTGCGCCATGTGATGACTAACCTTGGTGAGAAGCTGACAGACGAGGAAGTTGATGAGATGATTCGTGAGGCTGATGTGGACGGTGATGGCCAGATCAACTATGAGGAGTTTGTCAAAGTCATGATGGCTAAGTGATGATCTTTAACCTGAAAAATGGATTTTAAAAAAGATGAAGAAAAAAGGAAAATGAATCTGTTTGTGGTTTTGATTCATTTTTCTGTGTTCAGTGTTTGTTTGGGTGCTTTTGGTTACTACTTGTTTTCTCTGTATTTTGTTGAGTAGCTTGAATTAGTTTCTATTTTCTTCTTATTGGTTATAAACCTAGAACAATTTGGAGTATTTTGCCTCTTTTCTAATCAATTGAGTTGTGTTCTTATATTGCTTTTTTATTTTCTGTGTTCTCTTAAGTTTATGCATTTGGGCTTTATTTACCTTTTAAGAGTCATGTAAGTATGTTCTCAGTCTTGTAGCGCAGGACTGTATAGAGCGTATGACCTAAAGGTTATGTTATAATTTACCTATCACACTACCAACTCATGTGTTGGGTACGTAAAACATTAACATTGTTTTAACGCAAGGTAGATAGAACGCAATACAAAAAGACAATGTAATGAATGTCAAATTAGAAGCGTAACGGTCAAGTTCTTAAATATATGACCTAAAGGTTATACTAAACAACTATAGTTCTTAAATTTATGACCTAAAGGTTATACTAAACGGGTATACCTGAGTTGTATTGTGTTTGGATAGAAAAAAAATATATGACATCCTAAACAATATTCACCAAAGTTCTAATTTATTAATAGGTAAATTTATAACATCCTAAAATTTTTAATTTTATTTTATATATTCAAAATACATTTTTTATAGTGTTTTTCCGAGACTCCACATAGATGAAAAACCCAATAACCGGGGTAAAACCAACCCCCCCCCCCCCCCCGACGCAAACGTCGAGGCTCAAACCAAGTAATCGAACTACCACTAAACTAGAAGTCCCATGATAAACCATAGATCATATACTACGGATAAAGCGTAGATCAAAATTCATAATATCTTGGATCATAAATCATTCAAGTTTACTTTCCACAAACGTCAACTTCTAGTTTTTTTCTTTTTTAAACTCAAATCTTTACATCTCAAAACGACCCAACTTCTAGTTTTTTTTAAACTCAATCGTTTGACTTCCTATATAGCTAGCTCCTTTAGTTAATATCTCATTCAATACGTGAAATACAGAGTTACTTAACAAAGCTTACAGGTGTGAACAGGCCCTTATACAATCGTTTAACAAGGTATACAACCCGTCTATTGTCGCTAGGCATGTTATACGGATGTGTTTATTGGTATATACCCGTATTGGGTCACCATGCACGTTATACAGCCGTATGAGTCGACTATACACACATATTCAAGTTCTGTTTGTCTGTGTGTGTGAATTAACTGGAATCATCAGACCATAAGTGAGAAACATGCTCATCTCACCTACATGAGAAGTATGAATGGAAATTATACACAGTTTCATTATCAAAACTATAACAGAACTGCATATCGTACAACTTTAACAACAACAATTTTTTTTTTTGGTATTTCCTTGTAACAAACATTTCATTACACTACACGCAAACGATCAAGTCCTTTGTCTTACCCTCCTGCTATTATTTGTATCCCCACCGTCTGAAAGCTGAGCACAGACACTCAGAGTTTTACCACCACCACCACTGCTATAGCCTTCTTCACAACCAGCAACTGTCTTCAGAATCTCCGATTGCAATGATGGATGGTTGGCTTTCAGATACTCAAACCCGTCTGATTGCATAACAGCTGCCAGTTGTAACAGAAATTTAACAAGGCGCCAACATGAATAACTACTATATGTAGACAAAATGGCTGACATAGCATATGCCACATGATACTGGATGTGATATTTATAAAATTATTAAAAGATCATTTTTTTTTTCAAAATTCTGGATAATTATGATTTTCTTCACATAAGCTTTTTACATACATCCATCAGATGGGGCAGTACGTGTATCAACTACTGCTACATCAGCACTTTACACTAACGTTTGAAATGATGTTTATTACTAGAATCATAATAAATCATAAGTTGGCTTCTGTTTTGCACCTAACATAAATTTAGTTGCTAATATCTGGAAAATTAATTCATGCAATTTGAACAATTATAGGAGAGCAATATTGAATAAAACGATTCCGGAGGTTATGTGCATTAAAAATAAAAACATGTGAAATTCAACCATCTGACCAATACCTCTCATAGCTAATAAGTTTTTATTTGAGATAAAACACAGCACAAATCAGCTCATGCATAAATAAATCAGATATTGCCACCTCAAAGTTCTAGTAATTATCCATTATACCGCAAGGAAGATGACTTTTGTCATATAACTAAAAGATTGTTAATTATACAGGTGCATTTAACCCTTGTCTTATGTCAATAGAAATTGTTTTGTAAAAAATATAGTTCACTAGATACTAAATCAACCGGTAATATTAATAATAGACAAAGTTTAAAGACAGCATACCTGCAAGGTTTTCTGAAGCAAATCTAAGGCAAATAGCTTTGAGTTCCATAGCATGATAAGTATCTGCAAGTGCTAGTATTCGGCCAACAGAATTTACAGATATATCCTTGCAGATATGAGATTCACACATCCGCTTGAGTCTGCACAAATCATATTCATCAGCGGCGGCCAGCAGCTTGGCTAATAATGTATCGGCCAAACAGGATTCACTGGATGCACTAGAATCCGTCAACTCGTCTTCATTAAGTTCATCCCTGTAAATGAAGTGGAGCATAGCCTGTTGCACATTAACCAAAATTAAAAACAAAGGTACAGAAAAAATTTAACCAAAAATCATAATATTATCTCTCTTTTCCTTGATCAATAGTATACAAATATAAGATAGTTGAGAGTGTGGATCCCATTTTAAAACATTTAGTGAAAAACACACACTGTATCATTGATCATAAAAGCCTACAAGTGGCAAGATGAGCTAGTCTGGTTCAAGTCAAAACAAATCATATATTAGCATACATCAAAATGAGTTGGTTCAGGCCAGGTTAGATTGGACACAAACGATATTTGTCAACTTTATATTTTCCATATAGTATATACAAAAAGATTAATGTGAAAACACTAAATGTTAGAATAATTATTTAACTCTTTGAACAAATATAATTTAGGGGGGCTGTATGCATTACCTTAAAAGCCCTAGGTTCCATATCAGTAATAACAATTTCATGATCCTCTCCCTCTTGCCCAAAAAGTTTAGACTCGAAAACATGAGATCTAGCAGCCAATACCAACTTATGGGCATGAAATATTTCACCAGCCACATTAAAGATAACATCTGAACCTTCCATATTTTCAAGCAACATACCAAAATTCGATCCAATATCAGATTCAGGGACTTGAATTGAATGTAACCTGGGGCAATGTGTTGCCGAAACCACCACTCCCACCGTACAATTAATTTTCAAGCAGTCATCCTTGAGATAATCCGACGTTTCGAGTAATGCTCGCCTATAAAACCGCTTGTATCCCCTAAACAAGTACAAGTGCACACATATCATTCAAAGTGAAAGATGAGTTATTTCTACCAAATTTAGATATGAACTTCACATATGTGGTTAGCAATTATATCATACAGTAAACCGAGTTTATACAATTTGGGGAAAATTGAAATTAGGTTGAAAAACCTCACCACATGCTTCCTCTGTATTTCAATGTATACGGACCGCTTTCCAAAGAGCGATCGAAATGGCTATGAACCTTGTGCTTCTCCTTCCCGCTTTGATCTACGAGAGTTAGCTCGAACAAAGCCCTAACATCAGAACCTTCACTCGTAAGCGCAATGAAAAGCGAAACGTAAGTGGAGTTATCTTCAGTGTTTTTGCCGTCAGGATAGAAGTAAACAGCCCATTGGTAACCTCCGACCGTGAAATTATCACTGGCGATGTGTTTTCCGATCCCCATGCCTTTGGCTAACGAATAACCTTTGATTACGAACTGGTGCGAGCCGTTCACCGTCTCCGTCACCGATCGAGAGGTTGTAGGTGAGTCGACGAGAGCGATCTTCTCATTTTCCGACATTCTTAAGTTTTAGGGTTTGGGGAATTGGAACTCATGGAAGGTTAGGGGTCAATTAATGGTGAGAATTAAGAAGAGGATTGGATTGAGATCGTGCTGAGATATGTAGGTGATGAATCTGTTGGGAGGATTTTGAGAATTTGAATCGAGATGATGATGGTGATGATGATTTGGGGGTTTTGCTGCTCTTCAATGCTTCTTGCTTTTTATTTTTCTGAACAGTTTATAATCCTGCAATTTCGCAATTTCGCAATTTCGTTTCATGACGTAAAAAGACGTTTACATTTGCAACCTCTTACAACTTTTTATTTTTATTTATTTAACTTTCTTTTGGACGGAAACGCGGTAAAAAATGGGGTCTTGAGATCGAACCTCTGTGACTTTTGATCAACTAGTCTTTACATTACTTATATTATCATCTCATACTATTGGGATAAATACCTTTTAAATTTTGACTCGTTAACTAGTTTTATTAATCAGATAAACTTATAACACGTATATCTTAGGCGGGGTTTGTGGACCATGCATCCACACCTACACGTCTGGTTTGCGTAGAATTCTCCCCACCCCTCTGATGTAAATTTTTTTCATGCGTGGGATGCACTATGCGAGTTCTCCACTCTGTATTTTTAATTCACCCCTTTCAATTTACATACTACCTCCTAAAAGGGATATATTAAAAAATATATATATTTTTAACACTGAGTTGTAGAGTAGTCCACAACTCTGATTGGTTGAGCGGAGTAAAATGGAAGAAAGAGAAAGCTCGTGTAGAACTGAGTGGATAAGCAACTTCTAATTTGTTATGTTATTATATAGAAGCAACATCCTAGAATCAACAACTCTTTACAACACTCACAAGTTCATCTGGTGATCACATCTATATGCGTAGTAAAATAACATCCTATATACGTTGATTTATTGAATCTTGAAAGCCATTCGTCTATCACCCTAAACACATAGAAACTCTTTAACAACGTGTAGTGCACCTTAATATAACAAGTAGTAAATATCAACAAATCAATTTTCAATAACAAAAAAGAAAACAAACATAACCACAACCATTCGAAAGGGGAGAGGTCTTCAAATTCAAATTCTTAATTTAATTGATGGAAAGTATTTGAATACAAAGTTTATGTGATGGTCAAAAACTACATAATTAGAATATAAGAAAAAAGAAACAAAAATTATCATCATGAATGTAAAAATAAAGGTGATTTTTTTTCTTCATTATAATAACATAATTTTTGTTTAATCAGAATTTGAGAAAAAGAAAAAAAATGAAGAAAGGACTTGGATGTTTCCGAAGGCCATAAAACTACTTTGGTCAACATCTTGGTCCAATAAGTTCCTGCAGGTCAAAACTGAGAAAAACAAAGTACAAACTACTGTCTGCATAGATTGTTGAGTTTGCCCTCATCAAAGAGTCTGCTCTACACCATCCAACCCGAACCTTGTCACATGGTGCGAAACCATTGGCATCAACACTTGATAGCAATACTCGTAAAGTACTCATTACTGGAACAACACCGATGCATTTTCACTAGATAGCAATCGCAAAAGGAGAAGAAATCCATATATAAACCCTCCAATAGTCATGATCACTCAGCAAAAGGGGAATTGTTAAAGCTGATATGGAAATTAACAAGGCCAACTTTTTGGTCATGAAATCCCTGCAGGTCAACTGATGTGATAACTTCTAATTGCTAGAACAGGAAGAATATGGTAATTCAATGAACAGATCAAAAAGTGTATGAATCAACTGCTAAAACTGATGGCATGATTTTAGGGCTGATCTAAAAAATCAAAGCTACAATAGCAGACCAAAAAGTGTATGAATCTGGGGTTGATTTATAATACATTGTGATTTTAGAAAAGAACCACATATGACAAAAAAAACCATGGTATCCATTTTGTATGTATCATGCTAGAATTAACATAAAACATCATGTGTATTTGAAGGAAAAAAATGACGCACAAAGAACAAGTAACTGTTAGTGTCCATGAAATTAGTAGAACATCATCACACTACAAAAAGTACAAATATGTAAAGGTTTTGAACTAGTTAAATACATGCTTAATCACTGTTTTAGTTTCTCTCACATACTGTTATCTAGGCAGGAGTATCCATCAGTTATGTTGGCATGAGTCTACCTATCGATTTAAATACAAAATTATCATCGTACTAATCTTTTTTTCTAATAAAAGACTATATTTTTTATCACGTGTCATCATCATATTTATTTATTATCACAAAATTGCCGCATCTCTCTCCTAACTTTTCTCCTATTAAGTACTAATAATTTTAAATAATTAAGTATCAAAAAAACTTTAATTGAGTATATATCTCCAAATTCCAAACAGTTTATACACTCACCTAATTCAACCAAGCACAGCTTAAACTCATGGTATATAACTCAAGTACTCAACCCTAGTTGCTTCCAATCGGAACCGAAAAGCGAATCTTACTGTAGTAAAACCCTCACCAGATCCAATTGCTGCCCGAACACAAAAAGCCCAAATTATTAAATAATCTTTGTAGTTAGTCCCTTGGATGTAAAATGACTGAAATGCTCTTCTATAAAGCAAGAAAGTCTAATAGAGTTAATATCAAAGACAGGAAAAAGTTTAAAAAGCAAAGCATAGTGACAAAAATTTACATGGAAAGTTAATATCAGTGACAAAAAAAAAGTTAACTCAAAAAAGTTAAAATTACATTTTGCACCGAAAAGGGTTAAAATGATCAAACGACGTCGTTAAAAACAAACTTAACTCAAAAAACAATATTAGATAAATGCATAAATCATAAATCTTATATTTTACTCAAAAGTTTACATAGACATAGAAGACATACTTTCAATTTTGAGAAAGAAATGGTTGTAGCCATAACAACTATCATATAATAGTTATATGCATATCGGGTCTCATATATAACCTTTTGTATTGAAGTTACATAGATACAAATATAGAAAATCAATGCATATCGGGTCTCATATATAACCTTTTGTCATAAGATTAATGTTGAGTCTCCCTTGTGATATCTAATAAGGAACTTTTTTTTTGGATCGGAGTTTTTGATATCAATGGTGAAGGCCAAGCTACACATGCATGAAAGGTCAAACTGAGAATAAAAAAAAAACACCATTTGCAGAATTATAATGCTTCTGCATATACATGCAGCCCTGTATGCATACATATGTAGAGATAGAAACTGATGTGATTACCCTTAATGTTAGGCAGGAAGGATGAGCAAAAACTGAAGAGATATAGTGATTCTGTGTGCATATATACGGCAGAAAATGACGGCATGGCTTTAGGGATGACGAACAAAAGAACAAAAGCACAAAAGCAATGCTGGAGTAGCAGGCCAATGAATGTTTGAATAATCTGAGATTAACTTCTAAGTGCGAAAGAACATATCAAAGAACATGTAACGGTTAGTATACATGAAATTAATAAAACTTAATTAAACTGCAAAAAAAAAAGCAAATACTTTAAGGTTTTGAACTTCATTAAACAGAAAGCCAGTCACAGACACTATTACAGTCGCTCTCTCAGACTGTTATCTAGGATGGATCATCCATCAACTCTTTTGGCACAAGCCTACCTATCAACTTAAGCATTCTTCTATCTAGTGAACCAGCTGCGATTTGATCTATAAACAACGCTAAAGTGGAAGCATCAAGTGAGTAACTTCTTCCATCCATTTCAGTTAAAAGCATCTCTACGTCATCATAATGTTGATTCTTAAGAGATCCTTGGAGAAGAACACGGTAAGTAACATTATCTGGCGGGCAACCACTCTCATCCATTTTAAGAAACAGGTGCTTTGCTTCAGTTAGTAGACCTTCCCCACACAGCCCACTAATCATCGTGTTATATGTCCGAACATTAGGTTGTAAACCTTTTACAGAGAGTTCATGGAAAAGAGACCTTGCAGTATCAAGCTTCCCGCATTTGCTTGCACCATCAATAAGGATATTGTACACCGCGATATTAGAATTTAGCTTGCTATCATCCACTAAACGAAACAAAGAGAGTGCCTCTTCTACTTGATGATTGTTGCAAAGGCCGTCTAATATTATTCCATAAGTGCATGCATTTGGAAATTGGCCTTGTGCTCGCATCTCCTCAAAGAGTTTGCGTGCCGCTGCACAACGTCCAACCCGAAACAATCCCTGTAACATGGTGCTGTAAGTGACAGTATTGGGTTTCAAACCTTTTTTTGTTATTTCATGAAACATATGGAAGGCCTCTTCTATTTTCAGTTTCTTGCAATACCCATTCAATAAACTGCTATAAGTAATAACATTAGGGACCAGACCTCTAGACGTAAGTGAATCAAAAACAATCCTTGCTTTGCTCATTTCACCTCGCATACAGTAACCGTCTATTATTGAACTATATGTCACTATGTCAGGACTCACACCTCTCTCAACCATGATGTCTATGACAGCCTCTGCATCATCCACCTTACCTTCCTTGCAAAACGCATCAACTAATATGCTATAAGTTTGAAAATCAGGAGAGATCCTTACATCCTCCATTTCTTTTAGCATCTTAGAGACCTCGTCCCAACGACCTAAGAGACAAAGGCCATAAATCAGAGAGGTGTATGTGATGACATTTGGTAGAATGCCTTTGTCAAAAACCATCTCTTTAAAAAGCTTGAAAGCATCATCTATCATTCTGTCCTTGCACAGACTATCTATGATGGTATTGTATGTAACAGTACTAGGCTTACAACCCCTTTCATCCATTAGCCTAAGTAACCCAATGGCCATAACATTATTGCCAAACTTGCAAAGCCCTTTGATCATTGTGTTATACGTAACCACACTAGGTTCCCAGAGTTTCAGCTTGATGAGCTTCTTGAACAATCTCTCAGCCTCAATAATTCTATCTTCATGAATGAGTCCATCTAAGAGTGTATTATATGAGACCACATCTGGTACAACAGCTCGCCTGAAGCAAAATCCTAGGAGTGCAAAACCATCATTGGTGCGAAACAACTGACAACAACACTTGATTGCAATATTTATAGAGTAGTTATTAACAGGAACCCCGATGTCACACATTTGTTTAAAAAGGTCAAGGGAAGAAGAAAAATTCTTCATTTTCGTAACAGCATTCAACAGCTGAGTAAACTGAACAACAGAAGGAAGCGGTCGTCTCTGTGTCATTTCATCGAACAGGTTTAAAGCATCATCCAAGTTGGTAACTTTTTGAAACTTAAATGGATGATGATCAGCGTTTGAAAAGGAATCGAAGTGAAGAAGAGAAGCTAAAATCGTGGTGTGAGGACTGAATTCTAAACCTAACTGGAAGGATGTAAGAGGGGTTTTTGGAAGAAGAGAAGAATTGGTGATGAAATTACCTATGAATTTGAAGAAAGCATGAAGAAGAGGAGAAGTTGTGCGAGTGATCATCATCGTCCGGTAAGAGAAAGAGGAACAGATGCAGAATTGATGATCTGATTCAAGCAGACCTAACACTCTGTAAATCTTTGATTCGGACAAACTTTATTGTCCCTCTTAAATCTTTTAAATGAGACTAATCCATGCTTATAGTGATCGAAGGTTTAATCCTTATTTTTAGTTAATGTTGGTTAAGGAAATTATTTTGAGTCTTATTATTACTTGTTTTGTAGGTTAAGTGTCTCGGTCTCCAAGTTTAGTGAGTTTATAAATAGAGAGTAAGCTTCATTGTAATCTTATAACGAGAAAAAACTGTTATGAAAATGTCTAGTCACAAAATATCGTGTGTTCGTTTGTGCGATCTTTGATTATCGATTGTCTCCAACATTTGTGGTGATCAATTTCAGTGTATGAATTCAGCCGCGTTGAGTTCACAATGATGACCGAGTGATGAATTGAGTTGTTTTGGAGCATTCAGAATCCCATTTGGTATAATCCATTTATCTTAATATTTAAAAAATCTTTATAAAGTTAAGGTAAATTTTATGATATTTATAGTAGCTTCTTACATTTGCTAACTATGTAGACTCGGTATCCTTTATCTTTATAATTTCAAAGAACAAGATGTGTTGAGTTTTTGAAAAAATGAGAATTAAATATTAAGTGATGATAATTGTTAGATAAAGTCATAA
>JBCNJP010000014.1:11214301-11257083 GCA_039602395.1 Deinandra increscens subsp. villosa
TTAAAAAATACATATTATATTATTTTTACATAAAAGGGTAGTTGAGCAATGAGAGTAATTGACCAACTTCCAACCGAAAGGAACCTTCCATCGGTGGCGATTTCAGCATCACCAAAAAGGGCAGGTATCCACCAAATTTTTCCTCTGAATAATCGTAATTATCTGCTAATTTTTTGACTTATACATCCGTAATTTCGAGAACAAGATCATCCGCTTCATTCCCCTTTCTGTTAATTTCAATCTTCAATTAGATTTCAAGTGAGTTTTGTTTTGATCTTCAATTGAAGTTGTAAATCATGTTTATCCTTTAATTTAGAGCTAATCGGTGGAATTGGATCGTAGATCTTCGTAATTGGGATTAAGAGTTGGTGTTTTTGACTAGGCCAGTTGAGGAGCTGATGAGAAATGTTGATTTGTAGTTGATTTAAGTTTACAATATGCAAATCAATGTTATCACGATTTGATTGATTTCCGATTTGTTGATTTTAATCCCCAAATTTTCGTTTTATTTTCCAATTGAAGATTGATTTAGTGATATCCCCAATTCTGTTTGCAGTAATTGTTAAGATTACTGCATATTTTGTGTCAAATGTTATTTGCTCAAATACCCTAGGATTGTGCATCAAAGTATATTAGTTATAGTTTGAATTTCTGTTCAAAAATTGTTAATTTTGTACATAGATTCAGGTGATTGGATTTTGTTATGCTACATAATTTCTTAGTGAAAATGCTTATCTGCTTGTTGTCTTTTGAAATAAACAGGTTGAAATGTCGAGTTTGGAGGAGCCTCTCGGTTTGGACAAATTGCCAAGCCTAAGCACCATTGATCTCTCTAGAAGGTTCTCATCCAACCGTTGCAGCACCAGCGGGGAAGAAAATGGATTTGGATATTGCTGGGTTGAGGGAAAGACTTGTGGCTCGTTCAATAGCTACAAGTGAGTTATTGATAAGATCTTGTTCTGCCTTTTGTTTTCAAATTAAAAACATTCATAATAGTACTAATATGTATGACAGTGCTAGAAATAATCTAGTAAAACAAGCTGAAATGTTACCGGTTTGCATTTAAGATTCTGACTATTGACTTTCATCCCAAATTTTTTTAGGGAAGATTTCAAAGAATATAGGCGAGAAGCTTTTGTTCGGAGACACCATAAAAGAGAGACTACACACAATGAGTCTGAAAATTGGTATCCTTCAAGACATACAGCAAACCTTCAGCAGAGTTCATGCTGCAATGATACAGGCCCAAAGGACATAACAAATAAGGTGATTAAAAAGTCAAAATTTGATTTTAAATGTCTAAATATATCATTTTATCTTTACGTAAATCAAGATTCAGGTTCTATCTATTGATCTCTTTTTATCTGTTAAACCAGATTTTTAAAGGCATGCCAAGTTATGTGAAGATCGTGGAAGTTGGTCCAAGAGACGGGTTACAAAATGAGAAGAATATGGTTCCTACATCTGTAAAGATAGAATTAATTCAGAGGCTTATTTCTACGGGATTATCTGTTGTTGAGGCCACAAGTTTTGTTTCCCCAAAATGGGTACCTCAGGTAGCTCGTCACTTTCACAAGTTGATGTATATGTTCTTATTTAAATGTATAGTTTGAAAGCACGCCTGTTGGTCGAAGGACCTAAAAGCCAAGTGGCATTTTTCGTTAAACTAGTTGGGAAAAGTTGTGAGATACCATAGTTGTAAATATATGTATATCTGCTAGAAAGCTTATTACTAATTGTTTCCTAATTACAATTATGGTATTATGAAGCTGGCAGATGCTAAGGATGTTGTTGAGGCAGTTAAAACCTTGGAAGGTGCAAGATTGCCCGTATTGACACCAAACTTAAAGGTGTGTAATGTTCACTTAGATTAAATAGATTGGTTATTCTTCGCATGTATAATTTTGATAATTTTATGGTTGGTTTTGAGCAGGGTTTTGAAGCTGCTGTTGCAGCTGGAGCAAAGGAAATAGCGGTTTTTGCTTCAGCTTCTGAGTCCTTTTCAAAAGCAAATATTAACTGTACTATTGAAGAAAGTCTTGCACGTTACCGTGATATAGTTAATGCTTCAACAAAGCTCTCCATTCCTGTTCGTGGGTATGCATTCAGCTCCTTCTAAATAATGAAAAAGTTCGAAAAATTGAGAAATAAGTGGAGTTTAGTTAATGATTGCTGGAACTGTTTCTTACAGGTATGTATCTTGCGTGGTCGGGTGCCCAGTTGAAGGTGCAATTAGTCCATCAAAAGTTGCATATGTCGCGAAACAACTTCACGACATGGGCTGCATTGAAATCTCTCTTGGGGATACAATAGGGATCGGTACACCAGGTAATTTATAACATCTTAATAAATTATCTGTCTATGAATAATGGGTTAATTCAGATTATATTTTAGCCAAAAAAGAAACAGGTTAAACAGCTTGAAATTTGCCAATGGATTTATATGCAAAAACCTCTTGAATAGTTTTATTGATAATATTGTTTCTGTAATCATATCAAATAGGAACTGTTGTTCCAATGCTTGAAGCTGTCATGGAAGTTGTGCCTGTTGAAAAGCTCGCGGTTCACTTTCACGACACTTATGGTCAATCTCTTCCAAACATATTAGTATCCCTTCAAGTAAGCTTACTACTTAATAAAAAGACATGATCGATAATCCAATAGAAGAATCATCTTTTTAAAGCATTTTAATTAATGACAGATGGGAATAAGTGTGGTGGATTCTTCTGTTGCGGGACTAGGTGGATGCCCGTATGCTAAGGGAGCTTCGGGCAATGTTGCCACTGAAGATGTGGTGTACATGCTTAACGGGCTTGGTATAACGACAAATGTTGATATGAGAAAGCTTTTGCAAACGGGTGACTTCATCTGCAAGTATTTGGGTCGCCCATCGGGATCAAAGGTTGCTGTCGCGTATAAAATGTAAGAGGGATGTCTGGGTTTCTCCCTATATATGTTGTTCTAATGATAATCTATTAGAAACAAGGTATAATCTGGTTAATTACCGGGATTCGATATTAAACTCGTGTATCTGACATTGCTATATTGGGCCATTGGCTTATTGTATCTTTATATTTGGTTGCACCAAACAAATAATGTTATTACATGTTTCTTAATCTATTTTTCTGAGTGGGAGTTTAATGAAGAACCGGAGGGCTACGAGCAACTCTTAAATTTGGTTTTTCACTAGTTTAGACAAACATAATCTTATGTAATTAATACTAACAAAAATACTATTTATCGTGTATGCATTCTTTTCTACGAGAGGTTCGTAACAAACCAAGATGTGTACAAAACAAAGTTAAGATAAATGAGACATATATTTACAAAAATATTATTTATCGGGTATGCATTCTTTGACATAACGCATGCCACCAAACGCACTATAAATCTGATTTCTTTTTTCAAACATCAATTATATTCCAACAAGGCAGAACCATAGCAAGGAGCTATGGCCAGCCAACAAACAAAACTTACATGGAGAACTTAAGCCAGTTATCCCAAGTAACAGGATAAGACGTACAACGGTTCGTAAACTAAAAAAAAACTCCAAGGATAAGACGCACTATAAATCTAGTTAGATAGAAACTTGAATCGGTTTTTAAAGTCATTAGTAATGGTTTGATTGTGTTATCAACCTAAGGTAATAAAGGTGAAAAGTAAAGGGTACATTAATGTTGCTAAAAATGAAAAGCGGTGTTTCATCGCTGCCTCTATCAGCTGCCACCACTTGAGTTACCCTAAGTGGAAGTGGAAGTCTTTCATTGGAGGGTCTAAAATGACCGAATCAAGAAAGATGGTGGGCCATTTGTAAACAGCACACAGAAAACAAAACAAAACAAAACAGAAGGGCAATATCGTAAAATCGCAGCACGATCGACGACCGCTCTTTTATATATATTCCACAACCCGGCCCACCTCATCACCATACTCGGTGAGCTAGCTGTATATTCGCATCCTTTCGAAACCTTGGTTCGTTCTTCCACATTCATCAACAACAATGGCCGATCAGCTTACCGACGATCAGATCTCTGAATTCAAGGAGGCGTTCAGCTTGTTCGACAAGGATGGAGATGGTGAGCTCTCTCTCTCTCTCTTTTCCGATCAAAATCCCCTCTGTTTGTTGTCTGTTATCAGTTATTATCGCTCATCCACTTGAATAATCGAATGCTTTGCAACCTAAAAGCCGGTTTTAGGATCGTTATGTTATGTTTGGCATGCACATGGTCCAGATCTGGTTTCTGATTGTTTGATTTTTGATATTTATGTTGTTTGACTTTTAGGTTTTTCGATCAGTTTTGTGATTTGGGGAAAATTCCGATGTGTGTTGAATTAGAGAGGAATATGTATTTGTTTATAAATTGTTCTTAGTCGTCTTGTTGTAGGATGGATGATTCTCGGAATTTAAGTGTTTACTGTGGATGAAATTCGAATGTTCGTTAATCGGTATCTTGTCAGATCTGTTAGGGTTCTGAAATGGTTGGTTTAGGACTGTTTAGGCTAGATAAGATCAGTTTAATCAGATCGCTTGACGCTTGTTATAGTCTGGACTCTGGATGCTGCTTCATAACTCTGTATTTCGTTTATGTTCTTAATGGTTTATGAGTAGCATGACAACTTTTCCAGCTTGATTTTTCAAACAACTTTTTATGAATGTCTGTATGATTTCTAGGGTTATATTAACTTTCATCTAGTTTTAGTTGATTTGGAGGTTACTGTACTATGCTGTTATTTGGTTATCAAAACTTCAAAAGTGACCTTTTAAGGTGTAATGAGCTGGATTAGTGCACATTTTATGGATTAAAACACAGCGCAAATCAACTAAATGTGACCTGTTGAACCCACCCGTTGTTGTTTGAGCTAAATCTGTATTTGTTTGGCTCATTAAGTTAAAACACAGCCCAAATAACCTATGGAGCCGTTTTCGTTTTAGGTAAATTTGTTCTTCTTTGGCCTATCGAGTTAAAACACAGAACAAATCAACATAATATAACTCATTGTCCTTCTAGCTAAATTTGTTTTTGTTTGGCACATTAAGTTAAAACACACCCCACGCAAATCAACTTAATATGACCCCTTGTCATTTTAGCTAAATTTGTTATTGTTTGGTTTTTTTTTAAGTTTAACACACCCCAATCAACTAAATATGACCTGTTGATTTGACCCATTGTTTTAGCTATGTTTGTTTTTGTTTGGCTCATTTGAAGTTAAAACACACAGCCCAAATCAACTTATTCATAAGTAAGTAAACTGAAATTAATGTTTATGCAGGTTGCATCACTACCAAGGAACTTGGAACAGTTATGAGGTCTCTTGGACAAAACCCAACAGAAGCTGAACTTCAAGATATGATCAATGAGGTGGATGCTGATGGCAATGGGACGATTGACTTTCCAGAGTTTCTCAACCTGATGGCCCGCAAAATGAAAGACACTGATTCCGAGGAGGAACTTAAGGAAGCTTTCAGGGTTTTTGACAAGGACCAAAACGGTTTTATTTCTGCAGCCGAGCTGCGCCATGTGATGACTAACCTTGGTGAGAAGCTGACAGACGAGGAAGTTGATGAGATGATTCGTGAGGCTGATGTGGACGGTGATGGCCAGATCAACTATGAGGAGTTTGTCAAAGTCATGATGGCTAAGTGATGATCTTTAACCTGAAAAATGGATTTTAAAAAAGATGAAGAAAAAAGGAAAATGAATCTGTTTGTGGTTTTGATTCATTTTTCTGTGTTCAGTGTTTGTTTGGGTGCTTTTGGTTACTACTTGTTTTCTCTGTATTTTGTTGAGTAGCTTGAGTTAGTTTCTATTTTCTTCTTATTGGTTATAAACCTAGAACAATTTGGAGTATTTTGCCTCTTTTCTAATCAATTGAGTTGTGTTCTGATACTGGTTTTTTTTTTCTCAGTGTTCTTTATATTTATGCATTTGAGCTTTATTTACCTTTTCAGAGTTATGTATGTAAGTATGTTCTCAGTCTTCCACATGTCATTGCTTTATTTCTTTTCAGGGGACATATTACGTAAACAATGTTTAAACTTGTAGGTAACAGGGAGAGTAAAATAAAATTTAAATATGTAATAGACGTGTCACGCGTGTGTTGTCACGTGTTGTTGTGGGAAAAGCGGGTACAAAAAACAATTAAAGGACCATAAAGAAAACGAAAATTGTAGAATGACTATGTAATAACACTAAGTTAGAACTGTATAAAGTGTAGGGCCTAAATGTTATATTATACTTTACCTGTTACACAACCAACTCATGTGTTGGGTACGTAAAATATCTACATTGTTTTGAAGCAAGGTAGATAGAACACAATACAAAAAGACAATGTAACGAATGTAAAATCAGAAGCGAAACGGTCAAGTTCTGAAATCTAGGACCTAAAGTCTATACTAAACCACTATAGTTCTTAAATCTATGACCTAAAGGTTATACTAAGCGACTATACCTGAACTGTATTGTATTTGGATAAGAAAAATAAAAGATGACATCCTAAACAATATTTACCAAAGTTCTAATTTGTTAATAGGTAAATATATGACTTCCTAAAATTTTTAATTATATTATATACATTAAAAAAATATTTTTTAATAGTGTTTTTCCGAATCTTCCTATGATGGTATTTCAACCATTCCTGTTATTTGACACTTTAAGACCAACTCGAAAATCCCCATAGATGGAAAACCCAATAACCAGAGTAAAACCACCCCCTCGACGCAAACGTTAAGGCTCAAACCAAGCAATCAGACTACCACTAAGCTAGAAGCACCATGGTAAACCATTGATCATATACTACGGATAAAGCATAGGTCAAAATTCATAATATCTCGGATCACCAATCATTCAAGTTTACTTTCCACGAACATAAGAGATTTTAGTACTTGCCTTTTATCTCAAAACGACCCAACTTCTAGTTTTTTTAAACTCAATCGTTTGACTTCCTATATAGATAGCTTCTTTAGTTAATATCTCATTCAATACGTTAGTGAAATACAGAGTTACTTAACAAAGCTTACAGGTGTGAACAGGCCCTTATACAATCGTTTAACAAGGTATACAACCCGTCTACTGTCGCTAGGCATGTTATACGGATGTGTTTATTGATATATACCCGTATTGGGTCACCATGCACGTTATACAGCCGTATGAGTCGACTATACACACATATCCAAGTTCTGTTTGTCTGTGTGTGTGAATTAACTGGAATCATCAGACCATAAGTGAGAAACATGCTCATCTCACCTACATGAGAAGTATGAATGGAAATTATACACAGTTTCATTATCAAAACTGTAACAGAACTGCATATCGTACAACTTTAACAACAACATTTTTTTTTTGGTATTTCCTTGTAACAAACATTTCATTACACTACACGCAAACGATCAAGTCCTTTGTCTTACCCTCCTGCTATTATTTGTATCCCCACCGTCTGAAAGCTGAGCACAGACACTCAGAGTTTTACCACCACCACCACTGCTATAGCCTTCTTCACAACCAGCAACTGTCTTCAGAATCTCCGATTGCAATGATGGATGGTTGGCTTTCAGATACTCAAACCCGTCTGATTGCATAACAGCTGCCAGTTGTAACAGAAATTTAACAAGGCGCCAACATGAATAACTACTATATGTAGACAAAATGGCTGACTAGCATATGCCACATGATACTGGATGTAATATTTATAAAATTATTTAAAGATCAATTTATTTTTTTCAAAATTCTGGATAATTATCCTTTTCTTCAAATAAGCATTTTGCATATATCCCATCTGATGTAGTACACATATCAATTACTGCTACATCAGCAATTTACAGTAACGTTAGTTTGAAATGAAATAAATTATAAGTTGGCTTCTGTTTTGCACCTAATTTAAAGTTATTTGCCAATATCTGTAAAAATAATTCATGCAATTTGAACAATTAAAGGAGAGGAATATTCAATAAAATGATTTAAAAGCTATGTGCAGTAGAAATAAAAACGTGTGAAATTCACCCATTTGACCCATCTGGCCGATACCCCTCATAGCTAATAATTTTTTATTTGAGATAAAACACAACACAAATCAGCTCATGCATAAGTAAATCAGATATTGCCACCTCAAAGTTCTAATAGTTACTCCACTATACCGGAAGGAAGATTACTTTTGTCATATAACTAAAAGATTGTTAATCATACAGGTAGTTACAAGTAAGATTGTTATAGGTGCACTTAACCCTTGTCTTATGTCAGTAAAAATTGTAAAAAGTGTAGTTCACTAGAACACTAAATCAAACAGGTAATATTAATAATAGACAAAGTTTAAAGACAGCATACCTGCAAGGTTTTCTGAAGCAAATCTAAGGCAAATAGCTTTGAGTTCCATAGCATGATAAGTATCTGCAAGTGCTAGTATTCGGCCAACAGAATTTACAGATATATCCTTGCAGATATGAGATTCACACATCCGCTTGAGTCTGCACAAATCATATTCATCAGCGGCGGCCAGCAGCTTGGCTAATAATGTATCGGCCAAACAGGATTCACTGGATGCACTAGAATCCGTCAACTCGTCTTCATTAAGTTCATCCCTGTAAATGAAGTGGAGCATAGCCTGTTGCACATTAACCAAAATTAAAAACAAAGGTACAGAAAAAATTTAACCAAAAATCATAATATTATATCTCTTTTCCTTGATCAATAGTATACAAATATAAGATAGTTGAGAGTGTGGATCCCATTTTAAAACATTTAGTGAAAAACACACACTGTATCATTGATCATAAAAGCCTACAAGTGGCAAGATGAGCTAGTCTGGTTCAAGTCAAAACAAATCATATATTAGCATACATCAAAATGAGTTGGTTCAGGCCAGGTTAGATTGGACACAAACGATATTTGTCAACTTTATATTTTCCATATAGTATATACAAAAAGATTAATGTGAAAACACTAAATGTTAGAATAATTATTTAACTCTTTGAACAAATATAATTTAGGGGGGCTGTATGCATTACCTTAAAAGCCCTAGGTTCCATATCAGTAATAACAATTTCATGATCCTCTCCCTCTTGCCCAAAAAGTTTAGACTCGAAAACATGAGATCTAGCAGCCAATACCAACTTATGGGCATGAAATATTTCACCAGCCACATTAAAGATAACATCTGAACCTTCCATATTTTCAAGCAACATACCAAAATTCGATCCAATATCAGATTCAGGGACTTGAATTGAATGTAACCTGGGGCAATGTGTTGCCGAAACCACCACTCCCACCGTACAATTAATTTTCAAGCAGTCATCTTTTAGATAATCCGACGTTTCGAGTAATGCTCGCCTATAAAACCGCTTGTATCCCCTAAACAAGTACAAGTGCACACATATCATTCAAAGTGAAAGATGAGTTATTTCTACCAAATTTAGATATGAACTTCACATATGTGATTAGCAATTATATCATACAGTAAATTGAGTTTATACAATTTGGGGAAAATTGAAATTAGGTTAAAAAACCTCACCACATGCTTCCTCTGTATTTCAATGTATATGGACCGCTTTCCAAAGAGCGATCGAAATGGCTATGAACCTTGTGTTTCTCCTTCCCGCTTTGATCTACGAGAGTTAGCTCGAACAAAGCCCTAACATCAGAACCTTCACTCGTAAGCGCAATGAAAAGCGAAACGTAAGTGGAGTTATCTTCAGTGTTTTTGCCGTCAGGATAGAAGTAAACAGCCCATTGGTAACCTCCGACCGTGAAATTATCACTGGCGATGTGTTTTCCGATCCCCATGCCTTTGGCTAACGAATAACCTTTGATTACGAACTGGTGCGAGCCGTTCACCGTCTCCGTCACCGATCGAGAGGTTGTAGGTGAGTCGACGAGAGCGATTTTATCATTTTCCGACATTCTTAAGTTTTAGGGTTTGGGGAATTGAAATTCATGGAAGGTTAGGGGTCAATTAATGGTGAGAATTAAGAAGAGGATTGGATTGAGATCGTGCTGAGATATGTAGGTGATGAATCTGTTGGGAGGATTTTGAGAATTTGAATCGAGATGATGATGGTGATGATGATTTGGGGGTTTTGCTGCTCTTCAATGCTTCTTGCTTTTATTTTTCTGAACAGTTTATAATCCTGCAATTTCGCAATTTCGTTTCATGACGTAAAAAGACGTTTACATTTGCAACCTCTTACAACTTTTTATTTTTATTTATTTAACTTTCTTTTGGACGGAAACGCGGTAAAATATGGGGTCTTTGAGATCGAACCTCTGTGACTTTTGATCAACTAGTCTTTACATTACTTATATTATCATCTCATACTATTGGGATAAATACCTTTTAAATTTTGACTCGTTAACTAGTTTTATTAATCAGATAAACTTATAACACGTATATCTTAGGCGGGGTTTATGGACCATGCATCCACACCTACACGTCTGGTTTGCGTAGAATTCTCCCCACCCCTCTGATGTAAATTTTTTTCATACGTGGGATGCACTATGCGAGTTCTCCACTCTGTAATTTTAATTCACCCCTTTCAATTTACATACTACCTCCTAAAAGGGATATATTAAAAGATATATATATATTTTTAACACTGAGTTATAGAGTAGTCCACAACTCTGATTGGTTGAGCGGAGTAAAATGGAAGAAAGAGAAAGCTCGTGTAGAACTAAGTGGATAAGCAACTTCTAATTTGTTATGTTATTATATAGAAGCAACATCCTAGAATCAACAACTCTTTACAACACTCACAAGTTCATCTGATGATCACATCTATATGCGTAGTAAAATAACATCCTATATACGTTGATTTATTGAATCTTGAAAGCCATTCGTCTATCACCCTAAACACATAGAAACTCTTTAACAACGTGTAGTGCACCTTAATATAACAAGTAGTAAATATCAACAAATCAATTTTCAATAACAAAAAAGAAAACAAACATAACCACAACCATTCGAAAGGGGAGAGGTCTTCAAATTCAAATTCTTAATTTAATTGATGGAAAGTATTTGAATACAAAGTTTATGTGATGGTCAAAAACTACATAATTAGAATATAAGAAAACAGAAACAAAAATTATCATCATGAATGTAAAAATAAAGGTGATTTTTTTTCTTCATTATAATAACATAATTTTTGTTTAATCAGAATTTGAGAAAAAGAAAAAAAATGAAGAAAGGACTTGGATGTTTCGGAAGGCCATAAAACTACTTTGGTCAACATTTTGGTCCAATAAGTTCCTGCAGGTCAAAATTGAGAAAAACAAAGTACAAACTACTGTCTGCATAGATTGTTGAGTTTGCCCTCATCAAAGAGTTTGCTCTACACCATCCAACCCGAACCTTGTCACATGGTGCGAAACCATTGGCATCAACACTTGATAGCAATACTCGTAAAGTACTCATTACTGGAACAACACCGATGCATTTTCACTAGATAGCAATCGCAAAAGGAGAAGAAATCCATATATAAACCCTCCAATAGTCATGATCACTCAGCAAAAGGGGAATTGTTAAAGCTGATATGGAAATTAACAAGGCCAACTTTTTGGTCATGAAATCCCTGCAGGTCAACTGATGTGATAACTTCTAATTGCTAGAACAGGAAGAATATGGTAATTCAATGAACAGATCAAAAAGTGTATGAATCAACTGCAGAAACTGATGGCATGATTTTAGGGCTGATCTAGAAAATCAAAGCTACAATAGCAGACCAAAAAGTGTATGAATCTGGGGTTGATTTATATATACATTGTGATTTTAGAAAAGAATCACTTATGACAAAAAAAACCATGGTATCCATTTTGTATGTATCATGCTAGAATTAACATAAAACATCATGTGTATTTGAAGGAAAAAAATGACGCACAAAGAACAAGCAACTTGTTAGTGTCCATGAAATTAGTAGAACATCATCACACTACAAAAAGTACAAATATGTAAAGGTTTTGAACTAGTTAAATACAAAATGCTCAATCACTGTTTTAGTTTCTCTCACATACTGTTGTCTAGGCAGGAGAGTATCCATCAGTTATGTTGGCATGAGTCTACCTATCGATTTAAATACAAAATTATCATCGTACTAATCTTTTTTCTAATAAAAGACTATATTTTTTATCACGTGTCATCATCATATTTATTTATTATCACAAAATTCCCGCATCTCTCTCCTAACTTTTCTCCTATTAAGTACTAATAATTTTAAATAATTAAGTATCAAAAAAACTTTAATTGAGTATATATCTCCAAATTCCAAACAGTTTATACACTCACCTAATTCAACCAAGCAGAGCTTAAACTCATGGTATATAACTCAAGTACTCAACCCTAGTTGCTTCCAATCGGAACCGAAAAGCGAATCTTACTGTAGTAAAACCCTCACCAGATCCAATTGCTGCCCGAACACAAAAAGCCCAAATTATTAAATAATCTTAGTAGTTAGTCCCTTGGATGTAAAATGACTGAAATGCTCTTCTATAAAGCAAGAAAGTCTAATAGAGTTAATATCAGAGACGGAAAAAGTTTAAAAAGCAAAGCATAGTGACAAAAATTTACATGGAAAGTTAATATCAGTGACAAAAAATAAAGTTAACTCAAAAAAGTTAAAATTACATTTTGCACCGAAAAGGGTTAAAATGATCAAACGACGTCGTTAAAAACAAACTTAACTCAAAAAACAATATTAGATAAATGCATAAATCATAAATCTTATATTTTACTCAAAAGTTTACATAGACATAGAAGACATACTTTCAATTTTGAGAAAGAAATGGTTGTAGCCATAACAACTATCATATAATAGTTATATGCATATCGGGTCTCATATATAACCTTTTGTATTGAAGTTACATAGATACAAATATAGAAAATCAATGCATATCGGGTCTCATATATAACCTTTTGTCATAAGATTAATGTTGAGCCTCCCTTGTGATATCTAATAAGGAACTTTTTTTTTGGATCGGAGTTTTTGATATCAATGGTGAAGGCCAAGCTACACATGCATGAAAGGTCAAACTGAGAATAAAAAAAAAACACCATTTGCAGAATTATAATGCTTCTGCATACACATGCAGCCCTGTATGCATACATATGTAGAGATAGAAACTGATGTGATTACCCTTAATGTTAGGCAGGAAGGATGAGCAAAAACTGAAGAGATATAGTGATTCTGTGTGCATATATACGGCAGAAAATGAGGGCATGGCTTTAGGGATGACGAACAAAAGAACAAAAGCACAAAAGCAATGCTGGAGTAGCAGGCCAATGAATGTTTGAATAATCTGAGATTAACTTCTAAGTGCGAAAGAACATATCAAAGAACATGTAACGGTTAGTATACATGAAATTAATAAAACTTAACTAAACTGCAAAAAAAAAAGCAAATACTTTAAGGTTTTGAACTTCATTAAACAGAAAGCCAGTCACAGACACTATTACAGTCGCTCTCCCAGACTGTTATCTAGGATGGATCATCCATCAACTCTTTTGGCACAAGCCTACCTATCAACTTAAGCATTCTTCTATCTAGTGAACCAGCTGCGATTTGATCTATAAACAACGCTAAAGTGGAAGCATCAAGTGAGTAACTTCTTCCATCCATTTCAGTTAAAAGCATCTCTACGTCATCATAATGTTGATTCTTAAGAGATCCTTGGAGAAGAACACGGTAAGTAACATTATCTGGCGGGCAACCACTCTCATCCATTTTAAGAAACAGGTGCTTTGCTTCAGTTAGTAGACCTTCCCCACACAGCCCACTAATCATCGTGTTATATGTCCGAACATTAGGTTGTAAACCTTTTACAGAGAGTTCATGGAAAAGAGACCTTGCAGTATCAAGCTTCCCGCATTTGCTTGCACCATCAATAAGGATATTGTACACCGCGATATTAGAATTTAGCTTGCTATCATCCACTAAACGAAACAAAGAGAGTGCCTCTTCTACTTGATGATTGTTGCAAAGGCCGTCTAATATTATTCCATAAGTGCATGCATTTGGAAATTGGCCTTGTGCTCGCATCTCCTCAAAGAGTTTGCGTGCCGCTGCACAACGTCCAACCCGAAACAATCCCTGTAACATGGTGCTGTAAGTGACAGTATTGGGTTTCAAACCTTTTTTTGTTATTTCATGAAACATATGGAAGGCCTCTTCTATTTTCAGTTTCTTGCAATACCCATTCAATAAACTGCTATAAGTAATAACATTAGGGACCAGACCTCTAGACGTAAGTGAATCAAAAACAATCCTTGCTTTGCTCATTTCACCTCGCATACAGTAACCGTCTATTATTGAACTATATGTCACTATGTCTGGACTCACACCTCTCTCAACCATGATGTCTATGACAGCCTCTGCATCATCCACCTTACCTTCCTTGCAAAACGCATCAACTAATATGCTATAAGTTTGAAAATCAGGAGAGATCCTTACATCCTCCATTTCTTTTAGCATCTTAGAGACCTCGTCCCAACGACCTAAGAGACAAAGGCCATAAATCAGAGAGGTGTATGTGATGACATTTGGTAGAATGCCTTTGTCAAAAACCATCTCTTTAAAAAGCTTGAAAGCATCATCTATCATTCTGTCCTTGCACAGACTATCTATGATGGTATTGTATGTAACAGTACTAGGCTTACAACCCCTTTCATCCATTAGCCTAAGCAACCCAATGGCCATAACATTATTGCCAAACTTGCAAAGCCCTTTGATCATTGTGTTATACGTAACCACACTAGGTTCACAGAGTTTCAGCTTGATGAGCTTCTTGAACAATCTCTCAGCCTCAATAATTCTATCTTCATGAATGAGTCCATCTAAGAGTGTATTATATGAGACCACATCTGGTACAACAGCTCGCCTGAAGCAAAATCCTAGGAGTGCAAAACCATCATTGGTGCGAAACAACTGACAACAACACTTGATTGCAATATTTATAGAGTAGTCATTAACAGGAACCCCGATGTCACACATTTGTTTAAAAAGGTCAAGGGAAGAAGAAAAATTCTTCATTTTGGTAACAGCATTCAACAGCTGAGTAAACTGAACAACAGAAGGAAGCGGTCGTCTCTGTGTCATTTCATCGAACAGGTTTAAAGCATCATCCAAGTTGGTAACTTTTTGAAACTTAAATGGATGATGATCAGCGTTTGAAAAGGAATCGAAGTGAAGAAGAGAAGCTAAAAACGTGGTGTGAGGACTGAATTCTAAACCTAACTGGAAGGATGTAAGAGGGGTTTTTGGAAGAAGAGAAGAATTGGTGATGAAATTACCTTTGAATTTGAAGAAAGCATGAAGAAGAGGAGAAGTTGTGCGAGTGATCATCATCGTCCGGTAAGAGAAAGAGGAACAGATGCAGAATTGATGATCTGATTCAAGCAGACCTAACACTCTGTAAATCTTTGATTCGGACAAACTTTATTGTCCCTCTTAAATCTTTTAAATGAGACTAATCCATGCTTATAGTGATCGAAGGTTTAATCCTTATTTTTAGTTAATGTTGGTTAAGGAAATTATTTTGAGTCTTATTATTACTTGTTTTGTAGATTAAGTGTCTCGGTCTCTCAAGTTTAGCGAGTCTATAAATAGAGAGTAAGGTTCATTGTAATCTTATAACGAGAAAAAACTGTTATGAACATGTCTAGTCACAAAATATCGTGTGTTCGTTTGTGCGATCTTTGATTATCGATTGTCTCCAACATTTGTGGTGATCAATTTCAGTGTATGAATTCAGCCGCGTTGAGTTCACAATGATGACCGAGTGATGAATTGAGTTGTTTTGGAGCATTCAGAATCCCATTTGGTATAATCCATTTATCTTAATATTTAAAAAATCTTTATAAAGTTAAGGTAAATTTTATGATATTTATAGTAGCTTCTTACATTTGCTAACTATGTAGACTCGGTATCCTTTATCTTTATAATTTCAAAGAACAAGATGTGTTGAGTTTTTGAAAAAATGAGAATTAAATATTAAGTGATGATAATTGTTAGATAAAGTCATAAGGATATGAATGTCAAATGCGATGTGAATGCCTTATGTGTGTGGGTGCAACCCTATGGTAAGGATTTGCTTTCCATGTTAATATAGTTATTGTTTCTTTAGTGTTATGAAATCAAGCAATTGATTTATGTATGAATAGCTATTGTTTAGGCTAATTAAAAGTCAATTAGATGACTAATGGAGAATGAATGAAGTCTCTTTAGTCAAAAAATTTAGTGAAGCATAAAAACTATCTGTTACTGGAAATCTACACACTGCACTCAAATCAAACATCAGGAGTTTCAACCTAATATTAATCAGAAATCAACTCCTTCAGTACAAACAAAAATCATCATATGCTGCAATATGAAGCTGCGATTAATAAAAAAATCAGCTTAAATGTACAAAAAACATCTGCTAATCAACACACAACCTGCGATTGGGAGCTGCGATTCGTCAGAACTTTCGTTAAAAAAACTACTATTTTGCTGCAGTGTCGTCTCTCAACACATCGATGAAACTGTCCTTCATGAGAATCTTCATTCAAATTTGGGTTAAGAACTTAAAGAAGAAACTAAACGGTAGAACCTGTAACTTTGTAGACAAAGTCAAGCCTCAAGGCAATATACAAAATTTCATATACGTTAGCCCCAGTAGAGTTCACAAAACTGATACTCTCTAATCTTTTGCATACTTGCTCCATTAATTGGGTTTTATAGACCCAAGAAAACAAACCAGCCACAACAGTCATGTACAACTAACTGAAACTAATAAGAGCAATTTATAAGAAACAGATTCACTATTAAAAGCCAATTTAGAGTACTTGCCATTTCAGTCATATACACACGTCTATAGTTGACCAGGTTTTAACAAATTCAATTCACTTTGATTATTAGTCACTTTGAATAAATTAAGGTACCAATTCAGCTTTATGGATGTATAATAAACGAGACTATCCTGATCACAGTCCAAAATTGGATTTCCTAGCTGCATTTTGACATCATCACAGAAAATATTAAAAGGTTGACTTTGTAAAGTCAAATTCAGTAATTTATGGATGTATAATCAGAGAATGACTATCTTAATCAACCTATTGTCGGACACTGAAAACAACCTAACATACAAATTCTTATTCATAAGAAAGCTACAATTTCGAGACTAATAATAAATCTGTGTCAAGAAGTATAGAAATTATACTTTTATTAAAAAAAAAAAACTAAACATGAGGATAGTGAAACAATTAAATAAATTATCATTTTGTATCCTATACTCTTATACTCTTAGGATGGGGGGTATACCCCATCGGAAACACCATTTTACTCGGCAACCCACTCCCCCCTCTTCGGCATCGGCAAAGTGTATATGTTTTTGGCATGTTTATGCCGAACATTGCCGAGAAGATTGTGTGTGTTTGGGTGGTCCCCACTTCACAAAATAATCAAATTTCACCTACAAACTCTCTACAAACCATACCCTCCATTTCTACAACCATCTCTACAAACTTCTTCTCTCTCCTCCCATTGGTTGAAAAGTTTGTTTCAATTGTTTTTGAAACAACCATACCCCCCACCCTTATGTATAGGTTACACTCTTACTCCTGCTATAAAGATCACATTTTTGTAAAAATATGTAAAGATGACTTGGAAAGCACATGTCTAAAAACATTTTGCACTTAAAAGAAGAAACTCGGAACGTTGTTTCAATAAGCAATTTCAAAGTTCCCCAAATCTATATAACTAACCTAAATTCATGGAGATGAATGTCCAAACTCCAATCAAGCAAAGTGGTTACCTGCGTGATGTCTGGTCTGGAATTTGGTGAAGATTGCAGCATTCCCTAATCAAATCTGTTATCAATGAGCTACACGTTGGCAATTCTGGAAATCCACCCGAGGGCCTGCATGATATCCACTAGCATATTCTCATTATTTTCCCATTTGAATTAATAAAAAAAAATGCTCACCACTGAAGTAACTAACCTAGGACGGCTGGCATTTGGTCTCAGTCCTTCAACACTGCCATATCTTGTTAGGTCACAGTGTCAGACCTATTAGAAACATAAATGGTTAGAACATGCATATACCAGATTCAAATGAAATTCAGTTTAAATGATGAAAGAACGACCAACCACAATAAATCTATGCATACAACGCTACACTAGCAGGCCAAAAATGTTTAAGATAAAGGAACAGCGCCTGGGAGTTTTTATTATTTAAATGAAAACAACCAAGTCCAAAGCAACAGAGAGCATACCTCCCACCTAGAAGTAAAGCATAGATGAATTTGAAGTTTATATATAATGGTAAAAGTAAATTATATATTCAGATTATAAGAAAAAAAGAAACTTGAATTATCACCATAAAATATGAATACAGATGTTAATAATTTTCATTATAATGGCATAATTTTTGTTTAATTAGAAAAATAAAATTAGAAAGGACCGGGAGGTTTATAAGGGCAATAACTTAACCAGTCGACCAATATGCAGCAAAGGTTTTATTAGCAGAACATAAAAACGACTTTGAAATTCCTGCCAAGTCAAAATTGAGGGGGGGGGGGGGGGGGGGGGGGAATACAAAGTACTACCTGCATGAAGCTATTGGAAAGAATGAACTGCTGAGTTTGCTGCAATCAGAGAGTTATAAAGCAATCCCTGTAAGTATATATCTACATGTATGCAAATACATATTTGTGCAACACTTTCTTAAGGCTTTCAATCTTTTATTGATATAAATCAAATAAGTTAATAAAAAATTCAACATTTTAATAATAGTGAAATATCTTAAATGTACCTTTCAGCAAACAGTTCTGGACGCCTTTCTTTCTGCTGGATTTGCATCATAAGCATGGTCGGGTTCGGTTATATGTCCTTTCTGGCTAATATTACTTCAGAAGCATTTCTCATCATAGTTGTAGTTTTTCAAATCAAACATTGCGCTTGGAATAGCAAAAGGAGAAGAGATCCATATATAAACCCACAATTTTGTCATCATCTCCCTGCAGAACATGAATTATGAAAGTTGATAAGGAAATTAACAAGACCAACTTTTTGTTCAAGAAATCCCTGCAGGTCAACTGATATGAACACCATCAACTACAAAACAGGAAGAATATGGTGATTTTATGGACAGATTCACTGCAGAAATCCATGGCAACACTTTAGGGCTGATCTACAAAAGCAATGAAACAGTAGCAGGCCAGTGAATGTTTGAATTCTCTGGGTTGACTTCTAAGAACAAAAGAACACTTATAATTAGAGCTGCCAAATCCACTTTGTACATATCAAAGAACACTTAACTGTTAGTATACATGAAATTAATAAAACTTCATTAAACTGCAAAAAAAAAAAAAAAAACACTTTTAAGGTTTTGAACTCAGTGAACAGAAAATGCCCAACTGTTACATACAAATAGAAGAGTCAGCAACAGTCACAATTACAGTCTCTCTCCTAGACTGTTGTCTAAGAAGGAGCGTCCATCAATTCTTTTGGCACAAGCCTACCTATCAACTTAAGCATACTTCTATCTAGTGAACCAACTGCAGTTTGATCTATTAACAACGATAAAGTTGAAGCATCAAGAGAGTAACTTCTTCCATCCATTTCCTGTAAAAGCATCTTTACGTCATCGTAATGTTGATTCTTAAGATATCCTTGGAGAAGAACACGATAAGTAACATTATCTGGTGGGCAGCCACTATCATCCATTTTAAGAAACAGGTGCTTTGCTTCCGTTAGTAGCCCTTCCCCAAACAACCCACAAATCATCGTGTTATATGTCCACACATCAGGATGCAAACCTTTTAGGGTAAGTTCATGGAAAAGAGTCTTTGCAATATCAAGCTTCCCGCATTTGCTTGCACCATCAATAAGGATATTGTACACCACAATATTAGAATTTAGCTTGCTATCACCCACCGAATGAAACAAAGAGAGGGCCTCTTCTACTTGTTGGTTGTTGCAAAGGCCATCTAAAATTATTCCATAAGTGCATTTGTCACACCCCGCCCGTACCGCCTGACAGGCACGGAGGAGGTGTTGTGGAAAACAGGCTGTCCATATCAGATACACGCGGAAGCAACAGAAATATGATAATATTAAACAACGAGTTATTTATTTACAGACAGCCTACTAAGTTTTACAATCTTAAAAGTAAACATGATAATATATAAGTCTTGACTTAGCATCTTAACATAATACTAGTAACTGGGCCCGACTGTTCTTCATATCTTAATATTCACATATGCTTGACTCTTTGAAGGATCACCTATCTGAAGGATCCTACTGATTTCCTGTAAAAATTGAGAAAACAACTGTATCAACAACATTGATGTTGTTGGTGAGCTGCACCGTACCTGTTATTCAACTTTCAAAGCTACTGGAACTACAAACTTGCTTACATGTAATGACTAGAATTCAACCAATAAAATATATATAAGTCATAGGGGTACAACACATGCACCAGAGGATTCTAGCATACTAGTTACGTAGTGATTATTTCACATTACATGCAATATATATAACTGATGCGTAGCCAGTAAGCAATCAACTTGTAGAACCACAACTGTTAGTTGTGTTCTCAAAACTTTCAATAACAAAGATAAGGTCAGCAGAACTCACTTGATTAACTTGGCAACTTTAACTGTGATGGTCTACTTGGTAGTCAGACTTTTATTAATATAATCAACCTAGGCCAACAATGATAACAAAATGTATTTGTTATAATTATATCTTGTATTAACGGAAATTCTGGGTTTCGTATTTTTATAAATTCTCTGCTTGCTATAGTACTTTCCTATTTGTATATGTATTCAATCTTGGTCAAAATGTCCTAACCTCAAGTTTTATTTAAATATCCTGTATTCAAACTGTTGCATAATGCAATACCTAATATTGCATGATGCAATACTGAGTATTCCGACATTCGCGACCCGCGAATGATGTTTAATCATATCCTGGAAAAATGGTGTGTTATGACACGCTTCAAGTTTTGTTAAACTCGAATTCTTTATGTTTTTAGGTTCTGTTGCATGATGCAACATTAAACATCTATAATATTTTTAACTTCGAAATTTCAAGTAATGTTGTTTAATCTTTATAAAACTGTTGTATATTGCAATACTAAGTATTTATAACTATTTTATTTTTGAGACTTCAAGTAAATGACATTTAATTCACATTTTATAAAGTTGTTGCGAACTGTTGCATAATGCAACATTAAATATCTAGCGGGTCAGACCTCCATCTACTCAAATTCAAACCTTGGTTTTCTTGTCTATATCCAATTTCCATAATCATTATTCTAATTCTTTAAGTTTTCTAACTTAGAGATTTCTTAATAAATCTAGTACTAAATTCTTTACCTTTTCAATCCAATCTTTACTAATCTATAACATGCATTACAATTATGATATTCTGATCGGTTTTAGCATGGTTTTAAGGCTGTTAACTTAGTCATGGAGCAAATCAGAATCGGGTTTCTTATTCTACAAAACTGCCATGCATAACCAGATTGTACCTTGTGCAGAAAAGCTTGTACAATCTGCTTCTTCTTCCTTGCGCAGGTGCAGAACAGCAAACAGCAGCCCAGCCCTTCCTTTTTCTCGAAAAAAAATCAGCCCTGCACCACCCCCCTTTCACGATTCCATCAGACCAACAACCCTTTTCCTTTTTACAGCCCTATACCTTCATCATTTAAATATCCCTTGAGGATTTAGGGTTCAAAACAACTTATGGTTCTACATAATTGAATGCTAGTTGATCTTGTTTACCTTGTATGAAGATTACTAGGGCTTGAGTTCCCTCATCCCTTGATGCTCTCGAAATCCCCCTTCCTGCTCGAATTTTTCTTCATCCATGAGTTTCTTCATAACCAAATCTTAAACCCTAGATTATTTTGATTCTTGAAGAAGGGACTTACCAGTGATTTGATGAATTGGTTCTTGCTAATCTCGAATCTCAGCCCTGTAATCTCTCTTTCTTTGATCGAAATTTTGGAAGGAATAGGAGTGAACTAGTGCCCTGCGATGTATGTATGGAAGAAAGAAGAAAGAGGACAAAATCCTCGTTGATGTCGCTGCCCCTCTAAAAGTCGCAGATCAGGCCTAAAAATCCTTAAGTGGGCTGCGATTTTTGGGCTTGTACATGGACTCCAAGCCTTATCCAAGTTTTATTAAATTTGTAATTGCTTTTCAGCCCACTATGCTTGTTATTTGTTGTTGCTTTCGAATCCCGGTTCGAGACTTTTATTTATTTAAATGAATCCCGAATTTGAGTGTCACAACTCCCCCTCCCTTAAGGGAATTCCGTCCCGGAATTCATGATTTTGTTATTTAAATAACTGGGGGTACTTCTGTCGCATGTCTGCTTCCAATTCCCAAGTGGTCTCACGTCCATGGCGTGAATTCCACCTGACCTTGATCATAGGGATTCGTCTTCTTCTTAATCTCCTTTCTACTCTTTCCAATATTTCAACAGGTTGCTCTGTGTACTTCAACTTTTCATCCACTTTTATATCTTGAATCGGAATAGCAATGTCTTTATCGATCAAACACTTCTTAAGATTTGAAACGTGGAATACATTATGAATTCCACTGAGCTCCTTAGGTAGTTTAAGTTGATAGGCCACGGTTCCAATTTTGGAGATCACATTAAACGGTCCTATATAACGTGGACTTAATTTCCCGCGCTTTCCAAACCTCATAATTCCTTTCCATGGGGATATTTTCAACATTACCAGATCTCCTTCCTTAAATTGTAAAGGCCTCCGTCTTTTATCCGCATAACTCTTCTGTCTATCCTGAGCAGCCTTGAGTTTATCGCGAATTTGCCTGATCCTTTCAGTGGTTTCTAATACTAATTCAGGACCTGTCCATTGCCCTTCGCCAATTTCTGACCAACACAGTGGTGTACGGCACTTACGTCCGTATAAAGCTTCGAAAGGAGCCGCCTTGATGCTAGTATGATAACTGTTATTGTAAGCGAACTCAATTAATGGCAAATGACTATCCCAATTACCACCAAACTCGATAACACACGCCCTTAACATGTCCTCCAATGTCTGGATGGTTCGTTCGCTTTGCCCGTCTGTCTGAGGATGATAAGCAGTACTAAAGTGTAGCTTAGTTCCCAAAGCTGCTTGGAATGCTTTCCAGAATCGAGAAGTGTAACGACTATCCCGATCCGAGACAATAGATAATGGAACTCCATGTCTTGAAACGATTTCTTTCACATACAACTTTGCCAATTGTTCTAACGGGGATGATTCTTGTATCGGTAGAAAGTGTGCCGACTTGGTTAACCGATCCACAATTACCCAAATCGTGTCATTTCCGCCTCTTGTTCTTGGCAATTTGGTTACAAGGTCCATAGTGACCAAATCCCATTTCCATTCCGGAATTTTTAACTGTTGTAAGTATCCAGCCGGTTTTTGGTGTTCAGCTTTTACTTGCAGACACACAGGACATTGTCCTATGTATTTAGCAATATCCTTTTTCATTCCCGGCCACCAGTAATGGGTTTTCAGATTTTGATACATTTTATCTCCACCAGGATGCATTGTATACTTGGATTTATGTGCTTCTTGCAGTATGACCTCCCGGAATTCTCCTTCCTTAGGTACCCAGATTCTGTTTCCCAATCGTACAATTCCATCTGGTCCAACGTCAAGTTGTCGTACTTTAGTCATCATTTCTTCCTCTTCTGGGTTTGACTTTTCCAGTTGCTCTTTCTGAGCTTCCTTGATCTCATCAATCATATTTACTTTAACATTTATTCTCATGGCTCTCACTCGTAGTGGCTTAGGCCTATTCTTGCGACTTAACGCATCTGCCACTACATTGGCTTTTCCTGGGTGATACTTGATCTCACAATCATAATCGCTTAACACCTCCATCCATCGCCGTTGCCTCATATTTAATTCTTTCTGGTTGAACAAGTGCTGAAGACTTTTATGGTCAGAGTAAACCTCAAACCTAGTTCCATACAGGTAATGCCTCCAAATTTTTAAGGCAAACACTATTGCTCCTAACTCAAGGTCATGAGTAGTATAATTCTTTTCATGTGATTTCAGTTGCCTTGATGCGTAAGCAATTACTTTATCTCGTTGCATAAGCACGCACCCAAGTCCGTTGATAGATGCATCACAATAGACCACAAAATCTTTTGTTCCATCCGGCAGAGATAATATGGGTGCAGAGCACAACTTTTGCTTTAGCAATTCAAATGCATCAGTGTGTTTCTGCTTCCAATCAAATTTAGCATTCTTCTGAGTCAATGCCGTTAAAGGTGTGGCAATTTTTGAGAAGTCTTGAATAAATCTTCGATAATATCCAGCTAATCCAAGGAAACGCCGAATCTCTGTTGGTGATTTCGGTTGCTCCCATCTCATAATAGATTCTATCTTTGCTGGATCCACTTGGATTCCCGTGTCATTTACCACATGTCCAAGAAATTGGACTTCTCTCAACCAGAAGTCACACTTAGAGAATTTGGCATAAAGTTTTTCATTTCTCAATATCTCCAACATTTTCCTCAAGTGTTCTTCATGCTCCTTCTTTGTGCGCGAGTAGATTAGAATATCATCAATAAAAACAATGACAAATTTGTCAAGGTAAGGCTTGCACACTCTATTCATTAGATCCATGAACACTGCCGGTGCATTTGTTAACCCAAAGGGCATAACTGTAAACTCATAGTGCCCGTACCTTGTGCGAAAGGCTGTTTTGTGAATATCTTCCTCGCATACTTTCATTTGATGATATCCGGACTTTAGATCGATTTTTGAGAAATAACTGGCACCCTGTAGTTGATCGAATAAGTCATCGATTCTTGGCAACGGATACTTGTTCTTGATTGTTAGCTTGTTCAGGTCTCGATAATCGATGCACATTCTCATCGATCCATCCTTCTTCTTTACGAAAAGCACTGGCGCTCCCCAGGGCGATGAACTGGGTCTTATAAATCCCTTATCCAGGAGTTCCTGTAGCTGGCTTTTTAGCTCTTGCATTTCCGACGGTGCCAGTCTATACGGTGCTTTTGCTACTGGGGCTGCTCCGGGAGCTAGATCTATTCGAAATTCCACTTGTCGATCTGGTGGTAAGCCAGGTAAGTCATCTGGAAACACGTCAGTATATTCGGATACCACCGGTATATCTTCTATTTTCTTATCCTTTGGTGACTCTACAACGTTCACCAGAAAGGCCTGACATCCTTTTCTCATGCACTTTCTTGCTTGAAGTAAGGATAAAATCTTCTTAGGTTTTGTTAATTTTTCCCCAACAATAGTGTGAGTTTTACCATCTGCCGACTCCACCGTTATTGTCTTGGTATCGCAGTGAATTTTTGCACGTTGATGGGCTAGCCAGTCCATACCCAGCACAATATCAAAGCCACTTAAGGTCATAGGTAGTAATTCTAATTCAAACTTAGAAGTGTCAATGTCTAACTGGCAATTCTTAACTATCTCAGGTATACTTATTTCTTGTCCATTGGCAGTTTCTACTATATATGGGGTATCAAGTTTGTGTATGGTGCAATTCAATTTAGGTATGCATGCGACAGATATGAAACTTTTATTTGCACCAGAATCAAATAGTATACTGAGAAATTGGTTATTAACAAGGAACATACCAGTTACGACATCGTCGTCCTTTCGAGCCTCGTCTGCATTCAGCACAAACACCCGAGCATCTCCTCGAGGCGCTCCACCATCTTTTCCCTTGTTCTATACCCTTAGCTTTTTCTGTTTCCTTCAGTTTTGGGCACTCGGGTCTCCTGTGACCTTCTTCTTTGCAGTAAAAACAAATAACTGGTCCCCGACACTGCTCTGCAGCGTGTCCCATCTTCGATGACATTTTTGACATTCCACATCTCTACGGCAATGTACTGCATAGTGCCCTTTCTTCTGACAGTTTTGGCGACATTACAATCTCACTCCTACAGTTGTTGTGCTTCGATGGCCCATCTTTCCACACTTCTGACAGATCTTCACTTCCCTAGCCTTCTTGGAGTCTTCCCTATTCACTGTCTCCCTATTCTCAGCTTCCTTCCCTTTTCTTATTATCAAATCCTCGTTTTCCTCCTTCCACTTCATCTTTTTGATTCTACTTGTCTCAACCATTCCTCACTTAGAATTGTCACTAGATCCATGGCGGATTCCAGTGTATGAGGTCTGGCTGTCCTTACATTGGCACGGATTTCGGGGCTCACTCCCCATACAAACCTTCTTATCTGCCTATCTTCTGTTTCTGCCATGTGTGGTACCAGAGTTAACAGCTCATTGAAACGGTTGATATAGGCTTTGTAATCATTTATATCCATCCTCAAGTTGGTAAATTCGTTCTCTAGTTTTTCCGACTCACTTTCTGATATAAACTTTCTCATCACAATCCTTCTGAACCAACTCCACCTTTTCTGATAAACCCGATCCTTCCCTTTTGCATTCCTAATCGTCTTCCACCAGATTAGTGCACTACCTTTAAATGACTGAGATGCGAATCTTATTTTGTCTTCTTCTGCACAGTTACTAATTTCCAGCACTTCTTCCATCTCTTCCAGCCAGTTTAGAGTGTCAGTTGCACTCTTTTCCCCCTTGAAGATACTAGGCTTGCAAGCCATGAAAGCCTTGTAGGTGCAACCTCTTTTCTTTGCTCTTCTCCTGTCTTCTATGTCGCTTTTCTCCTCGTCAGATGAGTACTCTTCATAATGTTGTCGGTCTCTTTTATTTCTGGGTACAGATTCATACCGGGAGCTAACGGGTGATCTCGATCGCTTGTCATCTCGTCTTCTTCTGGTTCGACTGTGCTGACTTTCTCCTGATTTAGCAGGCATGCTCTCATCTTGCTTCATTTTAGCCAAGCACTCAGATAATGCAGCTGCTACTTCAGTAGCAACTATATCCCTTATCCTTCTTTCAGTGTCATTATTTTGGGATTCTTGTCGAATTGATGGATTATCGTGTTCGTTGGTGTCATGGGTTCGATCATCTTCTTGATGGGTAGCCATATTTGATCTGAAATAAATGTTTGCCAGAGCAATGGTTTATGATTAGGAGGTATTCTTAGAAATTTATGATATTGGGTGTATTCTTGGAAGTTTATGATTTTTGCCTTTTAATGTATATTAATTTTAGTACTTGTGACTACTTTTAAGAATTTTCCTTTGATCTGCCTCCACTATTAGATGGCTGTTTGAACCTTTCTTTTAGATATAACCCAAACTTGCTTTTCATTTCTGTGTTTGTACTTTTCTTTATTGGTGTATACATACATACATATATATATATATATATAAACATCGTCTTTGGCTTATTCATTAATCTCTTAGAGTTGCAGCTTATAATTGGAAGACTTTAGGTTCTTAAATTCGTCTGTTAGGTTTCATCGAGTCTTAGTGTACCTGTGGATAGGAATTGCAGTTAGCTAGGCTGAAACTACTATCGACCTTACACTAACTCTCCATAACCACCCAACAGACAAATTTCCTCACCCTAGTCGTTGTCCTTTAATGAATGCATTATTCTTATGATCGAGTTTAGGTTCAAGCTTAGGGCATTAAGGACTCCTAATCTGCTGGAACCTGTGGCTCTGATACCAACCTGTCACACCCCGCCCGTACCGCCTGACAGGCACGGAGGAGGTGTTGTGGAAAACAGGCTGTCCATATCAGATACACGCGGAAGCAACAGAAATATGATAATATTAAACAACGAGTTATTTATTTACAGACAGCCTACTAAGTTTTACAATCTTAAAAGTAAACATGATAATAATAAGTCTTGACTTAGCATCTTAACATAATACTAGTAACTGGGCCCGACTGTTCTTCATATCTTAATATTCACATATGCTTGACTCTTTGAAGGATCACCTATCTGAAGGATCCTACTGATTTCCTGTAAAAATTGAGAAAACAACTGTATCAACAACATTGATGTTGTTGGTGAGCTGCACCGTACCTGTTATATCAACTTTCAAAGCTACTGGAACTACAAACTTGCTTACATGTAATGACTAGAATTCAACCAATAAAATATATATAAGTCATGGGGTACAACACATGCACCAGAGGATTCTAGCATACTAGTTACGTAGTGATTATTTCACATTACATGCAATATATATAACTGATGCGTAGCCAGTAAGCAATCAACTGTAGAACCACAACTGTTAGTTGTGTTCTCAAAACTTTCAATAACAAAGATAAGGTAGCAGAACTCACTTGATTAACTTGGCAACTTTAACTGTGATGGTCTACTTGGTAGTCAGACTTTTATTAATATAATCAACCTAGGCCAACAATGATAACAAAATGTATTTGTTATAATTATATCTTGTATTAACGGAAATTCTGGGTTTCGTATTTTTATAAATTCTCTGCTTGCTATAGTACTTTCCTATTTGTATATGTATCAATTGTCAAAATGTCCTAACCTCAAGTTTTATTTAAATATCCTGTATTCAAACTGTTGCATAATGCAATACCTAATATTGCATGATGCAATACTGAGTATTCCGACATTCGCGACCCGCGAATGATGTTTAATCATATCCTGGAAAAATGGTGTGTTATGACACGCTTCAAGTTTTGTTAAACTCGAATTCTTTATGTTTTTAGGTTCTGTTGCATGATGCAACATTAAACATCTATAATATTTTTAACTTCGAAATTTCAAGTAATGTTGTTTAATCTTTATAAAACTGTTGTATATTGCAATACTAAGTATTTATAACTATTTTATTTTTGAGACTTCAAGTAAATGACATTTAATTCACATTTTATAAAGTTGTTGCGAACTGTTGCATAATGCAACATTAAATATCTAGCGGGTCAGACCTCCATCTACTCAAATTCAAACCTTGGTTTTCTTGTCTATATCCAATTTCCATAATCATTATTCTAATTCTTTAAGTTTTCTAACTTAGAGATTTCTTAATAAATCTAGTACTAAATTCTTTACCTTTTCAATCCAATCTTTACTAATCTATAACATGCATTACAATTATGATATTCTGATCGGTTTTAGCATGGTTTTAAGGCTGTTAACTTAGTCATGGAGCAAATCAGAATCGGGTTTCTTATTCTACAAAACTGCCATGCATAACCAGATTGTACCTTGTGCAGAAAAGCTTGTACAATCTGCTTCTTCTTCCTTGCGCAGGTGCAGAACAGCAAACAGCAGCCCAGCCCTTCCTTTTTCTCGAAAAAAAATCAGCCCTGCACCACCCCCCTTTCACGATTCCATCAGACCAACAACCCTTTTCCTTTTTACAGCCCTATACCTTCATCATTTAAATATCCCTTGAGGATTTAGGGTTCAAAACAACTTATGGTTCTACATAATTGAATGCTAGTTGATCTTGTTTACCTTGTATGAAGATTACTAGGGCTTGAGTTCCCTCATCCCTTGATGCTCTCGAAATCCCCCTTCCTGCTCGAATTTTTCTTCATCCATGAGTTTCTTCATAACCAAATCTTAAACCCTAGATTATTTTGATTCTTGAAGAAGGGACTTACCAGTGATTTGATGAATTGGTTCTTGCTAATCTCGAATCTCAGCCCTGTAATCTCTCTTTCTTTGATCGAAATTTTGGAAGGAATAGGAGTGAACTAGTGCCCTGCGATGTATGTATGGAAGAAAGAAGAAAGAGGACAAAATCCTCGTTGATGTCGCTGCCCCTCTAAAAGTCGCAGATCAGGCCTAAAAATCCTTAAGTGGGCTGCGATTTTTGGGCTTGTACATGGACTCCAAGCCTTATCCAAGTTTTATTAAATTTGTAATTGCTTTTCAGCCCATATGCTTGTTATTTGTTGTTGCTTTCGAATCCCGGTTCGAGACTTTTATTTATTTAAATGAATCCCGAATTTGAGTGTCACAGCATTCATTTAGAATTTGGCCCCGTGCTCGCATCTCATCAAAGAGTTTGAGAGCATCTCCACAACGTCCAACCCTAAATAAACCTTGTAACATGGTGCTGTAAGTGACAATATTGGGTCTCAAACCTCTTTTTGTTATTTCATGAAACATATGAAAGGCCTCTTCTATTTTCAGTTTCTTGCAATACCCATTCAATAAACTGTTATAAGTAATAACATCAGGGACCAAACCTCTAAACGTAAGTGAATCAAAAACAATCCTTGCTTTGCTCATTTCACCTCGCAGACAGTAACCGTCTATTATTGAACTATATGTCACTATGTTAGGACTCACACCTTTCTCAACCATGGTGTCTATAACAGCCTCCGCTTCATCCACCTTACCTTCTTTGCAATATGCATCAACCAATATGTTAAAGGTTTGTAAATCAGGAGATATCTTTTCATCCTCCATTTCTTTTAGCATCTTAGATACCTCGTCCCCACGACCTAAGAGACAAAGGCCATAAATCAGAGAGTTGTATGTGATGACATTTGGTAGAATGCCTTTGTCAAATACCATCTCTTTAAAAATCTTGAAAGCATCATCTATCATTCTGTCCTTGCAGAGACTATCTATGATGGTATTATATGTAACAATATTAGGCTTACAGCCTCTTTCATCCATTAGCCTGAGCAACCCAATGGCTATATCATTACTACCAAACTTACAAAGCCCTTTAATCATTGTGTTATACATAACTACATTAGTTTCACAAAGTTTATGTTTGATGAGCTTCTTGAACAATCTCTCGGCCTCAAGAATCCTATCTTCTAGCACGAGACCATCTAAGAGTGTACTAAATATGAACACATTTGGTACAACAGCTCGCCTGAAGCAGCAGCCTAGGAGTGCAAAACCGTCCTTGGTGCGATACAACCGACAACAACACCTGATTGCAATACTTATAGAGTACACACTAACAGGAACTCCGATGGCACACATTTGTTTACAAAGATCAAGGGAAGACGAAAAATGCTTCATTTTGGAAACAGAATTCAACAACTGAGTAAACTGAACAACAGATGGAAGGGGTCGTCTCTGTGTCATTTCATCGAACAGGTTCAAAGCATCTTCCAATCTTGTAACTTTTTGAAACTTAGATTGTGGACGATGATCGCCATTTGAAACGTAATCGGAGTGAAGAAGAGAAGCTAAAAATGTTGTGTGAGGATGGAATTCTAAACCTAACTGGATAGATGAAAGAGGGGTTTCTAGAGGAGGAGGAGGAAGAAGACGAGAATTGGTGATGAAATTACCTTTGAATTTGATGAAAGCTTGAAGATGAGAAGCTGTGCGAGTGATCATCGTCCCGTCCCGTGAGAGAAACAGAAACAGATACCTTTGAACTGATTCAAGCAGAGCTGAATTGATTTTCTGATTAAACTTAACATTCCCAATCCCCGCTAGGTCCATGTTAATCGGGTCAACCCGTTCGACTTTCGGGTTGTTGGGTTGGATTTGTGAATCTTATCCACAACACGACACATATAAGGTTTGGCTTATTAGAGTCGGGTGAACTGGGTTAGTCGAGCTTTACACACAAACACATTTTTATTATGATTTTGAATTCTCGTGTATCGTTTCAAAATAATGTATTAAGGTTTTTTAAGCTAGGTTTTCATCGTATCATGAAATAACTTGTAGATGAAATGAAACAATGCTCATATTGGTTGTTTGTCAATATATGCATAATTATGATCAATGAGCATCAAATTTGCATAGTACATAATGTTGACTAACAAGATTTGTGATCCGTGTGCCGTCGTGGGGATAATACGGACACCAACTTTTTTGCTAAGCTCAAACGACTCAATCGTAAATACAAAAAGACTACGTTACAAAGTTAACAATAAAAACCGAACGCTCATAGTGTTGAGTCTGTGACCTAAAATGTATGTTACAAGACTTCACCCGAGAAATTTAGGAGAATAAGCAAAAAATATATATATTCTTTTTTTAGTGGGGAAACACTGTAACGTAGGTTAAAAAAAGAAAAAAAAAATGAAGGGCAAAACGGTATATTCACTGTAGCACTTGAAGAAAAAAATAAACAAAATGGTAATTCACTTACAGGTTGCGTAATGCATATAAGGAGGTAATGAAACTATGAAAGTAAAACTTTAGATGGTCCATGCCCCATGGTAATGCACTTATGTTATATGACTAGTAGTCCTTATATTTACCAACTATGTTGACTTAATATACTTATCTTTATAATTTTAAAGAATGAGATATGTAGAGTTTTTGGAAGATGATAATTAAATATAAGGGATGATAAATTCTAGTTAAATTATAGGGATATGGATACCAAATGGGATGTGAATATTCTTACGAGTGGGTGTAACCTTATGCTAAGGATCTGCTTTCCATGTTACTACGGTTATTGTTTCTTACTGTTATGAATGCATACAATTGATTTATGTATGAATGGTTATTGTTTAGGCTACTTAAAAGTCGATTAGAGATTGTTTATTCGGGTAAGAAGTTGTGTTAATTACGACTAGAGTTTTAACAACCGGTTAACATATTGTTCAGATTAGCAAACCTTAGGTGAGTTTTTTGCTAGATAATTTCGATCGTCATCCACCGAGTTAGGGTGGATATGGTTAAGCGCATTGTGCGAGCTTTATACATGCATGTGTGGGATTATGGCTAGCAATGAGAGCTTCTAGAGCTTTCTCTATTCTATTAATTGTTTAATAGGAATTAGAGATAGAGTCAAAAGATAAATGCATTGGTTAGCAAGTAATCCATCCCCTATATATACGAAGTATGGTAAGGTTGCATTCAGTTTTTAGAGCAATAGTTTTCTAAAGGAAAAATGGATTTTAATAATACAGATTTTATCTTGTTGGCGGATAATAATACGAGTTTTAAATTTTTCTCACAATAATACGAGATTTGTAGGTATTGGATTCTAATAATGCACCGTTAGTTTTTTACTAACGGTGTTAGTGATTGCTGACGTGGTTGCTGACATGGATCATATATGGCATGTTTTATCAAGTCATCAAAAGAAAGAGACTTGTTTATAATTTCTTTAAAGATCAGCGGGAAAACAAAAACCTAACAACTTCTTCCCAAAAAAAAAAAAACTGATCTTTAAAGAAAACATAAATTCGCCGGCAAAAAACTGAAGCTCGCCGGTCAGATCCACGATGGCCAAAAAACAGATGCTCGTCGAAACAATCATAAGGTCAACACCAAAATCCCTAATTTTATTCATTGTAGACAAAGAACCAGAAACAATCACCAAAATCCCTATTTTATTCATCGATACAAAATTTTGCAACTCTAATTCAGATATATGTGGCGACCGTATCCGCCGATTTGTTTTCCCTAATCTGGTGATTTGTTTTCCTCTTCATCAATTAGGTCAATTGATGAAGGGTTTAGAAGGGATGATAAATCAGTTACCGGCACGGCGGCAAGGAGAAACGAAATCAGTCGGAATGATCATCGGAGTACGGATGTGCACTCGCTGGAACACACAAACACAGCAGCGGCGCCGCCTTTGCGGCGGAACCCTAGCTGCACCAGCGGCTGTCACCGCTTGTGGGTCACGGATTTTGCACCAGAAAATGAAGAAGGAGGAAGCTAAGAAGAACCTGAGTCGATCCCTATCTCCGTCGTCGGGAAAACGAGGTCGCCGGAGGGGTGCTGGAATGTCGACCTCCTTCTTCTCTATTTTCTTTCTTTTTTCTTTTTATGTCTATATTCTTCTCTATTTTCTTTCTTTTTTCTTTTTATGTCTATAGAAAATTAGAAATAAAGTTTATAAATATTACAAACTTAGTCCCTCTATTATAATAATTGTTATAGAAAAACAAATTTAATGCCACCTCAGCAACCACTAACACCGTTAGTAAAAAACTAACGGTGTATCATTAGAATCCAATACCAACGAAACTCGTATTATTGTAAGGAAATTTCAAAACTCGTATTATTATCCGCCAATAAGGTAACACTTGTATTATTAAAATCTATTTTTCCTTTTCTAAATAATAAAAAGTGTATTCTTTAATTCGTTTTGTTAATCGAGACTTGATTCTTGACGCCCTCTCATAAATATTATACTATTTTGGACTCATCTTATACATTCAGTATAAGTTTAACAAAATGCAACAGTAAATTACAAAAAATGTCATTTATGTTTTTACAAAATTATAGATTAGGTCCTTTAAGTACGTAATTACATCAGACATTATTTAAGTTATATGTTTGTTTGGGAAAATGTCATTTTCTCTCTAACCCCGTTAAAATCAGTCCGTTAAGTAAGAAGTACTTTTGGTATTTCACAATCTTAAGAACTATTTATGTAATTACCTTTAAATATTAAAAATTTATAAAAATCACCCCTATGTTTTCATTAGCTTTACCATGACTAATCAAGCAAAGAAGGAACTGATCAATCAAAACTTAAATCACATAAAATAAGAAAGGGCAAAACTCACTTTATTCATTAACTTCATGTGGCTAGAATACGTCTCTCTAAATCAGGAAAACTAACTCAAAATTCACTAGTATGCTTCACTCAAAATAGAGGGGTGGTTTTTATAAATTTTTAATATTTAGAGGTAATTATAAAAATAGCCATGAAATACCAAAACTACCCATCACTAAACGGACTGATTTTAGTGGGTTAGAGAGAAAGGACATTTTCCAAAACAAACATATAACTTAAAATTACATTACTTAAATGACCTAAACTATAATTTTATGAAAACATAAATGACCTTTGCTGTAATTACTCTAAATAAAAGTATAAAAGTATATGATTGCTAGGAGGACGTGTGATTTTGATGCTTGAGGCTTTATGTATAAGTTCATGTATGTAAAGGGACTATTGATGATGTTATGTTTAATACGATTAATATATAGTAGTCAGGTCTTTATGAGACAAACTTGATGGTCTATTTATGGGATAAACTTGGGCTCTTAGTGTCTTACACACTTTGATTTGTTCAAAAATGTTTCAAAGCATGCTCTATATGTAATATATATAAAAGGTTTATTGTATTTTAATAATCCAAGTTATGTATCATTGGTCGATAATAATTCCAATTACGTTTATTCCCTACAATAATCTGAATTATCAAGGTATTGGAATCTGTTGGACCTCCGTTAAAAATACCCTAACCCCATTAGTTCTTTGCTGACGTGGCATATAACGAGGGACTATTTTTGTAATTTTTTAAAATGGAGGGATGTTTTTTTAAATTAGTTATTTATGATATAAAAAAGAAAGTAGAAAACAAAGAAAAGAAGAAGAGAAAGAAAAGACCCGGTCCGTTCATCTCCGACGACACTCATCCGCTGGCGACACCCATCCGCCGCCACAACTATTATCTCATGTCGTTCACCATATCCCCCACCAAATAAATCTCTGATTCAAGGGTGGAGGACTTATGGAGGTCGATTAACTCGATGGTGATTTCAAGCCTTGATAATTCGGATTTCTTTAAACCGTGATGAACTTATATACACTTAAAAGTACCCACGTTAAATTTCTTTGATTTCATCCTAAGGGTGGGTATTCTTGTTGATTTCAAGCCTCGACAAGGTCACCGGAAAACCTTCATCACGCCGTTGTCGGAGCTATGGCAGCGATCTAGTCCCTTTTCCGACCTAGACTAACCTATCAAAAACCCTTTGTGCACCCCGCCACTGTGGTTCGCCGGAACACGGCTATCTCCGCCGTCTTTTGCCCTTCGCGAACCAGAACCGAGAGAATAAGGTGGCCTGAGTCATGAAGTCTTCGGATGTTGAGGTCTCCGGTCGCTGGGGCTGGCCGGAGAAGAGTCGCCGGAGGTTGCAGGGTCACCGGATGAAAGGAGGTGGTCTGACTTTTGAGTCACGGGGAAGGAGGTTTTGATTTTACAGAATAATAAAGTAAAAGAAAGTATAAAAATAGCCCCTCTATTTTAATATGTTAGTTAAAAAAATATATACAATGCCATGTCACCATAGAATTAACAGGGTTAGGATTTTTTTAACGGAGGTCCAACAGATTCCAATACCTTGACAATTCGGATTATTGTAAGGAATAAACGTAATTGGGATTATTATCGGCCAATGATGCATAACTTGGATTATTAAAATCCAATAAACCTATATAAAATGGAGGGGTGTAATTGTAGGGTTATTAATGATGTGAAAGATACAAAGTATGAAAGAACCAACATACCAACAACTCAAACCTCAAATGTGTTTTATCAATGAACAAAGGGGTTTGCTAACTGGCTCTCAAATCTTCATTTTCAGAAGGTTTTATGAAAATTACAAGAAGTTGAGTGGGGTTTTATTTGCTAACCAAATTCTTGAAATATCTGGAGTGAGCCAAGCATAACAAGTATTTACTGTGATTAAAGGGATGATATGAAACTTCAACTGAATCCATGCTAGCTGTCACTCAAAGCTTGTGAACGGCCTCTAGTAAAAGATCGTAAATATCATTTAACACTCAAAAGTTTACATGGAAATAATAAAAAAGAAACAATACTGACCACGAAAGTAACTAACCGGGATGACTGGCATTTGGTCTTAGTCCTTCAACACTGTCATATCTTGTTGGGTCAGACCTATAGAAAGATAAATTGTGAGAACATGTGTACTACCAGATTCGAATGAAATTTAGTTCAAATGATGAAAGAAAGACCAACTTTTTGGTCAAGAAATCCCTGCAGGTCAACTGATGTGATCACCATCAACTGCTAAACAGGAAGAATATGGTGATTCTATGCACAGATTCACTGCAGAAACCCATGGCATGACTTTAGGGCTGATCTACAATCGCAGGCCAAAAGAACTTGAATCTGTGATTGATCTCTAATACAGGGCTGATTTCAAAAAAGAACCACTTATGATCAAAGCTATGATATCCACTTTGTATATATCAAACTAAAACTAACATAAAAACATCATGAAAAAAGAAAAAAAAACAAATCACAAAGAACACACAGATGCTAGTATCCATTAAGTTAGTTAAACATCATTAAACTAAACAAAATACATACATGTAACGGTTTTGAACTCACTATACTGTTGTCTAAGAAGAAGCGTCCATCAATTCTTTTGGCACAAGCCTACCTATCAACTTAAGCACATTACTATCTAGTGAAGCAGCTGCAGTTTGATGATTTGATCTATTAACAACGATAAATTTGAAGCATCAAGTGAGTAACTTTTTCCATCCATTTCCTGCAAAAGCATCTCAACATCATCGTAATGTTGATTCTTAAGATCTCCTTGGAGAAGAACACAATAAGTAACATCGTTAGGCGGGCAACCACTCTCACCCATTTTAAGAAACAAGTGCTTTGCTTCCTTCAGTAGATCTTCCCTGCATAAGCCGGTAATCATCACTGTATATGTTCGGACATTTGGTTGCAAATCTTTTACACTAAGATCATGGAAAAGAGCCCTTGCAATATCAACTTTCCCACATTTGCTTGCACCGTCAATAAGGATATCGTACACCACAATATGAGAATTTAGCTTGCTATCACCCACCAAATGAAAAAAAGAGAGAGCTTCTTCTACTTGTTGGTTGTTGCTCGCATCTCATCAAAGAGTTTGCCTGCAGCTCCACAACGTCCAACCCTAGATATACCTTGTAACAAGGTGTGGTAAGTGACTATATGAGGTTTTAAACCTTTTCTTGTTATCTCGTGAAACATATGCATGGCCTCTTCTATTTCCAAATTCTTGCAGTATCCATTCAATAAGTTGTTACAAGTAATAACATTAGGGATGAGACCTTTAGATGCAAGTGAATCAAAAAATTTCCTTGCTTTGCTCATTTCACCTCGCAGACAGTAACCATCTATAAGTGAATTGTATGTCAAGTGACCTCCTACGACCATTCTTTCACAACCCAATCCAACCTAAGCTAACCTATTACACAAACCAACTAAACTAAATTTTTAACTCTAATTCACAACCCAACCTAACTAACATAACAATATTAAAAAAAAAATAAAAAAAAAAAGGTGAAGTTTGGCACTCAATCAGTATCTATTATATTGTGACACCCCTGAACGGTTAAGATTAGAGCGAAACAAAATCTGAATAATACACAATATGGTCGTATTGTGTTCGGGTCAGTCAGGTCGGATGAGCTGGCCGTATAAGATCTACGTGCTTTTAAAATGGAAATACGACCGTATGAGAAAAATGGGATACGACCGTATTAGCTTAAATGACAAAATGTAATTTTTCACCCCGTTTGTGCACAATTCATGGTCTTCTCTCTCGGTTCCTTCAACCCCTGGCCAACCAGTTGAAGCCGTGAAGCTCTGAGATTTCTCTGGGAAAGCCATCAAGAGTTGTGGTAAGATTCCTAACCATTTATGGCTACCATTTATGTCATTTGCTTAAAAATTGAAGCTAGTGATGTACATTTGGTTGATCTCAGTTGCAATCATAGTAAAAAATGAGAAATACAAGTGGTGATGGGGTGTAATATATTTATTATTGGTTTACTAAATTTTACTCGATTCAAAAGAAAGAAAGACATGGTTACGACCCGGGTTGTTCCACTGACCCGGTCGTGGCTTTTGGTTGTAGGTTCACATTTTTTTATTTTATTTTATTAAACACCAAAACAGCCAACCAACACATGTCTAACGGTGCTTGTTCAAAACTAACTTGATTTCAAGCTTTAGCGAACAATAAGGTTCTAGGGGTATGGCCCCTATACTGGGTCCTAAGGACAGCCTCCTGGCAAAGGTCTCGCGGCACAGTCAGCAAGCAACCTCGCAAGCAAAAAAGTCCGTTACTAGTAGAAAATGCATTATCAGAAGTAACAAACTTATCAACACTAACTAATTAATGAGCAACTGGTTGATCATTAGCAACTAGACAATCATCAGTAAGTGAGCTATCAGATCTTAGAAACCAAACCAGTGTTCAGATGATAAAAATTGCTGCTCTACCCAAGACTAATATTGAGTTTGTGTGTTTACGATCCCTGGAGCATAAAATAAGCAGAAACAATCTAAACATTTACATAGTTATCACAGAAGTGACAATTTAGTGTAATAAATGAATTGAAAGTATCCAAAATGTACTTTTAGTGCATACGAAGTCCTTTATTAAAAATTTTGGATTGTTAAAATATATATATCTTTATACTCACACTAGTGACTAGACACTAATTATTTATCAAAATCTTGTGAATGATTTGAAGGTTTTCAATCTGCTGAATATGATTAATTGAGCTCCCAGTTTCAACTTGCATACAATCTTTTTCTAAATAAAACTGGGAGTGACAACCAGATTCCATCTCTCTCACCCTGTTTTAAGATGAATTATGATTGTTACTAGTAATTTCCATTTTTTTTTTGGAAAGGCAAATTTTATTAACACACCAAAACAGGGGTAGCAAGATGCTAGCCCCCCAAACCACAAACAAACAGAATTACAATTGAAATTTATACCAATTATCCCAATTCACACTAACCCTTCTAGATCTATGTTTGACCCAAAAATAACTCAAACTTTTAATTTCCATAACGAGTTGATTTCGACCTGCTTATGACGAGTTGATTCAGGTAATGTTTAATTCTTTATCTGGTAAAAACTTATACAAAAAAAAACAAATCGAAAAGGAAACAAGATACATAGGTCCATAATGAATAAAATCTCCTAAATCACTTTATTAAAATATAGACGCACTATTGTTCATTAAAAAAAACAAAAAAGATAATAATGTCAGACAGTTTTTCAGATCAACCTGACCCTGTGTTTGCCCATGCAAAATTCCCATTTTAACCATTTACCCAAAACAGACAACCTAAAATTTAGAACTGCATTATAAAAATCAATAACATGGCATTACCATTCGCTCCATGCACTCGATTCGAAATCCAGAAAGTCAATTTTGTGAAATTAGGATTCCCAACCTTCAAAAGACAATGAGATGCAACATACATGATGAATCGTGCCTCTTAACAAATTAAAATCAACTTTCAACAACAGTTAGGAGACACAAGTAGTACCTTTAAAGCTAACAGAAGACCAATAGGTTCCAAGCTGCGTTGTCCTCGATCAACATAATCTACTAGAAAGAGATAGTCAATATATGAAGCATATAAATTAGCATGATAAGTTATAAGTTTTGAATAGGTAAACAACTTGACCAAATATTCAGGTTAGTCTGACAGTACAAACAGTAACACTCTTGGAAAAGCTAAATGGTAAATGCACTTCAAAGAGACAAAGACACTACATGGTGGTTTTTTAAAATAAAAAATTCTCATTTTTTCCCCACTTTATATAACTAAAAAGCAAGAATATCCACAAGTTAAGTAACTAACCCAGGACCTCTGGCAGTTTGGTCTCAGTCCTTCCACAGTCATACTTTGTTGGGTCAGACCTATTTAGAAAGATAAACAGTTAGAACATGTGTACTAACAAATTCAAATGAACCAAACTAGCAAGGGTTGACCCACATCTCTCTTTCTTGACTTCTTCACTCAATTTCTTAATCAAGAAGGAATCTATTCACTTTATTAAACCGCTGCAGGTGTGCAGGCTTCTAGATGATAATAAGAATCACCAAAACTCAGTTGATCAGTTGATATGCAGTCCTACATGAATACAAATCACTGCAAAAATTGAGGGCATGAGTTTAAACTTTAAAACACCAGGCCATAAAATGTTTATATAAACTGGGGCTGTTTTTATTGGAATATACATATTATTAGGGTTTATTGGTTTTCTGATGCATGGCTGATTCTACAAAAGAAGGCCTATGATATCCACTAATATAAAACTAGAACCAAAGAAAGAACATGTAAAGGTCTTAAACTCATTAAACAGTATATGCCACAGATATAGGCCAACTGAAATTGGAACAAATTTACTGCTTTCTACATTTTGTAGGTACAATCTTGATTTGCCATCAAACAAATATCTAGGCAGTAGTGTCCATCAATTCTTTCGGCACAAGCCTACCTATTAACTTAAGCATATTTCTATCTAGTGAACCAGCAGCGATTTGATCTATTAACAACGATAAAGTTGAAGCATCAAGCGAGTAATTTCTTCCATCCATTTCCTGCAAAAGCATCTCTACATCAACATAATGTTGGTTCTTAAGATATCCTTGGAGAAGAACATGATAAGTAACATTATTTGGCGGGCAACCACTCTCTTCCATTTTAAGAAACAAGTGTTTTGCTTCCATTAGTCGACGTTCTCCACATAAGCCACTAATCATCACACTGTATGTCCGCACATCTGGTTGCAAACCTTTTAGAGTTAGGTCATTGAAAAGATCCCTTGCAATATCAAACTTCCCACATTTGCTTGCACCATCAATAAGGATGGTGTACACCACAATATTAGAATTTAGCTTTCTATCATCCACCAGATGAAACAAAGAAAGCGCCTCTTCTATTTGATGATTGTTGCAAAGCCCATCTAATATTATTTCGTAAGTGACTTTATCTGGAAGTTGGCCTTGTTCTCGCATCTCATCAAAGAGTTTGCGAGCATCTCCACAACGTCCAACCCTAAATAAACCTTGTATCATGGTGTTGTAAGTGACGGTATTAGGTTTCAAACCTTTTCTTGTTATCTCATGGAACATATGCACCGCCTCTTCTATTTCCAATTTCTTGCAATACCCATTCAATAAACTGCTATAAGTAATAACATTAGGGACCAGACCTCTAGACGTAAGTGAATCAAAAACAGTCCTTGCTTTGCTCATTTCACCTCGCAGACAGTAACCGTCTATTATTGAACTATATGTCACTATGTTAGGACTCACACCTCTCTCAACCATGGTGTCTACAACAACCTCCGCATCATCCACCTTACCCTCCTTGCAAAACGCATCAACTAATATGCTATAGGTTTGCAAATCAGGAGAGATCCTTACATCCTCCATTTCTTTTAGCATCTTAGAGACCTCGTCCCAACGACCTAAGAGACAAAGGCCATAAATCAGAGAGTTGTATGTGATGACATTTGGTAGAATGCCTTTGTCAAAAACCATCTCTTTGTAAAGCTTGAAAGCATCATCTATCATTCTGTCCTTGCAGAGACTATCTATGATGGTATTATATGCAACAATATCAGGCTTACAACCTCTTTCAGCCATTAGCCTGAGCAACCCAATGGCTATATCATTACTACCAAACTTACAAAGCCCTTTAATCATTGTGTTATACATAACTACATTAGTTTCACAAAGTTTATGTTTGATGAGCTTCTTGAACAATCTCTCGGCCTCAAGAATCCTATCTTCTAGCACGAGACCATCTAAGAGTGTACTAAATATGAACACATTTGGTACAACAGCTCGCCTGAAGCAGCAACCTAGGAGTGCAAAACCGTCCTTGGTGCGATACAACCGACAACAACACCTGATTGCAATACTTATAGAGTACACACTAACAGGAACTCCGATGGCACACATTTGTTTAAAAAGATCAAGGGAAGACGAAAAATGCTTCATTTTGGAAACAGAATTCAACAACTGGGTAAACTGAACAACAGATGGAAGGGGTCGTCTCTGTGTCATTTCATCGAACAGGTTTAAAGCATCATCCAAGCTGGTGACTTTCTGAAACTTTGATTGAGGACGATGATCGCCATTTGAAAAGTGAATTCGGAGTGAAGAAGAGAAGCTAAAGATGAAAGAGGGGTTTTAAAAGGAAGAAGAAGGAAGGAGTTTGCGATGAAATTACCATTGAATTTGAATCTGATGAAAGCATGATGACGATGAGAATTGGTGCGAGTCATCATCGCCGCCGCCCCTAACGGAGAACTAGATATTGCTTCAACCTAGCACAGCAGCACTTACTTTTCATTTCAATCTACGAAGAAGAAGTTCTTATTAATTTTGTTGACGATTTCTTTTTGATACTACAACTATTTCTG
>JBCNJP010000014.1:11257583-11302583 GCA_039602395.1 Deinandra increscens subsp. villosa
CGAGAAAACAGCCGGTTCAAATTACGTAAAAACCATAAAAACTAGACATAAAAAACCGAAAAGCCCCCAAAAATCCGATCGAACCTGAACCGGTTTTTAAAACATTTCCAAAATGTAATATTTGTCAAATTTCCAATGCCACAAACAAGGGAGATAAAAATCTTATCCAAGCAAATGATCTGCCACATGTGAAAGCCTCGTTGGAACAAAACATCTCAAACCTAATCTGCAAATTCAGGCCGGCTCAACACCAACCACAACCACACCCTCATAAGGCCCACCACCCTCCACCCTCTCCCTTATGTTTCCCTCCAGCCACTCCCAAATTGTGGCACAAACAACCATCAAATCTCTTCAAGAAAATGGCTACACAAGCTTTGGCTTCATCATCTTCACTCACCTCCTCAGTGGAGTCTGCTAGGCAAATCCTTGGAGCCAGGCCACTTTTCACAACTTCAAGAAAGATCTCCTTTCTTGTCAAAGCTAGTTCCTCCCCTCCTGTTAAGGTAAAATATATATACATATAAGATATATGTATATATATATATATATATGTATATATATATATATGTGTGTATAACTGTATATTATATGTGAGTTTATTCTTGATGGCTTATTTTATGTGTATCAGCAAGGAGCAAACAGGCAACTGTGGTTTGCATCCAAACAATCTCTTTCTTATCTGGATGGAAGGTAATTTTTATGGCTAAAATTTTTGATTTTTCTGTTTTAATTCTATAAAAGAAAGATATAGATTGACTTTTGAAGTCAAAACTATGTGCTTTTTAGTTCCACATGATATCTAGAATTTTGTAGTAATCAAAGATTGTTCTTGCTTGGTACGTACTGTGATCAATTATATGTTTTGAAGATAAAGTTTTTCTTCCATCAAAAAGAAAATATAAGGAAAGTCACCAAAATAAACCACCTTTTCTTTTAACGTTGAGTTTTAGCCCTCCTCCTTTACAACTAATCATATTAGAACCATTAAGGTCTACCTTGAAATTCGTCTGGAAAAAATAAAGAAAAACAATATGGCTACATGAAAACAACCTATCCATTAAATACACGTGTAGAATAATATTAGGAGCCGACTAAAAGTATCCGCTAAATCTTAGCCGACAACTTAAAGGATTTAAGCTGACGGTTAAAGACGGCTAAATCTTAGCCGCCTATTAAAGTTTAGCCGCCTCTTCACACATGTATTTATTTGATTGGCTTTTAGACCCTTAGTACACTTTACGGTTTTTTCTGGCTCACCCTTAGTCGGTCTTGTTTATTTAACGAGCTTTAACTCAATGTTGAATTTGATGAAAACATTGTTTACTACTTTGGTCAGTACATGTTTTTTTAGTACATATTGTTTTGGTAGTCGGACGTTACTCATTTGTCGTAAAAAAATCATGGTTCAACACTTTAACATGTTTTTTTTTCTTTCTGGTGAATTCCCCCATAATTTAACTATTAAAGTCAAATCTAAATGCTTTTATCTTAAAGATTGACATGAATCTAACAAGTTGTTGTTTGTCTTTCTTGGTGTTCCGAATTGGTGTCTTTTGCTCCCCCGGGAATGGTTTTGGTGTCTTTATATATGTTTTCGTTGATCGTTCAAAAAAAAAGTCAGTTTTTTTTTCTTTTTATTAAAAGCCCAAAGTCAAAGCTTATGTACTCCTTTTTTCTTTACTAAAACTTTGAACTTTACAGTCTACCAGGTGACTTTGGATTTGACCCACTTGGTCTTTCAGACCCAGAAGGGACCGGTGGATTCATTGAACCCAAATGGCTAGCTTATGGAGAGGTTATCAACGGCCGGTTCGCCATGTTGGGTGCAGCGGGAGCCATCGCACCCGAGGTTTTCGGCAAGCTTGGGCTCATCCCAGCCGAAACCGCCCTCCCATGGTTCAGAACCGGAGTCATCCCCCCGGCCGGCACCTACAACTACTGGGCTGACCCATTCACCCTATTTGTCCTAGAAATGGCACTTATGGGCTTTGCAGAACACAGAAGGCTCCAAGATTGGTACAACCCAGGGTCAATGGGAAAACAATACTTTTTGGGATTGGAAAAAGGGTTCTCCGGGTCGGGCGACCCGGCATACCCGGGCGGGCCGTTCTTTAACCCGTTAGGGTTTGGAAAAGATGAGAAGTCAATGAAGGATTTGAAGCTAAAAGAGATCAAGAATGGGAGATTGGCTATGTTGGCCGTTTTGGGTTACTTCATTCAGGGTTTGGTGACTGGTGTTGGACCTTTCGAGAACCTTCTGGACCATTTGGCTGATCCAGTCAACAACAATGTGTTGACCAGCCTTAAGTTCCACTAGAGTCTTCTTGTCTTCTTGTCTTTCTTGTTATATGTGCAGAATTTCTGGAAATATTGTTGTTAGTTTGTGAAAAAATTAATGATATGTTAAGGAAACCAAAACCTTGTTATATGTAGTTATTACATATGTTTGTTCATGTGTGCACTTAAGGAAACCAAAACCTTGTTATATGTAGTTATTACATATGTTTGTTCATGGGGCGGAGATACGGAACGGAAAAAGATTCACTGGATATCACGGGACAAAGTAATGCGGCCTAAGGAGAATGGGGGTTTGGGATTGTCATCGCTACAAAGTATTAACGCGTGTTTTTTGTCGAAATGGGCATGGCGATTTAAAACGGAACAATCTAATTTGTGGAGAAAGGTTATTAATGGCATTCATTCAAGGGTTGGTGCTAATTCTTTCTTACCTCTGGGCTCTCGTTCCTCTGGTGTTTGGAGGGACATTAATAAAATGTTGGGGGATTTGTCTGTGGGTGGGGTGAACATCCAAGAGAAAATCGTGGAAATGCATGGAGGATGGAAATGGACTGGAGATAACTCTGTTGGAAATCAGGCCCCTAATCACACTCTAAAACTCACGTAAAAGAGAAAGAATTACTACTTCAAACTCTTGTTCTTTCTGTTTTTTATCAAATAAAACATACAAATACTTAAATAGAAAAATACACCCTTGCACCTAAAGAAAAGGAAACTAACTGACCCACTAACCCACTTCCTAAAACTTAGCTTACCACTTCAAACATAATTAAACATGTGCATAATATAAAACTCATGGATAACTTGTACCCATTTGACCCATGCTCAACTCGAACCATCAAGATTAATTCAACATTCACCTCCTTAATCTTGATCTCGGTTCTTAGTTCATACTATATTCTGCAACAATCTTGGTCTTCGGTCACCTTTGTCGGTCTAGTTTAGCCGCCGGTCTTTTGATGCAGCTTTACGGTCTTCTCGGTCACTGCTACGGTCTTTCATTCGTGCTTAACGGTCTCATCGGTCTTAGCCAGAACTTAGTTTCCAGCCACGGTCTTTTTCTCGCCGGTTCTACGGTCACGGTCTTCTTCTCCGGCAGAGTCGGTCTACACTCGCTGCTGTGATCAGCAGTCGGTCTTTCTTTCTTGCTTTTGGTTTGTGATCTTGCTATCACTCTTTTCTTGTTCACACAGAACACTTCTGTCTCCTTCGCATCACACGCATAGAACCACTTGTTGCTTGCTTGCTAGCTATGTTGCTACTCTTTCGTCCAACTCACAACCTACTTTTTTTTTCTTTGTTTCTAGCATACTACAAGCAAAAATAAAGGCATGCATCTGACCTACCCACCTATTCTCTTTTCTTTTCTCTGTTCACGTAGTACTAGTAAAAAGAAAAAGAACATTTTTCTTTCTCCCAATGCAGTACTAAACATCACAATTGAGTGATATATTTGCTTTGTTTGACTTTTTCACCTGACACACCTGTTATATGACAGGTAAAAGCACACCAGACAAATCGTTCTTCTTGAATCACTAAACTACAAATCTCTTCCATTCTTTCTCTAAATCGCACCACGCAAGTTCTTGGCATCGATCACACAGATCACCAAACTTCTCCACTGCTTCCAACCACACAGGTATCTATTTTCTTCTCTGGATCACGCATTCATGTAGACCCAATCACACAGATCAGATTTTTTTTTCCGGTTTCACGAAGAAACTTTCTGCTCTTGACGTCTTCTTCACATGGGTCTCCATCAACCCTTTTCTTTTCCTTTCAGTTCACTCAGAACCTGCTGCACCCTTCTTTCCTTCTTCTTCAGCCCCACAGCCTAGAGGGCTGCTCCATCTCCTTCCAAACGCCCCTCAAAACAGCTTCTTTTAACCCTAGAGCTCTGATACCAAATGTTGGAAATCAGGCCCCTAATCACACTCTAAAACTCACGTAAAAGAGAAAGAATTACTACTTCAAACTCTTGTTCTTTCTGTTTTTTATCAAATAAAACATACAAATACTTAAATAGAAAAATACACCCTTGCACCTAAAGAAAAGGAAACTAACTGACCCACTAACCCACTTCCTAAAACTTAGCTTACCACTTCAAACATAATTAAACATGTGCATAATATAAAACTCATGGATAACTTGTACCCATTTGACCCATGCTCAACTCGAACCATCAAGATTAATTCAACATTCACCTCCTTAATCTTGATCTCGGTTCTTAGTTCATACTATATTCTGCAACAATCTTGGTCTTCGGTCACCTTTGTCGGTCTAGTTTAGCCGCCGGTCTTTTGATGCAGCTTTACGGTCTTCTCGGTCACTGCTACGGTCTTTCATTCGTGCTTAACGGTCTCATCGGTCTTAGCCAGAACTTAGTTTCCAGCCACGGTCTTTTTCTCGCCGGTTCTACGGTCACGGTCTTCTTCTCCGGCAGAGTCGGTCTACACTCGCTGCTGTGATCAGCAGTCGGTCTTTCTTTCTTGCTTTTGGTTTGTGATCTTGCTATCACTCTTTTCTTGTTCACACAGAACACTTCTGTCTCCTTCGCATCACACGCATAGAACCACTTGTTGCTTGCTTGCTAGCTATGTTGCTACTCTTTCGTCCAACTCACAACCTACTTTTTTTTTCTTTGTTTCTAGCATACTACAAGCAAAAATAAAGGCATGCATCTGACCTACCCACCTATTCTCTTTTCTTTTCTCTGTTCACGTAGTACTAGTAAAAAGAAAAAGAACATTTTTCTTTCTCCCAATGCAGTACTAAACATCACAATTGAGTGATATATTTGCTTTGTTTGACTTTTTCACCTGACACACCTGTTATATGACAGGTAAAAGCACACCAGACAAATCGTTCTTCTTGAATCACTAAACTACAAATCTCTTCCATTCTTTCTCTAAATCGCACCACGCAAGTTCTTGGCATCGATCACACAGATCACCAAACTTCTCCACTGCTTCCAACCACACAGGTATCTATTTTCTTCTCTGGATCACGCATTCATGTAGACCCAATCACACAGATCAGATTTTTTTTTTCCGGTTTCACGAAGAAACTTTCTGCTCTTGACGTCTTCTTCACATGGGTCTCCATCAACCCTTTTCTTTTCCTTTCAGTTCACTCAGAACCTGCTGCACCCTTCTTTCCTTCTTCTTCAGCCCCACAGCCTAGAGGGCTGCTCCATCTCCTTCCAAACGCCCCTCAAAACAGCTTCTTTTAACCCTAGAGCTCTGATACCAAATGTTGGAAATCAGGCCCCTAATCACACTCTAAAACTCACGTAAAAGAGAAAGAATTACTACTTCAAACTCTTGTTCTTTCTGTTTTTTATCAAATAAAACATACAAATACTTAAATAGAAAAATACACCCTTGCACCTAAAGAAAAGGAAACTAACTGACCCACTAACCCACTTCCTAAAACTTAGCTTACCACTTCAAACATAATTAAACATGTGCATAATATAAAACTCATGGATAACTTGTACCCATTTGACCCATGCTCAACTCGAACCATCAAGATTAATTCAACAAACTCAGGAGCTTTTACGATTAAATCTCTTCGAAACATTCTGCTGAACTTGAGTTGTGATGGCCCCCCATTTAATTTTGTTTGGTGCAGGTGGGTCCCTGCGAAGGTCAATTTGCTGGTTTGGAGGACGTTGCATGATCGGTTACCCACTCGGGTGGCTTTGAGTCATCGAAATATTCCGGTGGGAAATACTTCATGCGGCCTTTGCGGGGAAGGGACTGAAACGGTGTCTCATTTGTTCACGGGCTGCGTTTTTTCTGATCGGGTGTGGCAACTAGTGGCGCAATGGTGCCGGCTTCCTGCGGTGTTTGCTTTCTCGACGGCGGATCTTGTTAACATGCACAAGACCTGCAGTCTCCCGGAGTGGAAATCTAAGGCGGTGAATGCAATTTTTCTTAACGGTTTTTGGTGTATTTGGATTGAGAGAAATAAGGCGGTGTTCAATCACAGACCCCCCTCGTTGCAACGGGTGATGAGCGAAATCAAAAATTGGAGTTTTTTATGGTTTGTGAATCGTTGTACTAAACAGTCCCCGAGCTAGGCTGATTGGTCTTCCTTTTCGTTGTAATGTTTCGGTTTCGCGGCCTCTAGCGCCTTGCTAGTGTGGTCCGCGTTTTAAACCAATTGTTAAAAGGGGTTTCCAAAACCGGCTCCAATTTGGTCTATAAACCGGTTTTAGGAGAGATCGAACTCAGTCAGAATCGTCGGATTTTAGTCGGTTCCCCTCGCTACATGTATAAATGGGAACCGAACCGGTTTATACCTCTGGAAATATATTTCATTGTCTCGCAAGTATTGTTATAGATAACGCAGCAAATATCTAACATATCAATAGATACTTTTAAAGTTTTCTTATATATTAATCACGTATAATGTATATCGTTATCATGCAAATCTTATTGTAAATGCAAGTCGTTTAAATTGACGAGGATATTAATCACGCATGGTGTATGTGGTTATCACGTAACTACGTAAGTATGAGTAGATTTTAATAAATCCTGACAGATTCCAAAATGTTTTAAATTGTTCTTCCGTTTAGTTTTTTTATCTAGTTTTTTTTATCACGCAAGTCTTATAAAAAGTAACGCAAAAAGTAAATATAATTCATCTAATGATTTTTCATACGTTACCATTATCACGCATGATATATTTCATTATCACGCAAGTATTGTTATGTATTATTATCCTATCGTGTTATCCTACAAATTGTATCGTGATATCGTTATATCAATTACAGCTCTTACCGTACATTTCTTCCATTATCTTGATATACGAATCTAACAATTATGTTCATAAATTCAAGACTAATTCTATCGTGATTTCAATCTAATTTCCTATTTATACATACTAATTCAAAAACAATGATAATCTAATTTTTTATTTGTATTTCATTTGTATTGACTTGTAATTGAATTTTATTTTATTTGTAATTAAATATATGTGTTAAATTTTATTTGATTTGTAATTAAATTTTATTTGATTTGTAATTAAATATAGGGTTCATTGAGATAAAATGTATGATTTCAACTACCCTTTGGCCACTTTCTTTTTCCAAATATATGTGGCTAAAACACAAATATACGTGACCATATAATACCAAAGGTCACGCTTTTTATATCTTAACGTGGCCGTTGCCACCATTTGGCCACGCGTATTGAGACAAAATGTATGATTTCAACTACCCTTTGGCCACTTTCTTTTTCCAAATATATGTGGCTAAAACACAAATATACGTGACCATATAATACCAAAGGCCACCCTTATTATATCTTAACGTGGCCGTTGCCACCATTTGGCCACGCGTATTGAGACAAAATGTATGATTTCAACTACCCTTTAGCCACTTTTTTTTCCAAATATATGTGGCTAAAACACAAATATACGTGACCATATAATACCAAAGGCCACCCTTATTATATTTTAATGTGGCCGTTGCCACCCTTTGGCCACGCGTATTGGGACAAAATTTATGATTTCAGCAACCCATTTGGCCACGTTATTTCATATCATATGTGGCTAAAACACAAATATACGTGACCATATAATACCAAAGGCCACGCTATTCATATTTTGACGTGGCGGTTGCCAACCTTTGGCCACGCGTATTGGGACAAAAATTATAATTTCAGCAACCCATTTGGCCACGTTTTTTTATTACATATGTGGCTAAAACACAAATATACGTGACCATATAATACCAAAGGCCACGCCATTCATATTTTAACGTGGCCGTTGCCACCCTTTGGCCACTCGTACTGTGACAAAATGTATGATTTCAGCAACCCTTTGGCCACGTATTTTTATAATGTATGTGGCTAAAACACGAATATACGTGACCATAAAATACCAAAGGCCACGTTAACCAAACACATGTGGCCGTTGGGACCCTTTGGCCACGCTTTTCTGAAGAATTGTTTGATTACAACAACAAATATTAGTACCCTTTAGCCACGCTTATAGGTGGCTTCAGCCACTGATATTGTAACGTGGCCGTAGGGTACATATGGTCACGGCACCTATAGTGTCGGTTGGAATGGAAAAAAAAAACGTGACAAAACACCTTTTGTCACAGTTTTTTTCCGTGGCCAAAGGTTAGTTTTGACGTAGTGCAACTTCGAAGTGGATGATTTTGCAAAGAGCAATGGGATGCATTTGGGAAAAATGACACCCATAGCTCTTAAGAACAGAAATCAAGAAAGAGGACAGGGGATATCGGACATTGCACTGGCGAAAAGCTGAAGTATAAATGGTTACTCAATCAGGCGTCGCTCCGGCACGATCCTCTGGCAAAGGAACCCTAGGGTTCAAGGTTAGAGGAAAGTCAAAATCCTTGATGAAGGCCGCGAGCTCGCCCCCGGTTAGGACAGACGCAACAGAGGAAAGGTCAGATCGAGACATTCCGACGAAGAAAAAATGACTAACCTGTGGAAAAACGGCACAAATCACAGAAAATCACCGGCAGTTGTAGAAGAAACGGATACCCCCTTTTTCTCCCCTCGGCGGTTGATAAATAAGAGGAAAATTCATCGGAATACGAGATTCACTCCCATAGCGACACGTGTCCGACCTGACAAGTAAACTGTCCTCAACCACCAAACATGTTTACAGCTGTTAAAAAGGGTAAAAAAGTGAGGGTAAAAGAGAAGTTAGAAGGCCATTAAAAAACTAGGCAAACGGAAGGGGCCGCATAATGGACCAAGGCCCGTCAAAGCTGAGACTCTAGTGTTCTTCACCTTTGATTTTCGAACAAACTAGAGACTAGGGGGGACTTGTTAGGATATACCCATGAATGGCCTCGAAGAAGCACAAAGACTCAAGAAAGGACGCATCTGAAGCTTAAAGGAGAAGCGCTTGGGGCGGAAGGGCCCGTGTGATAACAAAAGGAATTAAAATATTCCTTAAAGGTACATATCCGACAGGATTGGACTGGCGCTGGCCTCAGGAATAGGCGAGCGGCGATGTGACGGCTTCAAAGGACAAAGGGAGCCAGGGACGGGCTTCCTGGACCACAGAAGGGCCTTCGTACGAATAGTGTTCCATGTCGTTAGGAGAAGCTGCACGTCATGGGCATTAAATGCTCCCTGTAGCATTAAATGCAAAGAAGAGAGCTTCGGGTATAAAAGGAAAGGGTAAGCCAGAAACAAGCTAAGTTCTCTCAACTCTCTAAATCACTTTCTACTATTCCGGCTTACTTCTGACGAACAAACTCTCACTCTCACTCCGGAGCTTGGCCACGAAGTCCCCCTTCGGGGCCCTTCGTGTCAAGGCTAACGGTGTGTCTTATTTTGTAGGACACTTCAACACCTTGCAAGACATCTTGAAGTCGCTAACCAGAAAGAATACCACACCCCCCCCCCCCCCCGGGATTCTGGGACGCAACAATGACCACTTGAGTCAATATTATTATTTTCTAACCAGCCTGTTAAGGTTGTTTTCTTAAGATAAGGGTTATGAACTATACATTCTAAACTTTGAGAATCAGTAAAAGTGATATTTTGGTTATTTTCTAAATATACTGCCAGAACTTGCACAACAGGGTCTCTTTCATGTATAGGAAAATTTAAGATCCGGCATGACGCTTCTTATGGACATATGAAGCGACCGTCTAAAATTTTATAAATTTCATCTACATTTTTCACTCTACGTGGTTGTGAATGAGATAAGTTCTAATTATTAGGAGTTATAGCGAAACGTATACGATCAGCACCTTTAGAAATGTATTTAAATAGGTATTTGATTAACATACTCCAACCACAGTATTCAACATTGATATGAGCAACAAACCTTAGACATAATAATTTATTATATGGAACTACATAACCATTATCTATCTGTTTTCCATTCTTGGTTAGAGTATGTCTATCTACACGTCTCATGTAATGTGCATACCCGTTCTTATCAATAGTAGTAGATTCTTCATAGTGTTTAGGAATTTTTTTGGAGCAAGTATCGGTGGACATACATGGTGCTTTAGTATTACGTTTACCACATGGTCCATGGATCATTAGACCAGTGATAATATTATAAAGCTCAAGTTCTAGTACAGGGTCAGGGATCTCAGCAGATATGAACTTATATAGATCATCAGGATCTCTAATATTAAAAGGGTCAGTAACCCATAAAAGCAAATGACAATGTGGTAAACCCCTTTTTTGGAATTCAATTGTGTAAAGGTCTGTCCGAAACAAAAAAATGAAGGACACGTCAGAATAACGAAAGAAGAAAACTGTAAGCTGAAACAGAAATAAACAAAGGGTCAGGAAAGTAGATTACGTGCAGATACGGTACCGAAAGGTTCTGAAGACTTCAAGAAATGTACCATTGATTTAACCTTGATACGAAAAACTCTAGCTATCATTTCTGGATGATCCTGAGGCTGGATTCCAGAAAACTGAGCAATGTATCTTTGTATTTCAAGCCACTTAATGTTACATGTGAATGTTATGAAATACTGTGGATTTTCATGGACACGAAAAATGACAATTGCATCCTGGTAATGTTTATACATGTACCTTGGACCACCGGTGAACGAAGAAGGCAGGAAAATGCGCTTACCTACCTCATGACCTTCAGTGTCACCTTGAGATATAGCATCATGTATGCCTTGTAACAACTCATTTCGGAACTTATTCTGATTAGATCTAAGATATTCTAGACGACAATGTTCGATACAAACGTATGCGTCAACAACATATTGTTGAAAGAGACCTCCACCATGAAGTAAAAACAAATAGATATTAGCACGATCATGTATAATATAGCTTTAATACATGTTCATTGTAAGCTATTTTTGTTTTCCTTTGTGACAATATTTAAGATCTTTAGACCAACCACTGTCACCATAAGAAAATAATAAAGGATATTGAAGTGACATGTATGAAGGATGTAATTTGCTTATTCTCTTTATTACATCATCCTTTTGACGAATTATAATATCATAATCGTCGGAAACTGAATCAGTTTCTAATACAATGGCACCTATGCAACCGGTGCAGGAAGATCATATGATAATTGATATTGTGAATTGAAAAGAGTAACAACAAAAACTCAGGAGTGTTATGATGAAGAATAAGATCTCTAGCAGTACAGAAAAGTTTGACTAATTGATTACAACTAGCAAGCACGTTAATAAGAAAGATGGTCTTTTACCATCAACAGGACATAAGGTACCAATTTTGTGACAAGCCTGGCCCTCTACTTTAAAGATATAAGCTCCTGAGCCTTCATTTACAGATTCATCTACATTTGCACCAAAAGATGTCACAGAAAACACATAGTTATATTGATGAATATGTTTTTGAAAATCAGTCTGAGCAAATAGGTATTGGAAAAGTGAAGGTGATGTTATACGAAGAGGCAATTTAATATCACCACCCTTACAACATTGATGATATTTAGGGCATTCGTTAACATCAGAAAAGTAAAGGCGTTCATCTGCCCAAAAAAGCGCAAAGCAATGTTGACAGACATAGACACAATCACCGTTATCAATATAAGATGACGAAGTCTGAGTTCGCTGTGATATTAATGTTGCCCTTACATTCATTTGTCTTGATGAATGACTACCTACACTGTCATCTAAATTTGTATTTATATTCTTCCTTTTCTTGGTTTTAGACATTGATAACTATTAAATGTAATACTAACTATGTAATAGTGAGTAGATAGCAAACAGAGGCAAAACTATAGATAAAAACAGAATAAGGATTAGAACTGTAAAATGAAACAGAAAGCTAACCTTTGCTCATGATGAACATAAATCAAACATTAAGAGCAAAACCAAGACAACTGTAAAATGAAGATAATAATCATATAAGTGTATATTAACATAACTACTACTTATAATTGAGAAAATAGGTAAATTTGAAATAAGACAAATGCAATACCAATGAAGTAGAATGCAGAAACAAAAACCTGACAATTTGCACCAACAACATACAAATAGTAATCAGATATACAAACATACAAAAAGTACTCAGATATACAATTAACATGGTCATTATGTTATACATAAACTTGTTCAACATATTTGGTAAAGATCCCTAACCAAATGACCTAAACATATTGAAATTATGATATGAATGTTCAAAGATACAATATAGAACAGAACAAAATAAGATATATGTTAGTATAACAAAAACAACGAACACAACAAAAGAAAAAAATTCAAGTTCATCATCATCAGAAACATAGCAACTGAATGTTATGAAGTAAAAGCTGAAAATGAAAAACCATAAATAAAACTAAATGCAAAAGTAAAAAACCGAGAAACAATCCAAATATATAAACAAAACAAAACTGAGAGTTAAATAAGAAAGTGAAAGCATTTCACCAAACACCTACCATGCATATAGAAAATTTTTGAATTAAGCAATGAAAAAAGAGGGTTAACTGTAACCGAAAACGTTGAAATAAACATAAAGATTCATAAATAAACATGCACTTAAAACTTTGTTCATCTATGCTTAAAGGTCAAAGAACTTACATATGATAAAACACGTGTTGTGCATGTCCAAAAAACCAAAAAGAAGAAATAAAAAAGACAAAAACAAAGAAAAACACATCTCAAGTGTAAATCTAAACAATGAAAAGACATGCAATCCAAATTAAGAATGCGTAACCTATAACTGAAAAGTGGAAAATCAAAGTAACATTGTTAGGAAATCAATCAATCGAAACTCAAATTGAGACTAACATATCGAATGAAAACGGATCAATGATCTTCATTATTACAAATCAAGTATGAATTTACACAAGGAAATGAGATACAAAAGAAAGGAAACTGAAAAATGGAAGTGATGATATCCCTGTGCATCGAACCCGGGTTTTATATCCGTAGCTAACGGTCACATTAGCAGCTAACAAACAAGTTACATACCCAGCCCTCGAACTTTAGCAAACTGACAAATAACACCCCTGTACTTATACCAACTTGTCAACCAACATCTAATACCTCTTAAACCTTCTAACCACATAACAAGCTAACCCGGTTAAAAGAATTAACCTATGAACATATCACTGATCCATAAATACACAGATTTTAACTCCATTTCATAACAATCTCCACCTTGGAGCTAAAATCTTATCTCAACTTGGTAGCAACAAGAAATTCATCAAGCTATGTTCATAAAAGATTCACATTAACACTGAATGCCAGCGGTTCAATGAACTTACACATTCTAGTGTGTGTCACTTCTACAAACACAGTTTAGAATAACTGTTATTGATTAACCAACATTGAGTAAGTCAAGACAGAACTTAAATTTTCCAAGAGGTATTACCTTAGTAAGCATATCTGATGCATTTTCTAAAGTATCAACCTCTCTAATTTCAAGTTCTTTCCTTTTAACTACATCCCTTATGAAATGTAGTTTGACATTTATATGTTTAGTCCGCTCATGATGGACTTGATTCTTAGTTAGCTGCACAGCACTTTGATTATCACATACAACCAAAGATTCCACATTCTTGCAGCCTAACTCAATCAAAAAACCTTTAAGCCATAAGCATTCCTTTGCAGCATCTGTCAAAGCCACATACTCTGACTCAGTGGTTGACAAAGCCACTATATGCTGCAATGCAGCCTTCCAACTAACCAAAGAACCATGAACTGTAAAAGTGTACCCAGTCCTGGACTTTCCTGTGTCTAAATCTCTTGCAAAATCTGCATCACAATATCCTATGACTAAGTAGTCCTCATGAGTATAATCACCTAAGATCAGACCCACATCCCTAGTACCTTGTAGATATCTTAGGATCCACTGAACTGCTTTCCAATGCTCTTTTCCAGGATTTGATATAAACCTACTTACCAGTGACACTGCATACCCCAAATCAGGTCTAGTACTCACCATTAGGTACATTAAACTTCCAATTACATTGGCATATGGAACCTTATTCATGTACTCTTTTTCTTGCTCAGACTTAGGGGCATTCTTAAAAGATAATTTGAATTGAGGACCCAAAGGACTACTAACTGATTTGCAATTACTCATATTGTAATCCTTCAACACCTTGTCTATGTACCTAGACTGAGTTAACTTCAACTGCCTATTGACCCTGTCTCTGGTGATCTCAATTCCCAGTATCTTCTTAGCTGGTCCAAGCTCTTTCATATCATATTCTGACCTCAGCATTGCCTTTGTTTCTTGAATTACCTGCACATCTTTACAACACACAAGCATGTCATCAACATACAACAACAAATATATAAATTTACCTTTATCATACTCCTTGATGTATACACAACTGTCATACATACTCCTGTTGAACCCATGTGAAGTAATATGCTCATCAAACCTGAGATACCACTGCCTAGGTGACTGTTTGAGCCCATAGAGAGACTTGAGCAGTAAGCACACTTTACCTTCTTGACCCTCCACCTCAAACCCTTTAGGTTGATTCATATATATTTGCTCATCAAGAAACCCATGTAAAAATGCTGTTTTTACATCCAACTGCTCAAGTTCATAATCCCTCACAGCAGTCAAAGTCAATATCAATCTAATGGAAATATGCTTCACCACAGGTGAAAAAATTTCATTATAATCTATCCCCTGCCTTTGTGTGAAGCCCTTAGCCACTAGCCTAGCTTTATACCTAGGCTTCTCCCCTGGTAATCCTTCCTTTACCTTGTATAACCACTTACAAGCCACCAATTTCTGATTTTTAGGCCTATCCACAAGTTTCCAGGTACCATTCTGATATAAAGAGTCCATTTCCTCTTCCATTGCTTTGATCCACCTATCCTTATTAACAGAAGTTATGGCTTCTTCATAAGATATTGGATCATGAGAACTTTCCTCTTCTGCAATGTTGAACACAAATGCTGAAATAACAGTTGTATTTCTAAATCTAGCAGGAAGAACACTGACCCTTTTACCCTTGTTCTTGGCTATGCTATAATCATCAGTTGGAATAGGTTCACTTTGATCATCATTAGACTCATTATCATCACCATCAGACCCACCTTGGATATTCTCTTGATTTACACCTTGTTTTCCCATCTCAGCATCCTCCACCTCAATTTGAACCCCTTCATGATTGTCATTAACATTCTTTCCCTTCTTCATAACATCCTGGTACATAACACTTTCCCTGAATGTAACATTCCTACTCAAGATGATTCTAGGACTACCCTTATCAAGACCATATAATCTATAGCCTTTTACACCCTCTGGATATCCTACCATAATACACCTTTGAGCTCTAGGATCAAGTTTACCTTGACTAATATGGGAATAAGCTAAACAACCAAATACTTTCAAATTGCTATAATCCACTACTTCTCCTGACCACCTTTCCATTGGCACTTTCATGTCAATAGCAGAAGATGGAGATCTGTTAATGAGATAAACAGCTGTATTAACAGCTTCTGCCCAAAAAGTTTTTGGTAATCCTGAAGAATGAAGCATGCATCTAACCTTTTCCATAATTGTTCTATTCATCCTCTCAACAAGCCCATTTTGTTAAGGGGTTCCAGGTATGGTTAGATGCCTTGCTATGCCATGATCCTTGCAATATCTATTAAATTCTCCACTACAAAATTCAAGCCCATTATCTGTTCTTAATTTCTTGACCATTTTACCCTTTTGAGTCTCAACCAGAGTTTTCCAGTCCTTAAACTTACCAAAGGCTTCTGATTTCTGCTTGATACAATAGACCCACACTCTTCTAGTAAAATCATCAACTATGGATAAGAAATAGTTGGCACCCCCTAGAGATGAGACTTGTGATGGACCCCACAAGTCAGCATGAACATACTCAAGAGCCATTTGAGTCTTATGCTTTCCTCTAGCAAATTTAACTCTATGAGCCTTTCCCATTATGCAATTTTCACAGAACCCAAACTCAGAGCTATCAAGATCATGTATAACCTTCTGCTTCTTCAATTCATTCAATCCTAATTGACTCATATGGCCTAACCTTTTATGCCATAGAGCTGCCTTAGAAGTAACCATCTGTTCACTAACAGCAACCATATCTTCTTGACCTTCTAAGCTATCAAGAATATACAAGTTGTTAGTCTTTCTAGTGCCTGTCATCACTACCATAGATCCCTTCAGAACTCTTGCCTTACCATTCTTAAGACTAACACTATAGCCTGCACTCTCAAAAGTCCCTAATGAAATCAGATTTTTAGCCAAACCTGGGATATACCTAACATCAGTTAACTCCACCTCAGTTCCATTAGTCAACTTAAGGTTAACTGTTCCATATCCCTTAATAGTATATGGCCTATCATCTCCTAATTTCACTTCACCTAGACTTTCAAGTTTTAATTTCTTAAACACAGACTTGTTAGGAGTCATATGGTAACTGCACCCTGAATCCATGATCCAAGACTTAGTACTTATTTCCTTAGATACAACCAGAACTTCTGCACTTTCATATCCACCATCAGAACTATCATCCTGTGCAGAGTTCCCATAGGACCTATTTCCATTGTTGTAGGACTCACCTTTCTTTTTCTTATTCCTCTCAGGGCATTCTCTTTTCAAATGTTTCTCTGAGCCACAAATATAACATTTTCTTTTGAATTTAGACTTAGATCTACTATTTGACTTAGGCTTGTAGGATCTATTTTCAGGCCTACCCCTAACCACTAATCCATCACCAAGATCCTCATGATTTTCTGATTTCTTATTCAACTCTCTAGAATTCAAAGCTGCAAGAACATCAGCCATTGAAACATCATCTCTACCATAGATTAAAGTATCAACAAAATTCTCATAAGATTCTGGTAAAGAGGTTAGTAAAATTATGGCCTGATCCTCATCATCAAGCTTAATGTCTATGTTTTCAAGATCAAGAATTAGTTTATTAAACTCATCAGTATGACTCTCTAAACTCTTACCAGGTTGCATCTTAAATGTATACAGTTTCTTTTTAAGATATAACCTATTAGCCAAAGATTTTGTCATATACAGAGATTCTAACCTGGCCCAAACTCCAGCAGCAGAATCTTCTTTTGTGACTTCACGAAGAACACGATCACCCAAACTCAATATTATTGAACTATGCGCCTTTTCCATTACTTCTTTCCAATCAGCATCTTCGTAATTCTCAGGACGATTGGCATCACCCTTCAATGCATCTGCTACACCCTGATACACAAGAAGCGCTCGCATTTTAACCCTCCACAGGTTAAAGTCGTTCTTCCCGTCGAATTTTTCGACCTCATACTTCGTGTTCACCATCAGATCAGATGTAATTGAAATAGACGACGCAATTGTGATCGAGATTGATCCCCAATTTCACCAGAATCGTTTGCGGAATGAATTCGAGCCAACCGGTGGCTCTGATACCACTTGTTAGGAAATCAATCAATCGAAACTCAAATTGAGACTAACATATCGAATGAAAACGGATCAATGATCTTCATTATTACAAATCAAGTATGAATTTACACAAGGAAATGAGATACAAAAGAAAGGAAACTGAAAAATGGAAGTGATGATATCCCTGTGCATCGAACCCGGGTTTTATATCCGTAGCTAACGGTAACATTAGCAGCTAACAAACAAGTTACATACCCAGCCCTCGAACTTTAGCAAACTGACAAATAACACCCCTGTACTTATACCAACTTGTCAACCAACATCTAATACCTCTTAAACCTTCTAACCACATAACAAGCTAACCCGGTTAAAAGAATTAACCTATGAACATATCACTGATCCATAAATACACAGATTTTAACTCCATTTCATAACAAACATTAATCGAAAACCTTTAACAGCGCCGTACCTTGAGAATCGCTAAAGATAAAGAAAGAGCAAAACAAAAAAATCGTACCTTCAAAACCAACGATGGAAGGAAATTGAGAGTGAAATACGAATCCGCCACATTTACTGAATTGAACTTGTTATATACATGAACATACGTGTAACAAATAAGAAGAAGCTCAGCAATACGTGTAATAAAAACAGAAGCCCACGCAAGAGAAGCAATACGTGTATAAGCTATAACCTAACATAAGAAAAAGAAAAAACCAAGTAAAAAAACGACATCCCCAAGGATAGAACCAGGGTCCCAAACAAAGAACAGCAGAGCAGTATCAAACGAACCAAATCCACGAATGTTAAAATTATTGATCAGACAAATACATAACTAATTACACCAACGAAAATTAAAAAATATCATATCATATCATATCATCATCATATCATACTTATATATAAAAGAAAAGTTTTTAAGACACGTGGCGTTACCATATTCCATTCTGGAATTATTTTCCCGCCACTGAAAAATCACGTGGATTCTTCATGACCCGACCCGGCCTCTATTAACCCGACGTCGATGAAAAACCTAAATCGCTTTTGTCTCCTCTTTTGCCCCCAAATGGATTGCGGAGTGATCTTGACGACGGCCTACACGACAGATATCATCTTCACAGCAACCTCTGCTCTTCACGGCGACTTCTGCTCTCATCTTCACGGCAACCTCTGCTCTGACATCGGAGACCCCAAAGAAATCCGCAATCCATCAAGGTAACGTATGTTTAACCCTAATCCTCTCTAACCTTCCTATTCCTATTGCCTGAAGAATCCGATGAACCCTACAATTCCGATCGCTTAGTTCTAACTTTTGTGAACGATATCTTTCTCTTTAGCGAACGGATACGTGAATGCATTGCAGGCGTCTCTCGCTCCCGTTCATCTGTGTCAGGTAATCGCAGCTTTTATAATCGACAATTTTTTTGAAGGCCCCCCAACATCATGTTCTCTAAACCAAATGAATTAGGAGTATATTCATTTGCTTTTGCATGCTCTAATGTGTTATTGATCCAACCCCACTGGGTTATTTGCCTCATTTTCTGTTGTATTGCATTGATTTTAAACTAATTGTGTTTAAAGAATACCCGTTTGCATATGTTGATTAAAGTTATAAAGCCCTCCAAGTGTTTGATGAAATGCTTCAATCAAATTGTAGAATTTTTAGCATTTATTAATTATTACAACCGTATTATCGGTGTTTTGGTGTGCCATTCACGTTTTGAATTAGTGGAATTGTGTTACAAGGTCATAATTCCCGAAGGATGTACTTTAAACTCATTTACATACTCAAGGTTCATTTGTTGTTTTTTTTAAAGTTAAAGAATTTAGATTGATATACTATTTTGTACCTCTTTTTTCAGGTGTTTGGATGCTTTTAGAAGATTGACTCCAGTTTTTATCTTCGTTTAAATGTCGCTACTCTTCATTATCACAGTCGCATTATTCTTGGGCTCTGTAAGTAAATCTCATGATCATCTTCTACCATGTTCTTTACAATATTGAAATCGACGTGCTTTTTCCTAATCTATTTGTTTTAGAGAATGTTTGGTGGATTCTTGCTTATTTACAATTCGTAAGCATGATGTGACATATTTCCTGATTTCTTTGAGCATAAATTGAGTGAAAGTAAATGATACAGTTTTAGGTTTTTCTGTAATGTATCTATGTCATTTGCTGAAATCATAGCCCAAAAGATAAAAGTTTTGAATATTTTATGGTCTTGAATTAGACGTGATTTATAGTGGAGAATAAATGCAGCCAAATGTGATGATTAAAGGTTCTCAGCAGGATCATAAATGAAAACTCTTTGCACCAGGTTAGTCTTTAAGTTCATCTAATTACAAAATAAAGGTTACAACTCAGTCCGACATACGGGGCAAACGGGCAACAAGCTGCGCCGCAAGCCCTTTTTGAAAAGCAAAACCTAAGCGGATGAAAACAAGTTTCTTAGCTCTAGGAGTCACTATATTTTTAATATTCAGTTTAAGTTCTCTTTATATTTTTAATATTCAGTTATCTATATTTATTAGTAATGTTTAAAATTATTTATGATGCCAAACAGAGGATGATCACGAAGGTGCTGATCACAATATGTACTCAACCGATTTTCTTATGGACTACAGTTATCGGATTTGCCATGTCACATGTTGGTTTTAAAAGTCGATGTGCCAGTTATGCTACTCAGAAATATTGATCAGAAGAACGGTCTTTGTAACGGTAGTCGACTTCAGATTGTGAATCTTGGAAGCGTGTCATAGAAGCTAAAGTAACCTCCGGAAACAACATCGCTGTATGTTTTGGAATGACCATCAATAAAAACGAGGGTCAGTTACTTTCGAAGGTTGGATTGTATTTAAAGAAACCCATGTTCAATCATGGACAATTTTAAATCACATTATCAAGAGTGAAAAGCGAAGATGGACTCAAACTTCGGATATGGATGAAGATGGAAAACTGAGAAACCAGACATTAAATGTAGTATATAAATCAATATTTTCTAATTTGTAAATTTTAGACGTTATTTTTTTCACTTTAATAGTTTTTCCTATTATTCAAGTTACAAAATTCAGTCAAATTTGTATATTTCATCACAACTATTACATTTTTTAAACGTCTGCCGTGCGATAGAAAAGTTTTGAGACACATGTCATTCTCACACTTAATCTCACAATTGTTTTCCCTCCCAATCATTCTCTCTTATTTTTAGTTTTTTTTTATTTCCATGGCAATAAATAAAAAATATTTATTGTATAGATAATCACCACCCTAATTAACCAATTATATGTATTTCTATGACAATAAATAAAATATTATTATTGTAGGGATAATCACCATCATAATTAATTAATTATTTTAAAAAAAGCTCTTTTTTCTATTAAAAGAAAATTTTTGGATATATATATCCGACTTTTTATTTATTGCCTCATAAATTACTTAGTAATCAATTATTTAATTACTAAATTAAATATATAATATAGTTTACTGAATTACAATTCCGACTTTTTATTTATTGCCTCTTAAATCATTTAATAACTAATTATTTAACTACTAAATTAAATATATAATATAGTTTACTAAATTACGGTGTAACAGCTCCATAAAAGTTCTATTTATTTTATAGTTCACCGATTATTTACTTTAACATTTTTCTCTTTATACAAGTTTCACTTTCTGTACTCTATTACCATTATTAATTTTTTTAAACCCCAACCCTGCGATACATATATTTTTCTAAATATTAACCGTGCGATGCACGGGGTATAAAGCCTCATAAATTATCTAATAGCCGATTATTAAATTACTAAATTAGATATATAATATAACAAGTTCCATTTTATGTACTCTATTACCATTATTAATTTTTTAGATCCCAACCGTGCGATTAATATATTTTTTAAATCTCAGCCGTGCGAGCGGATCCAGTATGTATCCACCGGGTTCACGGGAACCCAGTGGATTTCGAACTTCTAGTGGAAATATATATATAAAAAAGTAGGAGTGAATCCTTATATAGATTAAGAGTAAATCCAATTAACAAACTCGTTCTAGCTTGGTTGGATAACTTCCGTACCTATATGGTTGAGGTACTGAGTTCGATTCTGTACCTCTTCGTTTTTATACCTTTTTCTTTTAATTTGTGTTGGTAAATAAATAAAAAACAGTTCCATTGCCGAGTCTTGAACTCGCGTCGGCCAAGTAAAGAGTAGTTGTCGTACCAACTGGACTAGAACTAACTATTGTTAACATGTTGCTTTGGTTTACATTTATACAAGTCCAACTATAATAAAGATTAAAGAGAAAACATAAAGTAATTAGTAATAAAAAAATAATCATTTGGTTATAACTTATACATGTTAGAAGTAATAACCAATTATTAAACGAACACCTTATCGAAGATGTCAATAAGATTATAAAATACACTCGACCTGACCCGATCAGACCCGAACCGATTAAACTGGAAATTTTGACATTTAGTTATTAGAATTCCGACCACTGAAAAAAAAGGTGAACCCAGTGAAAAAAATTTATGGATCCGCCCCTACACGATGTATATAACTAGTATATATATATAATCGAGGTTTGCTGCCACGTGTCAAGATCGATGACAACATGACAGCGTGGCACGCACAATAAACTTTGTGTGAACACCTAAGCATTCACAGTTGATAATAAAATAATAGTCTTACTGACTTGACTGTCAACGGGTGGTCATGAAACCCCGGTCTCTCACCCCCTACTAACGGGTTTCTTCCATGATTACAGATTCAAGACTATTGAGAGATCAGACCCTTCTAACTATTGAGAGATCATACCCTACTAGCATGACTCGGAAGTTTAACCCCGTCTCTTCCACATTGTAGGTCGGTTTCATACCCGGATGATCATCCCAAGATAACCCGTTTCTACGACTGTAACATAAACATATACACACTGTGTAAATCAGCATGCAAGCCCAAGAAAAAATAATGAAAATACCCCATTTTAGTGTACCGAGTAGTTGGTGTTTGTTTAATAGGAAATACTCAATACCTTTAATATTGAAACTTGATAATAACTGCACGTGCATAATATTCTTTCGATCGAAATCATAAAATATATATTTTTTAGTCATGATTGTCATATGTTTACCATTCAAATAGGATTCACTTTTGTTTCCGAAGCTTATTGAAGAAAACAAATTTATGTAAGCAATAAACAATTTTGTTTTCTTGAAATTATAATTTTTTTTTCTTTAGACTATGTTTTTTTTTTATACGTATTATAGGTTTTTGAAAGGGTAACAGTTTCTGAATTTGCGTTGGTGGTTTTCGTCCTTCTCTTTTTACTTACAGTGTGTGGGTTCGACCCTTTTCATTGTCATTCTTTTTATTTCTTTTCTGGGGCACACGTGTACCTGTGGGTACATGTGGTTGCTTTTTGTTATTACACGTTTCTGAGTACGTGTTGTTTGTTTGTGATTCCTATTTGAGCTTTCTTGGAGGTCATTTTGTTCTTTCTTTTGCTGCTTCTATTGCTCGCTTCTCAGGTCAATTTCTGAAATCGTTTGTCTTTTTTTACTTTTTATTTCCGGATTTCGATTGTCTTCTTCCCTGCGGTGAAGTGTCGTATTCTCTTAGCAATTGCATGTCGGATTTTCGTTTGATTTACAGTAAGTTCTTATGATTTTCTGTCGTTTGTTGTTCGTTTTTAGTTATTGTTCGCTTACATTGTCTTTCTTTTCGTTACAGTCAATTTCATTTGACGCATATCAACTGTTTGATGAAATGCCTACTGTTTTGTTTCATTTGGGTTAATTTTTCCCCCCTGATTGCTAACCTTCATGTGTTTTTTTTTTTTTTTTTTTTTTTTTTTTGACATTCACATGGTTGTCACGAATTGTGTCCTTGCTAAAACTGAACATGCATGCTCTGCTCCATGAAATTCTTTCTCTTGCTTCTGGGGCTTTTAGAAACTTCCGATAGTTTAAAAGAAAATGGCCGAAACATTTGATGTTCTTGACATAGAAGCCACCATGAAATTTCAAGGAAAATGAGTTGATTTTTGGTTTAGATAACTCTCACGTGATATACACTTAGAACCATGTTTTTGGTCTTCAATTTCTCTCCTGTTTTTTTGGTATACGATCCACAGGAATTACCTTTGTAACTTTGCTTCTTTTCAGTTGTTTGGGATCATTATTTGTGCTATTTTCTATTTCAGTTCGATTTCGTTATTTCGTTATTTCGTTTTTACCATTGATCGTATTTTTGGGGTTTTCCTTTCGATTGTTTACTTTTTGCTTCTCTTTGAAGTCTTGCAATCGTTCATGACTGTTAGATCATTTTGAGGTTGTTGATGAGTAATTTGTTTCAATTGACGTTAATTTAAAGTTTGGGTATCTGCATGTTTATGGTTTTAATTTAAGCTTTGTTTGAAACTTTGGCGTTAAGGTGTTTGTGTGTTTCTTAAATCCAGCTTTTCATTTGTAAATGCATGTCAAAATTTTGGCGTTATTGCTTTCTTTTATGAATTTAGTATTACCATTTTCAATCTTGATGTTGTTACTAATTTTTCATGACATCTTTTGTGGTCGGTTTTATTTTCATATTAGAGAGCTTATATACTTATTTTGCTAATTTGCAGATTGTTAAAGTTGCGCTCTAGAGTTGAGGTGACATTTTATGTATTTATCTTAGTTGTAGATGTATATAATAGTACATTAGGCTTTCAATAAGAAGAGAAAGAGAATAAGTCATGTGTTGAATTACTTATTTTCCTTACATATTACTTTGTTAAAATTTTGAAATTGTTTTTTTTTTTTTTGGTGTTCAGGGACTTTGTTTTTAAATTGATATTGTTACTTTTATGGTATTTTAGATATACGGTTTTTTATCCTTTGTTATTGTCTTTGTGTGAGCTACAACATCTTTCATCAGGTCTATGAACTTCATTCTTTATAACATCTTTCATCAGGTCTCTGCACCAACTGATTTTTGCATCTAAAGTTTCCGTTAATGTAGAAGTTCATTCATGCTGTCTTTGAGAAGTCTATATCTGAAGGCCTCCCGGGACTTATTTGGTATTATCTCTGTCAGTTAAACAAATATGTCATCATTATCAGTCATTATTCAAACCTTATAAACTGGCTTTGTTTTTGCTCTTTACTACATTTTATTATTTTTGCTTGGCTCAAGTGTATACTAAGTTTATTAGAGAACTTAGTTGTTTAGCAAATTACTCTCTGGTGTTCAGTTGTTGGTTTTCAGGTTTGTTCTTACTTGCTTTGCTTGCTGTTTGTACATTGCCTCAGAATTGAAGGTTAGTTCCACATTTGACTATCTACTTTTGCTGATGAGATTTAGATTAGACGTTTCCAGGTGTTTTCTCTGCTGTTTTGTTTGTGTCAATTATATGGGTTTTAAAGCGTTTTAAAAATAGTGACTTTCGTACGTATAGTTGCAAATAAGTTTTTGAGATTCAGTTATTGCTTTCATGTTTGCTGATAGTTGCTTTGTTTGTTGTGTTTCCTTTCCCTTTGAATGTTACTTTCATAATTTAGTAGCTCCTGTTTATCACTATCCATTGTGATTATTAAAATTAGCTGTGTTTTATGTTCTTTGTTATTTTATTACTTAGGTAAATTCTGTTAAACTACTCAAACCTTATGAATTAAATAACAAAAGCGTTGCTCATTTCATTATGGTAAGAAGTGTTGCTCACTTTTCACTATGATTTTGACATGTTTTTATGATATTTACTTTTAATAAACTGAAACAGTAGAGGTGATGCTGACCATTAACTTAACAGATTTCGTTGGTGATTCCTCTGGTTTTTGTCATTTGGATGTCAAAGTATTTTACTCTAGGTTATGTTTTTGTTATGTATAATTTTCGGTTGTTACATTTTTTTGCTTCTAGGATTCTCTTTTTATCGTCTTTCCAATGTTTGTTATCCACTTTCTGTTCTTGTTTATTTTTGTCATTTGGGTGTCCTTTTGTCTTTGGTATTACTTTCATGTTGTCATTTGGGTGTCCTTTTGTCTTTGGTATTCATTTCATGTTACATATATTGTCATTTATTACTTCCATGTGCTTATTATAGGTTTGTATTCCGATTGTGTTGTTTTTGACAAGCTTTTTTTTTGTGAACGGCAAAGTTGTTTTTGACAAGCTAATGTGATATACTTTTCTGTGTCTTGCAGTTTCTGTTTATTGTTGTTGTTCGCTTACTCATAAAGGTAAGTTACTACTTCTGTTTTTTATATGTTTGTTTTCTATTTGCTTTAAGTTACATACGGTTTCTATTTGCCTTTAGAGTAAATTGTTATACAATATAGTTAAAAATAAGTTCTATGTCCATTTTCTGTTTCTGGAATGGCTTCTAATAGTAAAAGGAGTCGTGAAAGTCTAGATTCAAGTTTAGGTCGTCAATCGTTGCGATAGGTAAATTTACGTACAACATTGCGTTCATAGCGTGCATCAACTTCCTCTTCATATGCAGACAATGGTTAAACACCGGAAGTGTTCTCTGCAAATCCAACCATTGCCGAACCTGCTTTTGCTGACACAATGACAAGCAGCATCTCGCAAGCCCTGTGACACCTGCAGGAAAAGCACCAAAAAGGCATGCTGTCCAAGAAACAGGTATTTACCTGCATTTTGAAAAATACACTTTAGAAAAATAACTAACAGGACAAAAAAACCGAAGTGCCACTACCAACTGAATTATACAACTTATGTTAACTACACTTCCTCTGCTTTCGTACAGCAAATGTATTTTAACAATCTTTCCATCACGTGTTTACACACAGATGTTACCCCAGTGAAGAAATTCAGAGAAAAGGAAGCTTAGAAAGCTCCCTCTAAGCACCACAGGGAAGAATTTTTGCTGGAAAAGGAAAGCGTAGCTGTTAGATAACAAGCAAGCCATCATCAAAGCATTTTTGTAGACTCTTTTGTGGCAATTAAGAAGCAAGCCACTTTGGTTGTCCATGCAACTGTCAAACAAAATCTTTTGTAGATGCATATAACTATATGTATATCCGATGTGCATGAATGAATAACATACATATAACTATAATAACAGCTCAGATTTACTACCCGCCGCAAGGCGCGGGTCTATTTGCTAGTTTGATACAACAATAAATTAGTTAATATTCCTTTTGGTTTCACACAATATTATTGACCGACGGAATTCCAGCGGTGGAATTCCAGCGGTGATAGCTCTAAATGTTTGAACTCCTGTCGATCGCTCTTTTGCTTGTGTCGGTGCTTTTTGGCATGCATCCCTCCCTCACGAATTCATGAACCGATGAGTCGACCATGAGCATTTACTTTGTTTTGTCATTCAACTTTTCTGGACGGCAATTAGTCAACTGAATGGCACGTTCTCGAATTAAAGCTTGTACATTTTTTTTTGAACGACGAATTTTATTAAAAGGCAGAGCCAACTAGCAAGGCACTAGAAGCCGCCCACAGGGCATTACAAGGAAAAGGAAGACCAATCCAACCAACTAGGGGATTGATCGTTACATCTACTAACATACCAAACAACACTCCAAATTTTAATATCACTAATCAGTACCCTTTGAAGCGATGGCAGCCTATGATTGAAAATTGTTTTGTTTCTCTCAATCCAAATGCACCATAACCCCGTACGAAAAATCATGTTCAACGCCTTAGACTTGCTTGAAGGTAAACCCGACTCTTTATGTATGTTAGCAAGATCCCACACCGAAAAGGCATACACCGCCGGAATGCGACACGACTGAGCCACCACCTGCCAAATTTGGTCCGAAAAAAAATCATCCATTGAATAAATGGGAAACAGATTCAGTCCCTTCGCCATATAAACCACAAGTCACCGAAGAGACCCCCACGTTTCTACTCGCCAAAGCTTCCCGAGTAGGTAAGCGATCGTGTAACGCACACCAAACCACCAAGTTAAATTTTAGAGGAACGGACCTACACCATTCAAAGTTAAAACCAGGAAAGGAGATACCCGAATTCAGCAAGACGGAGCGGAGCGACTTCGTAGAAAAAACACCACTTTCATCCTTTGTCCACCTCCAAACCCCCTGTTGTTCAACGATGCATCTATTATTATATTATTCAATCAAATTTTATAGATGAATAGTAGATTTTTGATTTTTCAAACTTTGGCCACGTAACTTTGATGTTTTGACGTTTTCTACCCTTAAACTTTTACGATTTGTTTTTTTTTCTTTTTAACGAAATAGTAGACTTTTAGTTTTCATAATTTGACCACATTATTTCATACTCTTACGTTTTGTACCGTTTAACTTTTAAAGTTTTTTTTTTATTTTAAGTTTTGTTGTCTTTATTTTGGCCACGAAACTTTTAACGTTTCTACTTTCGTTTTTAGTATATTTTTATAGTTTTATACTTTCACTACAAAACTGTTAAACTTTTACGTTTTATGCCCCTTAACTTTTTTACCCTCTAACTTTTAATTTTTTTTTTGTTTTAAGTTTTGTTGTCTTCTACTTTGGCCACGAAATTTTTAACTTTTATACTTTCGTTTTTAGTATATTTTTATAGTTTTATACTTTCACCACAAGACTTTTAGACTTTTACGTTTTATACCACTTAACTTAGTATATTTTTATAGTATTATACTTTCACCACAAGACTTTTAGACTTTTACGTTTTATACTCTTTAATTTTTTAATCCTCTAACTTTTAAATTTTTTTTTGTTTTAAGTTTTTTTGTCTTCTACGTTGGGCATAAAACTTTTAACTTTTCTACTTTCGCTTTTAATATACTTCTATAGTTTTACACCACGAGACTTTTAAACTTTTATGTTTAATACCACTTAACTTTTTTTACTTTCGTTCAGTATACAAATTCAACTCCACAGCAACGCACGGGGTGGGGAAACATCTCGTTTAAATTCACCCCAAATTGACACAACCCCAACATTGACTTGTGAATACCGCTCCAGACACCCGACGCACAGTTGTGCAAAGGAATGAAATCGTTGGGATCAGGCCCAGCATGAATGCACAAAATAACCTTCCGCCACAATCGGTTTTGTTCCTTCTTGAACCGCCATATCCATTTTGCAAGCAAACATTCGTTTAAGGTCTGCAACGACGAGAGACCCAGGCCCCCGTTCTCCTTCGGACAAAGAATTTTTTCACGGAAACCCAGTGAATCCTTTTCCGATCGGAATCACCACCCCATAAAAAATTAAATCTAATGCTCTCCTAGGTCTTCAGGACGTTTTTCGGCACCCGGAATAGAGAGAAAAAATAGGTAGGAAGGCTATCGAGAACCAATTTGATCAATACCAATCTTCCTCCCATTGACAAATGTTTAGATTTCCACACAACATTTATTTCACTGCTTAGGAGATAACCGCCCCCCCCCCCACCCACCCACCCACCCAGCGCCAGGATAAAACATGTAGCCTTAAAAGATCCCAAACTCTTATTCAATTAAACCAAGAGGCTAACTATTAGACTAGATTATGTATCATGTCAATATTGTATAGTTTAGGGTGTGAACTGTAATCTGTATACCTATAAATATTTGTGTAAATGAATGGAGAGGCAACTTTGGAAATCTATCATGGTATCACGAGAATTCGGGAATGCCAAAATCTTTTCCTGATTCCTCTCCTCCTCTCCATCCCACGTTCACAACCCCAAAACCCTAGCCTCCTGTTAGCTGCTGTCACCCCTTCTTCCTTCCTAATCCATTTTTTTCGATCTCCATTACCTTTTTGTTCCGTCTTTCTCTTCACAATGGACAAAATTCACCCTGCCTTGGCTGTTACCAACATCAAAAACTTCATTCCTCTAACCCTCGAACTCAATGCGGATGAGTACAATTCATGGGCTGAACTCTTTCATATCCACCGCCGAGCGTTCCAAGTCATACACCACATTATACCGGAAGAAGCACCTCAATCAGAGACCGCATACGCCGGTGCCGAGAAGACCGAAACAGAGTCGAAAGAACCCTGGAAGAGACTCGACTCGATGGTACTTCAGTGGATCTATGGAACAATATCTCACCGTCTGATGAGACAAATCTTGAAGGTTGACACCACCGCCGAGAAAGCCTGGAAATCTCTACGCGGTATTTTTCTTGACAATTGGAATGCTAGGGCAGTTTACCTTCAAAAAAAGTTCTCCAACACAAAACTGGACATGTTCCCAGATGTCTCCTCATATTGCGAAGCCCTCAAGAGCCATTCTGATCAATTGGAGGATGTTGGATCTAAAGTTGACGAACATCGTCTCGTTCTACAAGTCATTGCATGACACAACAAAAAGTTTGATGGGGTCGCTATGCTCCTACAACAAGTTGATCCATTTCCCGACTTCTATACCGCCCGGTCCAAAATCATCCTCGAAGAGACGCGGACGGCTCAACATGAGACGCCACCCACAACCCTAACCAACTCCGCCACCTCTTTTCAGCCTCCTCCACCACAACCACAGCCGACGCTACATGCGTTCATCAACGGACAACCTCCTACCCCACCCCAACAGAACCGTCACATGCAAGGGGGAGGGGGACGTGGCTTCTTTGACAGTAAGGGAAAGGGCAGGGGCAACTATCGGGGTCATTCTCTAATGGCTCCTATTTTTAACCCATGCACACACTCTCCTACACACCGGCATTTAATCAAGATCCGTAATGGTATATGGATACGGGCGCTACTCATCACATGTCCAACTATACAGGTAATCTCTCAACTTATGTCAATAATAGCATTCCGAACCATGTAGTCGTTGGAAACGGGTTTCACATTCCAATTAATGGCACTGGTAATTCCATCCTCAAACCACCTTATCCCCCACTTAAAATCAATAACATTCTTGTAGCTCCAAAACTAATCAAAAACCTTTTATCCGTTCGTTAACTTACCACCGACAATAAAATATCTATTGAATTTGACCCCTTTGGTTTTCTTGTGAAGGATTTCCCGACGCAGATTCCTATCCTCAGATGTAATAGCACGGGTGCTCTTTATCCTCTCTATTTGCCTTCAAGTCAAGTCACCACTCCATCCGCTTTTGCCGCCTTGTCACAAGACCTTTGGCATCACCGCTTAGGCCATCTGGGCAACTCTATGTTACTTATCTTGAATAATAAACAATTTATTTCTGTTTTGAAACCTGTGAATTCTCATTTATGTCAATCGTGTGTTTTTGGAAAGCACATTAAGCTTCCTTTTTATGATTCCTTATCGTCTACTACTTTGCCTTTTGATATAATACATAGTGATCTGTGGACCTCACTCGTTCAAAGCTCGAGTGGTCACCGTTATTATGTGCTATTTTTAGACGATTTTACCAATTATCTGTGGACGTTTCCTTTACTACAGAAATCAAATATCTTTGAAATCTTTAAAAACTTCCACACTTTAATTCACACTCAATTTGGTCACAACATAAAAACACTACAATGTGACAACGGGACGGAATACAACAATAAAAAGTTTTCATGACTTTTGCAACCTTCACGGTATGCTCTTCCGTTTTTCTTGTCCCCATACCTCCCCACAAAATGGCAAATCCGAACGTAAGATCCGATCCATAAAAAACATGATTCGTACCCTTCTAACCTACACTTCCCTACCTACAAACTTCCGGCATCACGCCTTACAAATGGCCATTTACTTAATCAACATCCTTCCCCACAAAACAAAGGATTTCACACCCCCACCTATCTTCTCTACAATAAACATTTGTCCTATGCTCACCTACGTACCTTTGGTTGTCTATGTTACCCTCTCCTTTCGTCCGTTTCCATCAACAAACCCGAAAACCGATCCTCCCTGCGTGTCTTCCTTGGTTACCCTTTGAACCATAGGGGGTACAAATGTCTAGAATTGTCCACGTGAAAATTAATTATTTCGCGCAACGTGATATTTGACGAACGGGTTTTTCCCTTTCAACACCTTACCTCCCCTCCTCCCTCGTATACCTTCCTGGACGATGGTATTCATCCGTCCTACTGGCCCTCTTTTCAAACCCAACCCAACCTACCGACCCACCCTTCACCAGCCCAACAACTGTGTCCATTCCCCCCCCCCCCTTCGCCAACCGAGCCCAACAACCAACCTACCTCCCCCGCTAACTCGCCCTCTGATCCGCTCACTCCCAGCCCAACCACTTCTCCATCCACCACCACTACCACGTCTTCGGTCACCCCGACACCACCACCACCTCCACCCACACAAACTATGACTACCCGCTCGATGGCCGGAATTACCAAACCGAAGACCATCTTTAATTTGAACCATTCCACTGTCCCAATTTCGATTCCTAAAAATGTCTCCGAAGCCCTTACCATGCCAGTGTGGACCCAAGCCATGACCGATGAGTTTGATGCTCTTATCGATAATAATACTTGGGAGCTCGTGCCTCGTACCTCAGACATGAATGTAATACGTTGCATGTGGATTTTTAAACATAAACTGAAATCTGACGGTTCTCTAGAGCGATACAAAGCTCGGTTAGTTTGTGATGGCAGGTCCCAACAGATGGGGGTCAACTGCGATGAAACTTTCAGCCCGGTGGTTAAACCAACAACCATCCGCATGGTCTTGAGCATTGCTATAGCTTAAGGATGGGATATAAATCAATTGGATGCCAAAAACACCTTCTTACACGGGCACCTACAAGAGACTGTTTTTATGCATCAGCCCGCACAATTTTGTCACTCAAGTTTCCCTCATCATGTCTGCCGCCTCAAGAAGTCGCTCTATGGTCTGAAACAAGCACCACGTGCTTGGTATCAATGTTTCACAGACTACGTGACCACTCTGGGTTTCATACATAGCTCTTCTGATCACTCTATGTTCATCTACAGGCATGGTACCGACACAACTTATCTCTTACTCTATGTTGATGATATCATCTTCACTGCCTCTTCTGCAGCTCTTCGCACCCACATCATGAACAGGTTATTCTCTGAATTTGCCATGAAATACCTCGGTCCATTAACTTTCTTTCTGGGTGTCTCCGTCAAGAGAGACGCAAATGGATTATTTTTATCACAGCGGACGTATGCCAGGGATATCCTTGCAAGAGCCAACATGACGGACTGCAACCCGGTTCAGACACCTGCAGACACCACCAAAAAACTCAGTGCTAAGTCTGGGGATCCTGTTGCGGACCCGACGCTTGCTCTACAGTATTTGACATTTACACGACCTGACATCTTTTATGCCGTCCAGCAAGTTTGCATGCACATGCACAATCCCCGTTCTTCCTATTTTAATGCTCTGAAACGTATACTTCGCTATATTAAAGGTACGTTACAATTGGGTCTTTATATGCCTCGCCACACACCCACGACCCTTGTGGCCTACACGGACGCCGACTGGGCTGAGTGTCCGGATACTCGCAGGTCCACCTCTGATTATTGTATTTATTATGGTGATCACCTCATTTCTTGGTCCTCCAAACGCCAACCCACCGTCTCTCGTTCTAGCGTCGAAGCGGAGTACAGGGGTGTCGCTCACGCCGTTCTTGAGGTTTGCTGGTTACGAAACCTCTTACTTGAACTTGGTCCCCCTCCCACACGGACATCTCTGGTTTATTGTGACAATGTGAGTGTCATTTATATGTCCGGTAATCCAATTCAACACCAGAGAACTAAACACATTGAGATCGACATCCACTTCGGTCGTGACCAAGTTCGCCGGGGACACGTTCGTGTGCTACATGTGCCTTCCCGTTATCAGTTTGCAGATATCTTTACAAAGGGGTTACCCCGAGCCTTATTTCTTGATTTCCGCTCCAGTCTAAGCATCCGTCAACCTCCTCCTTAGACCGAGGGGGTATATTAGACTAGATTATGTATCATGTCAATATTATATAGTTTAGGGTGTGAACTGTAATCTGCATACCTATAAATATTTGTGTAAATGAATGGAGAGATAACTTTGGAAATCTATCACCAACGACATGGTTTCATCTTTGTCACACCCCCAAATAACCACTAACGGAGTTTATACCGTTAAGGGGTGCGGCTAGACCAGGATTCACAACCATTAGTTACAAATACTAAATGAATCAGAGTAAAGTCCAATGTTCATAAATAAAAACAGTTTCAAAAGATACGCAGCGGAAAAATATTTGTCTTAGCACTAACCACGTGCTTTACATAAACAAATCATTGTATATAAATTCCCAAGTTAAGTTTAATAAAATTTAAGTCTTCACGTGCCATGCCAACCCGCTCCGGATACTCCTTAGCGATCTGCAAAAGTTTAAACCACGCAAGTGTCAACCTAATGGCTGGTGAGTTCACAGTGGGCTTGTCATGCATTGGCCCGGTCTCATAATCATAATTTGTCTCAAGGTATACTTACATAGTATTTGTTTGTGGAAAACAATGCAAAATGTTATGTCTTAGTTTATAAAGGAATTGTCCGTGACCTACGTCATCGGGTATGTACTAGTTTTGTATAGTTAAAGTGCTCAACCGATATCGCGGGTAGCTAATCCGTTGTTCCATGCACTAAGGAAGTTTGCACCAAAGCTGACTATGAATTATTGTAGTGGCCGAGCCATCTAGTACTGCGGACCTACGTCATCGCGGATTTGCCTCCCCCGTGTCCTCTCGGGATCACGGTCAGATAGGCTGATATTGTACCTCCGTGCACTCCCCGTGCCACGGGGCGGAGTTTGTCAAACTCCAGTAGATCTACCCAACATCCCCTCGCTTTACAATTAATGGTACAATTTAGTTGAGGACTTTTAAGTTTTCAAGGCATCCTTAGAAATCATGTGATATCATGTGGTTTAGACTTTAACCTACGCTAGTCATATTAAAACGGTTTTCGTTTCAGAAATAGTTTGTTAAGTTTTTACAAGTGTTTCCCATAAAACACTTCAAGTTCATCCAATGGGTGCCGAGCACTCCGAGTTTTCACGTTCATCAGGGAGGTGCCTCGCACTCTCGAGTTTGTCAGCATTGTTTTACTTTTAGTTGATCGGTGTGACCCAAACGGGTTCACGGTAACTGGGTTAGTGACACTCACCTTTGGTTGCACTGCTACACTTGCTATAATATCCAAGTTTGCTTAATGAAGACCTATGAACACGTTTAGGTCTTAAGTATTAGTTTTGTGTCTAATCTTTACTTAACGTCACTATGGCCCATAACATAGCACGTTGGAACTATGACTCGACATACAAACACACGACACCGATGGTTGATCATAAACAAGGGTTCATATATTTATCAGAAATTGAAGCATGTATCATCATGGCATAATCATGTAAGTCGTGGCATAACATTCAAGCAATTTGCACAAGTTTGGATTTTGGTCTCAGTTTCGCTAGCCTAGTTTCGCTAGGTAGTTTCGCTGTGTACACGGGCAGCACTTTCGCTAGGCAATGCCCGATGACACAGTTTCGCTAGGCTAGTTTCGCTCGAAACTGTTGGCACAGTTTCGCTAGCCTAGTTTCGCCCGAAACTGGTTTGAACTTTCGTTCAGGGAATTTCGCTCGGTAGATTCGCTCGAGCTGGTCTGGTCGGTTTACCCAGCGACATTACAGTTTCGCTGCATAGTGTCGCTGGAAGGAGATATATACATAGTTTCGCTGGACAGTTTCGCCCAGAGAACACCACAGTTTCGCTGGTCGCGAAAAACATACGGATCAGCCTAAAAATCAACCTAACAGCTTCCGATCTTACATGCAATTCATTATTTAGCATACATGGGCATTTACCAACATAAATCAGTAAGCTTTAACACCTTAAACATGCATTTTGTCATCAAATCACCCAAAACACATATAAAACCCTAAAATGGCTAAAATAGCATAAATCTTTGTCATGGATGGATTTCACATGTAAAGTTATCAACTTTATGGTAGTTCTAGCAATCCTAAGCAACATATCAGAAGATCTAACCATATCATAGAGATCTAGGCATGCTTTATGAAGAAACATATAGAAAACATAAAAATGGTGGTTTTCGGGACTCACGATTCGATCTCCAAGCTTGATGGATGGTGGTTCGGGGCTGAGATCTCGATGGCTCGGTGTGAATCTCGACTGACCAGATTTCCAGAGGTGTGTGTGTGTGTTTTGGAGAGAATGGTGCAACAAAATGAAGCAACTAGGGCTTTATGTTATTATATATCAGGGCCTAGTTTTGCTGGCTGGCAGTTTCGCTGGCCAGGCGAAACTGGCTCTGATCACAAGTGAGCCAACAAGCTGCCGGGCGACATTATAGTTTCGCCCGGTAGTTTCGCTGGTTACCCAAAAATGGTCAATTTCACATTCTAAGCAAGATAAACACGATTTACAAATTGTCATGCTATTCATAATATTAAATCATGCGTTTAAATCACATTGCACATAATGACATCAATAAATGGACACATAACACATATGGGCGGGTTCGGTGATCAACCAAAGGACGTGGACGTATTCGGCCTAGTTAAGCATTAGTTACTAAGTTAACACTTATAACGTAACTAACGGAGTTTGTCTAACGGAAGTTAACCTTGGAATTCCCGGATGTCACATCCTTCCCTTGTAATTGGAATTTTCGTCCCGAAAATTATTCTAGTGCCGTAGCGTTCGCAGCATCAGCTGTCGTCGTTGCTGGGGAAAGAAAGCAAAAGTTTTAGGGTCGTCACATCCTCCTCCTGTTACAGGAATTTTGGTCCCCAAAATTAAATCATACCTTGAGTTTCCGTGGACGCTTGCTCGAACAAGTGAGGATACTTTTTCTTCATCTGATCCTCTCGTTCCCAAGTATATTCAGGTCCACGCCTTGAGTTCCATCGCACTTTGACGATCGGAATCTTGCTACGTTTGAGGGCTTTCTCCTCGCGTCCCATGATTTCTACCGGTTGCTCGATAAATCTCAAATGTTCGTCGATTTCCAATTCCTCCAGAGGAATTATTTCGATGTCTTCAGCCAGACATTTCTTTAGATTGGAAACGTGAAACACGTTGTGAACTCCATCGAGTTCAGCAGGGAGTTGCAATCGATAGGCCACCGGGCCTACTTCCCCAATAATTTCAAACGGACCGATGTAGCGAGGATTTAACTTTCCACGCTTCCCGAAGCGTATCACTCCCTTCCAGGGAGATACCTTCAACAATACTTTGTCACCCACCTCGAACTTTAGAGGTTTTCGGCGTTTGTCGGCATAACTCTTTTGTCGATCTCGCGCTGCAGCTAGCCGTTGCCTGATTTGAATAATCCGCTCGGTCATATCATGGATAACTTCCGGTCCAGTGAGCCCTTTCTCACCCGTTTCGGCCCAACACACGGGCGATCTACATTTTCTGCCATAAAGTGCTTCAAAAGGTGCTGCACCGATGCTTGAATGATAGCTATTGTTGTAAGAGAACTCCACCAGTGGAAGGTGAGCCTCCCAATCTTTCCCAAAGTCAAGAACGCAAGCTCGGAGCATATCTTCCAAGGTTTGAATGGTTCGTTCCGATTGACCATCCGTTTGTGGGTGATAGGCTGTACTCATATCTAGTCGGGTTCCCAATGCTTCCTGCATTGATTGCCATAACCGGGAAGTAAATCGAGGATCTCGATCAGAAATGATAGTCTTAGGCACACCGTGAAGCTTCACAATTTTGTCGATGTACAGCTTTGTCAATTTATCCATATTATCACTTTCCTTCATCGGAATGAAATGTGCCGACTTGGTTAATCGATCGATGACAACCCAAATCGCATCCGGTTGATTTGATCGATGAGGTAATCCCGTTACAAAATCCATGGAGATGTCCTCCCATTTCCATTCTGGGATTTTTGGTTGTTGCAGTAAACCAGAAGGCTTTTGGTATTCAATCTTGACCCTTGAGCAGGTTAAGCATTTAGCCACATATCGAGCAATGTCGGCTTTCATGTTTGGCCACCAATAAAGATTTTTCAAGTCCTGATACATTTTATCTGATCCGGGGTGTACCGAGTATCTTGACTTGTGAGCCTCGTCCATCACGAGCTCACGGAGATTTCCAAACAAAGGAACCCAGATTCTGTCATTATAATACGTGAGTCCATCTGACTTAACTTCAGAATGGCCATCTACACCACGCAGTGCTTCAGCTGCGAAGTTTTCTGCTTCCAAAGCTTCTCGTTGGCAGTCACGGATCCGATCCGGTAATCCTGAATGTATTGTAAGTTGAAGCGCTCGTACCCGTCGAGGCTTTTCGTACTCCTTTCTGCTTAGGGCATCTGCCACCACATTTGCTTTTCCCGGATGATATTTAATTGCCAAATCATAATCGTTCAGTAATTCAACCCACCTCCTTTGCCGCATGTTGAGGTCTTTCTGATCAAAAATGTGCTGTAAACTTTTATGATCGGTGAATATTGTGCACTTTGTTCCGTATAGGTAATGTCTCCAAATCTTGAGTGCATGAACAACGGCTCCCAATTCCAAATCATGCGTTGTATAATTCTTTTCAGTATCTTTTAGTTGCCTGGACCCATAGGCAATCACTTTGTCTCGTTGCATCAACACGCAACCGAGTCCTTGGATTGATGCGTCACAGTAAACCACAAAATCGTCAACTCCATCGGGTAACGCAAGAATTGGAGCTGAACATAACATATCTTTAAGCGTTTGGAACGCGCGCTCTTCTTTCTCACCCCATCTGTATTGCACTCCTTTGTGCGTTAAGGCTGTCAAGGGTTGAGCCAATTGAGAGAAACCCTTAATAAACCTTCGATAATATCCGGCAAGTCCTAAAAATTGTCGGATTTCTGTTGGCGCTCTTGGGGTAGACCAGTTCTTTATTGCTTCCACTTTGGCTGGATCGACATGAATTCCTTCCTTATTAACAATGTGTCCAAGAAACTGGACTTCGCGGATCCAAAAATCGCACTTTGAAAACTTGGCGTAGAGCTGTTCCTTGCGAAGTAATTCCAAAATAAGACGCAGATGCTCCTCGTGTTCCTCCTTTGTCTTGGAGTAGATCAAAATGTCGTCGATGAAAACTATCACAAACTTATCGAGGTATGGCTTGCACACTCGATTCATCAGATCCATGAATACGGCAGGTGCATTGGTTAGCCCAAACGGCATAACCAGGAATTCGTAGTGACCATACCGAGTTCTGAAAGCAGTTTTGGGTACATCCTCATCACGAACACGAAGTTGGTGATATCCAGACCGTAGATCAATCTTTGAGAAGTAGTTTGAACCTTGCAGTTGGTCGAAGAGATCGTCGATTCGAGGAAGAGGATACCGATTCTTGATCGTAACTTTGTTAAGCTCTCGGTAGTCAATACACATTCGGAACGTTCCATCCTTCTTTTTAACAAACAATACCGGAGCTCCCCACGGAGACGAACTTGGACGGATAAACCCCTTGTCGAGTAACTCTTGAAGTTGTGAGGAGAGTTCGTTGAGTTCACTTACTGCCAAACGGTAAGGTGCGCGTGCAATCGGGGCGGCTCCAGGAGCTAAGTCGATACCAAACTCTACTTGTCGAAATGGAGGCAAACCAGGCAGATCTTCAGGAAATACATCTTGAAAGTCGCGAACTATCGGGTAGTCGTTGATTCTGCGCTCGGGAAGTGTCGAATCGGTGACGTTTGCAAGAATCGCGAAGTGACCTTTACGAAGGCACTTTTGAGCTTTGAGAAACGAAATAATACCAGTCACTACTCCACCTTTTTCACCTTGAACCGTTAACATTTCACCTCCTTCGAGTGGAATACGAACCACTTTCTCTTTACATAAGATTTCAGCTCGATTCTCAGATAACCAATCCATTCCTACTATAACGTCAAAACTACCAATCGGGAAAGGCATAAGATCAATTCCTAGGGTATGGCCAGCTAGTTCTAACTTACAGTCCTTAACTATCTGAGTCGTATCATGAAGTTTACCATTAGCTAGCTCTACCACATATTTAGCGTCTAAGGCAATAGGTTTAGCATTAATCAATTTAGCAAATTTAGTGGAAATAAAACTTTTCTCAGCACCGGAATCAAACAATACAGTAGCAAAGAAACCATTAAGGATGAATTTACCGTTAATCACGTTGGCGTCATTGCGAGCTTCACCCTGACCCATGACGAAAGCTCGACCCCTACCATTTCCACCATTCCCGTTGTTACCATTTCCGTTGCCATTCCCATTACCATTACCTCCACCATTAGCATTCCCACCGTTGTTTCCTTGGTTACCGTTCCCTTGCCTTCTCAGCTGCGGGCAGTCCCTTTTAATGTGACCTTGAGCACCACACTCAAAACAGCCACGGGCTCCCCCATTGTTGTTGTTCTGGTTCTGACCGTTGTTGTTCCCATTACCCCGATTGTTCCCATAGTTGTTGTTGTTCCTCCTGGGGCGGTTTTGTTGCTCGGGCAAAGTTGCCCAACAGTCTTTTGCTTCGTGGCCCCCCTTGCCACACCTTTCGCAGCTCAGATTCTTCCTACAATTTCCAGCATGGTGCTTTCCACACTTGTTGCACAAAGGCAGGTTACCTTTGTAGTTGCTTTGCCCATTGCCACCCTGGCGGTAGTTACCACTGTTGTTTCCGGACCTCTTGCTTTGACCTTGGGAGTTATAAGATCTCCCAGTGCTGTTTCCAACACTCTGATTGTTCATGGAGTTCTCAGGAGCTTCATCATCAGCTTTTCTTTTGCCACTTAAGGCAGTCTTCTCAGTGGCTTTCGCAGGTAGAGTACCTTTCTCGACCTCCTGATCAGTAAGTTTGTGAGCCAAACGGATGGCTTGCTGCACGGTTGCGGGGTTGCTGGCGGTCACCAAACTCTTGATTTGAGGCGCGAGGCCTTCCAGATAACGCTCAATGCGTTTGAATTCAGCATCGACCATTGCGGGGCACAAGACCTCGTACTCGTGATATCGTGCAGTGTACTGTTCGACTTCAGACCCAACCATCTTCAGATTCAAGAATTCACCTTCTAGCTTCTTCACTTGGTCACGAGGGCAGTACTCATCCATAATCAGATCCTTAAATGCTGCCCACTGCATGTTATTAGCCGCGTCTAGCCCAATCATCTGAATTTCAGCGTTCCACCAGGAGAGTGCAGCTCCTTCAAAGGTACCAGTAGCAAACTTCACCTTGCTTTCAGCTGGGCAATTACACATGGAGAAAACCTTTTCAGACTTCTCAATCCACCTGAGGAGTCCTACAGCTCCTTCTTCGCCGGAGAATGTCATCGGCTTGCAGTCCATGAAGGACTTGAACGTGCAGTGGTGGTGGTTTCCTGATGCATAAATAGTTCGGGTTTTAAAATTAAACAGGTCAAAATATAATCGCTTTGTGCCTTAACCGGCATAATAGTTACCCTGTGCGGCATATGCAGCTTGGACGGCTGCCACCGCGGCTTGCACGTGTTCAGTAATCATTGCTTGCAGCTGTGCAGGCGTCATGTTTATATTGCCTCTTCCGTTTCCTCTTCCAGACATCTTGCTGAACAGTTAAAGTAGCCAGTGTTCAGTCACATTTCTACTTTATACATATCCCATAATATGCATAATAACATTTTCCCGTTATCCCACTATTAGTCCAGAAAATTTTGTGCATAATGGAGGCGTCGTCGGAGAACGTCGTAAGTCGTAGATAGCTATCGTCGAAAGTCGGCTTTCCCATAAAAGTCACCGTCGGCGTAGTCATCGCAGTAGAAATCAGGACGTAACGCGTAGCATCGTTTCGTTGTCGCTTTCCCCCAGCATAGTGCGCGCATTTGCGTTCGCGTTTCGTATTCGTGTGTGAAAATTTTCCTAAGGTTTTCCGTTAGACTTCCTAGACACGGTCTATATATATATCTATATATATATATATATATATATATATATATATATATATACATACGTACTAAGCTTTTACTTACACAGCAGAGCGAGTATCCCAGGTTGGCACGTAAAAATTTTGGTTTTGGGAATTTGTTTGTTCGTTTGTAACTAAGGTTTCAAGTTGCAGTTTCCAAATCGTTTTCAAAATTGATTCCAGTTCTCTGCAACTTATGGCTCTGATACCAATCTGTCACACCCCCAAATAACCACTAACGGAGTTTATACCGTTAAGGGGTGCGGCTAGACCAGGATTCACAACCATTAGTTACAAATACTAAATGAATCAGAGTAAAGTCCAATGTTCATAAATAAAAACAGTTTCAAAAGATACGCAGCGGAAAAATATTTGTCTTAGCACTAACCACGTGCTTTACATAAACAAATCATTGTATATAAATTCCCAAGTTAAGTTTAATAAAATTTAAGTCTTCACGTGCCATGCCAACCCGCTCCGGATACTCCTTAGCGATCTGCAAAAGTTTAAACCACGCAAGTGTCAACCTAATGGCTGGTGAGTTCACAGTGGGCTTGTCATGCATTGGCCCGGTCTCATAATCATAATTTGTCTCAAGGTATACTTACATAGTATTTGTTTGTGGAAAACAATGCAAAATGTTATGTCTTAGTTTATAAAGGAATTGTCCGTGACCTACGTCATCGGGTATGTACTAGTTTTGTATAGTTAAAGTGCTCAACCGATATCGCGGGTAGCTAATCCGTTGTTCCATGCACTAAGGAAGTTTGCACCAAAGCTGACTATGAATTATTGTAGTGGCCGAGCCATCTAGTACTGCGGACCTACGTCATCGCGGATTTGCCTCCCCCGTGTCCTCTCGGGATCACGGTCAGATAGGCTGATATTGTACCTCCGTGCACTCCCCGTGCCACGGGGCGGAGTTTGTCAAACTCCAGTAGATCTACCCAACATCCCCTCGCTTTACAATTAATGGTACAATTTAGTTGAGGACTTTTAAGTTTTCAAGGCATCCTTAGAAATCATGTGATATCATGTGGTTTAGACTTTAACCTACGCTAGTCATATTAAAACGGTTTTCGTTTCAGAAATAGTTTGTTAAGTTTTTACAAGTGTTTCCCATAAAACACTTCAAGTTCATCCAATGGGTGCCGAGCACTCCGAGTTTTCACGTTCATCAGGGAGGTGCCTCGCACTCTCGAGTTTGTCAGCATTGTTTTACTTTTAGTTGATCGGTGTGACCCAAACGGGTTCACGGTAACTGGGTTAGTGACACTCACCTTTGGTTGCACTGCTACACTTGCTATAATATCCAAGTTTGCTTAATGAAGACCTATGAACACGTTTAGGTCTTAAGTATTAGTTTTGTGTCTAATCTTTACTTAACGTCACTATGGCCCATAACATAGCACGTTGGAACTATGACTCGACATACAAACACACGACACCGATGGTTGATCATAAACAAGGGTTCATATATTTATCAGAAATTGAAGCATGTATCATCATGGCATAATCATGTAAGTCGTGGCATAACATTCAAGCAATTTGCACAAGTTTGGATTTTGGTCTCAGTTTCGCTAGCCTAGTTTCGCTAGGTAGTTTCGCTGTGTACACGGGCAGCACTTTCGCTAGGCAATGCCCGATGACACAGTTTCGCTAGGCTAGTTTCGCTCGAAACTGTTGGCACAGTTTCGCTAGCCTAGTTTCGCCCGAAACTGGTTTGAACTTTCGTTCAGGGAATTTCGCTCGGTAGATTCGCTCGAGCTGGTCTGGTCGGTTTACCCAGCGACATTACAGTTTCGCTGCATAGTGTCGCTGGAAGGAGATATATACATAGTTTCGCTGGACAGTTTCGCCCAGAGAACACCACAGTTTCGCTGGTCGCGAAAAACATACGGATCAGCCTAAAAATCAACCTAACAGCTTCCGATCTTACATGCAATTCATTATTTAGCATACATGGGCATTTACCAACATAAATCAGTAAGCTTTAACACCTTAAACATGCATTTTGTCATCAAATCACCCAAAACACATATAAAACCCTAAAATGGCTAAAATAGCATAAATCTTTGTCATGGATGGATTTCACATGTAAAGTTATCAACTTTATGGTAGTTCTAGCAATCCTAAGCAACATATCAGAAGATCTAACCATATCATAGAGATCTAGGCATGCTTTATGAAGAAACATATAGAAAACATAAAAATGGTGGTTTTCGGGACTCACGATTCGATCTCCAAGCTTGATGGATGGTGGTTCGGGGCTGAGATCTCGATGGCTCGGTGTGAATCTCGACTGACCAGATTTCCAGAGGTGTGTGTGTGTGTTTTGGAGAGAATGGTGCAACAAAATGAAGCAACTAGGGCTTTATGTTATTATATATCAGGGCCTAGTTTCGCTGGCAGTTTCGCTGGCCAGGCGAAACTGGCTCTGATCACAAGTGAGCCAACAAGCTGCCGGGCGACATTATAGTTTCGCCCGGTAGTTTCGCTGGTTACCCAAAAATGGTCAATTTCACATTCTAAGCAAGATAAACACGATTTACAAATTGTCATGCTATTCATAATATTAAATCATGCGTTTAAATCACATTGCACATAATGACATCAATAAATGGACACATAACACATATGGGCGGGTTCGGTGATCAACCAAAGGACGTGGACGTATTCGGCCTAGTTAAGCATTAGTTACTAAGTTAACACTTATAACGTAACTAACGGAGTTTGTCTAACGGAAGTTAACCTTGGAATTCCCGGATGTCACAATCTTGGCTATGATGTAAAAATATACTAATAATGTGTACACGTATACACATGTACTTAATTAGTTGACATTAATTACATAGTGGTAAAAAAATTAAATAAATTTGCACATATAATACGATCCAGATTTTGCGACCCACACGTTGCTATGGGGATAATGTAAGAACACAAAATCATTGCTTTGGGAATAACAAAACACCCAAAACTAGTACATTACTATAATTAATGTTATGTAAAGAAAACAAATGAACATTTAGCGACCAAAATGAATAAAAAGTATTATGTTACACGATTCTACTTAAGAAAATCTATGTGTAAAAAAATTAAAATCAAACTCATAAAATATATTATCACTTTAGCAAATAATATGAAAAAATATTATAATGTAATATTAGTGAGTAATATTATATAATATAAAAAACATAATATAATATTAACTAGACGAAGCAACCGCACGTTGCTGCGGGCATTTCAGAATGAAGAGCTTCTGGCTTCCTACCAATTCTCGACATCTATTTTGAGGAATAACTGGGCTTCGGCTTGTACTTGAATCGATCTTGCCTTGGTGACCCGAAGTGGGAGATTGGCCTTTCTGGAACAAACATATTTCGAATGGTTAGTTTTGCCTCTTCCCGTTTCCGAGCAAAAGTCTTTATAACTGGACGAATCTTTCACTAAAAAAACGATCAAATATGGTTGCTTTTGCATCGTTTGATTATAAAGGTCATTCTCATGATAATAGCCAGTTTCGTGATGCAAACGCTATGCAAATAGTTTTAAATGTACAATGTCAATTTCCAAAATCAGAGCCATGGAAATCTTCAACATTGGAGTAAAGTATGATCTAAAA
>JBCNJP010000014.1:11303083-11319489 GCA_039602395.1 Deinandra increscens subsp. villosa
TCCTTTGTTTTTCACAAGCTATTTATTAGTTTTGTTTAGTTTAAACTAATTTGAAGTGAATTTGAGTGAGAGAGAGTGCATTCTTTTTTTTTTAATCTTTAAACTTGTGGCTACCACTCTCTTCTTGGGGTTTCATCATCGCTTCATATTGTTCATCTTAGGTGACCTATTTTCATTCGACATGGCTTTGCTTGTAATGGCTACCACCCCCTCAACCCTTAGGACCCAACAAAGGGGAACTGCTGTGTAGACCCATATCGTTCACTAAAGCTGGAAAGCAAGTTAGTTTTGAACAAGCAGTGTTAGGGGGTCACTTGACCCTCTCAAAAAGTCAAAATCATTTAAGAAATAGGTTAAAGGACTTGTAAAAAGACGATATATAATTCCGTATGTATAAATCATAACGTCGCAAGTAGGCCCGCAACGAGCCACAACAACATCTAATTAATCATTTTACTTACAAAACAACACACACAAAGGGGTACCTACACTACTCCAGCCAAGAGTAGTGGTGTTGTTATTGTAATAGTTGATGCGGCCAACCAATTGAAAAGCGTCGCGACACTACCAGCAAAGCTCCCAATATTTACAGGAAATATCTTAGATGAGGAGAGCCTAACATTGAACCTTAAACTAGATCCTAGAAACTCATTGAACCATATAATCGATGATGCTTAATATGCCAGCCATTTTATACTTTTATTATTATTATGCATCAAGTGTAGTTGGTCGTAATTATTTTATGTCCGTGTATTTTTCTGGGGCCGAAGCGCGGCAACGTGCGCTAACCAACCACTAGTATTACCTAAATATAAAAAACCATCTCTTGAATAGTTTAGTTTTCTTTTTTTTCCTTTTTGACACAGCTTCCTTTTACCATTTACTCCCTCAAACTTTATCTTCTCCCACCCTAACACCCTCACACATAACATATAGAGCACGTGTACCTGGCCCTTTCTTTGTGAAGATTTACAGGCCATACCTCTCAGGTCTCAACAGACCATGGCCCTCGCCCATACCCTCACTCTCAAGTCTCAATTATGGGCAGTTTGGTCTTTTGATTTGATGGTCTGGATCTAAGAGGCAGACAACCCCATACCCAAATACCTGCTCCAACACTCCACACCATTTCTTCTAATTTCACCATCATCATCTCTGTTACTCTGTAGAGAGATGAAGAAGAAACTGAAGGAAATACATCGAAGAAATTGAAGAAACATGGTGCATTTCTTCCCCGTGTCTCGCCCTTTTTATGGCTTTCGTCTTCCACGGTCGTTCAGCCGTTTCCGGTTCGTTTTGCCCGGATTCTACCAACCCTACCTCTCTCCCATCAAACCCTACCTCACATTTCTGTGAAGAAGAACAATTCGGAAGACGACGTCAGCCGCCGGACACTGATTAACTGTTCTTTAGCTTCCTCTAATTTATATTCTGCTTTTGTGATTGTTCTTTAGCACCATCGTCGTCCACTGAGTTCTCCCCCTTTGATGAAATGAAGAAGACGTACGAACCCGCAAACTAGGGTTTGTAAATAAACCCTATTTTTTACTAGATGATTTTCTTCGGATTTGAACAATACGTAATCTCTTACTCATCTTTTAATCTTATTTTTTTGCTGCTTTTAGATCTGATCGCCATTCATATGAAGTTTTGATTTTGGGTGAATATGAATACCCTTATTAATATGATGTTTTATGTTTATAAACACAAACGTAAGACATATTCTGTCTCATATATAGTGCTTAATTTTTTTTATGTGATAATGCAGTCTGCTACATGGATTTTAAGGCTTTCCCCACATTCATAGTCTCATCTGCTCACTATCTTCTCTCCATATTTATTGCCCTGACATTAATTTTGCTCTCCATTTCTCGAAACGCCCCTCTACGAATCAGGTATGTGTTTGATTTTCCATTGACAATTCTCAATTAGAGTATCCATGTATGTAATCCAACTCGGTTTTGCAGTCCTTATTTCGTTTGAACTTCGTTTTACGGTAGGTAATAGGTTGTGTGTGTCGTATGTGATGTTTGGTTTTGTGGTGATTCTCTACCTACAACTATGAAATGAGTTTGATTATAGTTTGATGTCTTCTTTGCTAACTTAAAGTTTCGGCGTTATTTGGGGTGTAAAAAATGTGCTTAAGATTATAGGCGACAGTTTGATATCTTTTGTTGCATCATGCTCCTCCAAAAATTGTATATGTGTGGAATAAATGGTCTCAACACATGTCATAGAGTCTAATGTTTTGATTATGTAATTTCTTTATATTTTTTAAGATTATTTGATAAGGTGTTAGTATTATGTAATGTTTTGTTTTTAAATGGTAATAGAAGTTCTGTTTGATTGTTCTGCAGAAAAACATTGGTCTTCATTGACTTTTGCTTTTCAAGAGGACTATGGAGAATAGTTGGTAAGCAACTGAACATTGGCTTATTTTTATTCTAATAATTTTAAGGATATTGAAATAATATAATTTGTAGGTATTTCACAAATGGTCATTGCTTAAAGTGTTTCTATAAAACTTCTAGATTTATATCTGAAGTCAAAGTTTTTATAATAATGTTAATTTATGTATAAATATGTTAGATTTATATCTGAAGTCAAAGTTTTTATAAAACTTCTAGATTTACAGATTAGGATCATTGGCCAATTGAGCTGCACATGGTTGTAAAGCCCTTATCACCTTCATTATCTGAAGATGCGATGTCACACTTTTGAACCACTCCTGACTTATAAAACCAACAACACAAAGATCATTAGATTTTCAGCAAAATACACAAATAATATTAAAGGTCACATTTTTATTGATGCTTTGGATATCGTAGGCTAATTGACTGGTACAATTGTGCTTTAGTATTATGAAAGACGCTTGAGTGGTCGTTCTTCTTTTGGGTACTACATAGCAATCTGATCTTAAGCCGACAAGCCCTACAAAAATGATGAGGCCGCCGCAACGCGCGGCGGGTCACCCACTAGTATATACAAAAAATGAGGTTGATGAATAGTGAGTTTGACTTTTTGTCTATTCCCGTGTTCCTTTTTAATTTATATATATTATTGGTTGTATAGATTAACAAACAGTTTGTCAGGAGCAATAGTAGTGGCTTGTGCTATTTTTTGCTCATTTTATGGTCCAGTGTGTTCGAGTCCTTGAAGCGTTTTCCCTTTTCATTTTTTGCCAGCTTAACTTTTTTGCGGATTTTGTTGTATTTTTTTTTGTAGATTACTAGTTGCTAGAGAAACAAATTTGGTTCTAGCCTAATGACAAACGCCTTACACTTGTTTCGACCCATGTAAGGTCAAGTTTTTGAGTCCCAATGATGGCTTTTCCTTTTTAATATTTTTCAACTTGGATTTTTTGTATTTTTTACTTTTGTTCTATTTTATATAAGATTACTAGATTAGAACCCGTGTATTACACGGGTTTAAATAGTAAAATTAATATGATTCATAAATTGAGCAAAGGGAAAAGTTTATGTAAGTAAAAAAAATCGAGATTAAATACATGTGAAGACCCTAGGCATACCTTTGAACAAACTTTAAGATATAATGCATACGTTTGCAAGGGAAATCTTTGTTAACGACATAGTAAAACAACAAAAAGGGGTTGAAGAAAATTTTCGAAAAAATATCAACTAAAATGTAATGAACTTACTTCATAAGTTATGAACAGTGATCAAAATTCAAGAAACGGTCATACCTCAAGGTTGAAGACCTGGACTTTTAAACAAAATAAGACAATATCAGGTAACATGATGCATTTCAACAGTCATCTTTGATAAAAAAAAACAATATATCAAACAGAAAAACTAACATCGTAATTAGAAAGAATAGTATCAAAATTATCATTTACTATATTTAAGAACCACCACTAATGATAATAAGAAAGTTATGATATTATATTTTTGGCCAAAACAAAACCATGAAAACATTTTGGAAAACGGATCGTTTGGAATACAGAACATAAGTAATTTTGATAATGTTAAAATTTGGAAATTATGGCATTTCAACTATTAGTAATTGTGCTTCTTGTGCTAAAAATGAGCCATATGATCAATATACTTGTAACAGCCCAGACCCGTCGCACCAAGATATTGTCCGCTTTGGCAGCCGGCATGCCCTCAGGCATCCGCCCCTCACGGATTTAAAACGCGTCTTGGTGGGGGAGGTATCCACACCCTTATAAAGGCATGCTTAGTTCCCCTCCCCACCAATGTTGTAACAGCCCAGACCCGTCGCACCAAGATATTGTCCGCTTTGGCAGCCGGCATGCCCCCAGGCATCCGCCCCTCACGGATTTAAAACGCGTCTTGATAGGGAAGGTATCCACACCCTTATAAAGCGGTGTTTAGTTCTCCTCCCCACCAATGTGGGATGTTACAATCCTCCCCCCTTAGGGGACCAGCGTCCTCGCTGGCACACTGGCCGACGACCGGCTCTGATACCATCTGTAACAGCCCAGACCCGTCGCACCAAGATATTGTCCTCTTTGGCAGCCGGCATGCCCCCAGGCATCCGCCCCTCACGGATTTAAAACGCGTCTTGATAGGGAAGGTATCCACACCCTTATAAAGCGGTGTTTAGTTCTCCTCCCCACCAATGTGGGATGTTACAATACTATTATGTTTATCCGTAAATGCTTAAACCAAACTGTTCAATGCAACTGTTAGAAAGCACTAATACATGTTACTACGACAACTGCTTCTAAAACCATAAAGTCTATAAAAACCCAAGTCAAGATTCGCAATAATAAAAAACCATGAAATTGCAACTCAAAAATAATAGTTACATGAGAATGGATTTTTTACTCACGTTAGGATCAAAATCAGTATTGCGATGAATCAAAACTGATCTTCCAAATCCCGCTGCTGCTATAGATGCACCGATTCAACCTATTCTCAAAACAGTGCGGCCCTAGGCAAGAGATTTTTTTCTCAAAGGGGAAGAACCGACCATCATGTACACATTAAGGAAACGGTATACAAACATTAAAATAGGATTTCATGTCAACAAAACTAAATTCAGCTATGAACTCATTGTAATGATGATGGCAAATTCCAGATTGGTCTTTGTTTAAGGAAAAGCTATGCAAACATCAAAATCCAATCTCATGTCAACAAAACTAAATTCAGCTATGAACTTACTGTAATGATTATGGCAAATTTCAGATTGGTATTTGTTTCTACATACAAGGAGATGCAATGAAGAATAAACAAACACAACTCGGCTATGAACAAATGGTCGGTTCTTTAGAAGCTCTTAACAAACCAAAAGGGGTTCAAAAGGAAAACAACATAGTAAAAGGGACTATGAGAACAACATAATAAAACGAAATTGTTGAATATTATGATGTTTGAGTTAAGATGAGTTGACGATGCGTAATTAAAATGGATGGCATGAATGGTAACATGTAGTTTTTAGTTCCTTCATGGTTATGACTTCTAATATAAATATATAGTAGCCAATGGAAAGAAACTAAATATCTTACTTATTTCACCAATCCTTCATCTTTCGTCAAGTTTCTAAGGTTGCAATGAGCAACCAACATAAGCATAGAAATAGATGAAACTTCCAATAAGTCCATAATCTTCAGGTAATGCGTCTGTGTACAAAGAGATAAACAAAAAAAGCAAGGACGGAAATGTACCGAATTAGAGTTTAATGGAAGAGTATACCGAGAACATTGAGCAACTTCAGTAAGTCCCCCTATTCCTTATGTATGCACTTTCCAGGTTTGACCAGGCATTTGAAAATTACCACAAATCTGTATCAATAAAAACCGAGGTGGGTCATTATAACATAAAACACTAATTTAGTAGATTGATGATTATACAATTAGAATTCACATAAATCAGAACATAAAACCCTAATTTAAAAGAGGAATTGAAGCAAGGAGTGATCTTTGGGGAGAAGAAGGATAAACTGAAACATAAAAAACCCTAATTTGTTAGAACACTAAATGATTGCCCGAATCATGGATTAAATCAATTCTACTGCCATTTGAATTCAACGTGGACAGTTACACAAACTTCCGATCATAGGAGACGATTGTAAGAGGAGAGCAAGTATGTGTTAGACGAACCAAATCAAACAGACTATATTCAATCTTAATTGTTGAATCAACGATGAAGAAATCTTAAATCGATAAGATGCATAAATGATTGTAATAATACAACACAAATTAGGCATTCTGTATTCATTCCTTGTGTTTTTTTGTTTATCATAATTGACGAAACCCAGATTGAATAACATAAATTCTACAGAAAGTGATGTTATGAAAAGACACTCAGTCCATAGAACAATCTATTGATGTTATGAAACCCTAAAGAACATACAAAAAATCGATTCATTCAATGAACTCAAAAAATCTTTTGTTCCATAGAAGATGAAGATGATGAAGAACGATTAAAGTTTCAGAAAAAAATAAAGATCGAACCTGCCTTACAATTTTCTTCTTCTTTGATGTTTATCTGTCTCCATAAACCTGCTACGAGATGGAGAGGAAAGGAAGGACTCAAGATCATGACTTTAAAAAAACACAATCGGGTCAAAGAAACGGGTTATAAATATCCGCGTGTTTTTAAGAAAAATAGGTTTAAAGGTTTGGCGGGAGAATGAAGGTGAGGATGAATGTAGGAGTGCCACGTGTTAAAAATTGTAATGTTTTATTAGTATAGGAAGATTTATTAGTATAGAAAGATTAGTTAAACGAGAAAAAGATTTGGTTCTAACCCAGTGACAAGTAATGGAAAAGTCCCAAGGTCTTAAGTTGGAATCCCACTTCTTTTCTTTATTTTTTCTATTAATTTTCATAAATATCGTGTGGAAAGTAGTCATTCTAAAAAAAGTTATATATTCTCACTTCATGATAAAAAAAATATCTTAGAAGTGAAACAATTAAGTGAACACACCTTTTAGTGTCAATGTGGTAATACCTTACTTGGTAGAGGTGTTTGACTTTTGCCATTAAAAAAACTCACATTTAGTAATGATAAAATTTACCATAGGCATCTAGTGGAGTTGGTTCAAACTTTGGCTTGAGTTCTTAGAGACTCAAGTTCAAACTTCACTAATGACATTATTTGTTCTTTGGTACCCTCAAAGCTCTTTGGGCTTAGGAAGTTTTTAGCGACCCAGGTTCGAATCCTTGGGGAGAGGGGTTTTACCGGTGGCTGCTCGCAAGCCGGGTTTCCCCCCGAACTGAGGCAAGGAGGTGGTGTCCTGACTCGCTCGCACCCGCAGACTTGAGAGTCAAAGGCGCTGAGTCATCATGATGGGTTGAACATCATGTTCGACTGAGAAATCGTTGTTAAAAAAACTTAAAAAAGTAATGATAAAATTTAATATTATTTTAAAAAATTGCTTTAAAAAAGTTAAATAGTGGTAGGTTCAAAATGAAATTGTCGTCAAAATTAATCAAAACTTCTTCTTCGTGGAATTAAGAGGACGTTTGAAAAGTGAGTGTTAGATTGAAGCAGAGCTTCGTTGGAGACGGCGGCGATGATGAGTCGCACCAATTCTCATCTTCATCATGCTTTCATCAGAATCAATTTCAATGGTAATTTCATCGCAAACTCCTTCCTTCTTCTTCCTTTTAACACCCCTTTTTTATCTTTAGCTTCTATTCACACGAATTCACTTTCAAATGGCGATCATCGTCCTCAATCTAAGTTTCAGAAAGTCACCAGCTTGGATGATGCTATGAACCTGTTCGACGAAATGACACAGAGACGACCCCTTCCATCGGTTGTTAAGTTTAATCAGTTATTGAATTCTGTTACCAAAATGAAGCATTTCTCTTCTTCCCTTGACCTTTTTAAACAAATGTGTGCCATTGGAGTTCCTGTTGATGGATACTCTATGAGTATTGCAATCAAGTGTTGCTGTCAGTTGCAACGCACCAATGACGGTTTTGCACTCCTAGGTTGCTGCTTCAGGCGGGCTGTTGTACCAAATGTGTTCATATTTAGTACACTCTTAGATGGACTCATTGGTGAAGATAGGATTCTTGAGGCTGAGAGACTGTTCAAGAAGCTCATCAAACAAAAACTTTGTGAACCTGATGTGGTTATGTATTCCACAATGATTAAAGGGCTTTGCAAATTTGGAAATAATGATATAGCTGTTGGTTTGCTTAGGCTCATGGATGAAAGAGGGAGTAAGCCTAATATTTTTACATATAATACCATCATTGATAGTCTCTGCAAGGACAAAATGATAGATGATGCTTTCAAGCTTTTCAAAGAGATGGTATTTGACAAAGGCATTCTGCCAGATGTTATCACATACAACACTCTGATTTATGGCCTTTGTCTATTCGGTCGTTGGGACGAGGTCTCTAAGATGCTAAAAGAAATGGAGGATGAAAAGACATCTCCTGATTTACAAACCTTTAACATATTGGTTGATGCATATTGTAAAGAAGGTAAGGTGGATGAAGCGGAGGCTGTTATAAACATCATGGTTCAGAGAGGTGTGAGTCCTGACATAGTGACATACACTTCACTTATAGATGGTTATTGTCTGCGAGGTGAAATGAGCAAAGCAAGGATTGTTTTTGATTCACTTACGTCTAGAGGTCTGGTCCCAAATGTTTTTACTTTTAACTGTTTATTGAATGGGTATTGCAAGAATTTGGAAATAGAAGAGGCCATGCATATGTTTCACGAGATAACAAGAAAAGGTTTGAAACCCGATATAGTCACTTACAACACCATTTTACAAGGTTTATTTGGGGTTGGACGTTGTGGAGCTGCACGCAAACTCTTTGATGAGATGCGAGCACAAGGTCTAGTTCTAAATGAACGCACTTATGGAATAATTTTAGATGGCCTTTGCAACAACGAACAAATAGAAGAGGCGCTCTCTTTGTTTTATTTGGTGGGTGATAACAAGCTAAATTCACATATCATGGTGTACAATATCCTTATTGACGGTGCAAGAAAATGTGGAAAATTTGATATGGCAAGGGGTCTTTTCCATGAACTTACCGTAAAAGGTTTGCAACCTGATGTTTGGACATATAACGTTATGATTAGTGGCTTATGTGGGGAAGGTCTACTAATGGAAGCAAAGCGCATGTTTCTTAAAATGGATGATAGTGGCTGCCCGCCAGATAATGTTACTTACCGTGTTCTTCTCCAAGGATCTCTTAAGAATCAACATTATGATGACGTAGAGATGCTTTTACATGAAATGGATGGAAGAAGTTACTCACTTGATGCTTCAACTTTATCATTGTTAATAGATCAAACTGCAGCTGGTTCACTAGATAGAAGTGTGCTTAAGTTGATAGGTAGGCTTGTGCCAAAAGAATTGATGGACGCTCCTTCTTAGACAACAGTCTGGGAGAGCGACTGTAATAGTCACTTTGACTGACTTTTCTATTTATATGTAACGATTGGGCACTTTCTGTTTAATGAGTTCAAAACCTATATTGCTTGCAATATTTGTAGTTTAATTAAGTTTTATTGATTTTTTGTATACTAACAGTTGCATGTCCTTTGATATGTACAAAGTGGATTCGGCGGCTTCAATTATAAGTGTCCTTTTGTTCTTAGAAGTCAATCCTAATATTTCTTCAGTTTTTGCACAGCCTTCCTGCCTAACAGTTGAAGGAGGTCATGTGAGCAATAATAGCCAGAAAGGACATGATGCGGATTTAATTCAATCCAAACTTCCTTATGACGCAAATCCAGCAGAATGAAAGAACTACTGAATAGTTTGCTGGTGTTAACATGGAGGTATGTCTAATATCTAGTGTCACATCCAAATACTCGTTCACCTGCTTGACCTTGTTTACATATTGATATGATGTGAAAATAATATGTTTAAACTAAGGGACGGGTCTCAGTGATTCTAGTGTCATCAACTATTTTATTACCTATATAATGACGCCGTTAAAGTCAACGGGTGGTTACCCCATGTTCGGTGCATCTCAGTCATTGGATCAACCCAACTTTTAATCTCGTAATAATTCAGCGGTTACTATCCATATCAGTAGACATTGAATAATAACCATGACGCATTTTTATGCATATTTTTAGCTATTGATTTTGTTTTTACATTTTGTTAATGATGATCAAAACCATATGAAAGTTGATACTTGCATCATATACTATCTCTATGCTTTGTTTTTTTTTTAAAAAAAACTTAACTCATATTTAATGTGACTTGTCTGATCGATTTCTCTGAGATGGTTTCTCTGTTAATTGATTGTTCTCTACGGCTTACAAGGGTTGGTGATAAGGTAAATAGCATCAGAATACTGCCCTTTTTATTACTTGGATTCTTCTGGTATAGTGGTATATAATTTCTTTTCATTTGTATTTTTGTGTTATGAGTGTTTAGATAAAGGCAGATGCTGTACGAGCACTTGGTAATTTATCGGTATTTGTTTTGTGTTCAAGCCAAGATGTTAATGGCAACCCTTCAACTTCATTTCTGCAACTAACTTGGGAATAAAAATCTTGGTTGGAAAGAATGGTGCAGACTTTTCTTTCTTGAGTTTACAACCGGAAATGTAAGGTATTTCTTAGACCTATTTTACCAGCTGAAACTGAAGGGACCTCCAAACCAAAGCAAATCGGGATGTTCAATCCGTTTGAGATTTATACGGTTCGACTCACGGTTGGGAAAATTGATTTTAACTGTTTGGTTCGGTTCATGGTTGGGAAATTGGGTTATAACTGTTTGGCTGTCGGTTTGGATTTTGGAACCGAACTGGCCGTTTAACCTCTATTATTATTTACCCTTTTTTTGTGGAGTATTTAGTTATGTATGTGTGTAATATTCATGCCTCAACTTTTATCACTATAAATTTTTTCAAAACAGTAGGTATATAACACTATGTCTCTTAACTTGAATTTTGGCAACAGGTATGTGTATGTACTCAAAATTTTGTGTTCCTTTAGATTTTGATTTATTAAGCATCATTTAAGTTTAAATTGGCTAAAGATGAATTGTGATTGACAATTCAGGTTGTAGCTACTGTTATTCAACCAACATTGCTTTTGATGAAGAAATTTAACAATTTTTAATGAAATGTGGTTGAAAATCTATTTCTCATTGACAAAACAATTGTTTTTGACTTTTTGTTCCTATTTATGTAATTAGTACAAGTTGATCCGGTAATAACACAGGTTACTTCTTGGCTGGTGGTAAATTTCAGCCTGGATTTGTTCATCCGGATCTGGCATTATGTGTTTACATTGACCGACTTTGTTTTATTTTTTGTAAATTCAGACATATACTCATAGAAATGACGTCAACTGAAGCTTCACGTGAAGAGAATGTGTACATGGCCAAAAGCTGGCAGAGCAGGCCGAACTATATGAAGAAATGGTAGAGTTTATGGAAAAGGTTGTAAAGATTGTTGATGTTGAGGAGTTGAGGCTTTCTCAATAACTTTTTTCTTTCCAGTTTGGTGTCTAAATGAACATTGGGTTCTTTGTTTATGTTGTAGTGATCATGGAAAAATGGAGATGAAAGGGTGATAAATGTATTCAAGAACTTGCAAGAACATAGTCTGATTGTCTGCAGATTCAAGTGTAAGGGTAAATCAACTGCAATTAGATTTTTTAACTGTTTAGTGTTTTTTAAAGTTCTTTTTTTAAAAAAATATCTTTTTACCATTATGTTGATTTTAGGGCCATGCATAGTCGAAGCGTTGTGGGGTGTGATGGCCGAAAAACGCCATCTACACCGCTCCTTGGGGCGTTTTCAGGTCCAAAATCCGGCCTCTTGCATTGTGGCGCTCATGGAGATTATCACACCACATCCTACGTGGCATCCTAATCATCTTTATACCACCACACCACTACACCGAACGGGTATAAAGCTAGTTATAATTGGATTTGCAAAATAAGATTTAAAGGATTCCAAGTGGAGTTATAATTCAAGTTAGTAGATGTTGATTGCATGCCTTTACAAAATTATCACACCAACAATGTATAATCATCGACAAATTTGACAAGCCTCACAACAAGAACAACTCTAATTTTTCTTTAGGTGTTAATGAATCCCCATTTTGATAGCCAAAATCGCTATCCTGATGATCCTCACGGCTCTCTTATATTTTCGGTCAGTGATTTGTTCACAATGTTAAAAGGTGCTTCAAAATAAAATCGCAGCAAAAGCAAAAACAATAACTTATTGTGATTCAAATAAAAAACATAGATAATCTCCAAGAATGAGATCAAATTTTGACCCTCATACAGTCATACTCTCCAAAAATTTACAGAATTCAACAATTTTCTTGTTTAGTGATGCAGCTGGACTGACCCATTTAAGCCCAACTGATGATGAAGCCCAAATGGATAGGCCCAAGCGATCAACCAGAGTGCCCAACAAGTTTCTTGATTAATCATGGAGTTTTACCAAGTGTCCAAGTCTTTCTTTGTTTGTTGCATGCATGCTATTATTCTCGTACACATGATTTTGTGTTTCCTAGTTAGGATTTATTTGCTGCATTTCCTTTTGAGTCTATTTAAGGCTTTGTCAGGGAATAAAAGATAGAAGAGAAAATTGCTTCAAATTGAGTTCATGTTCACTGCATTTAATTTACTTGCATTTTAATTATTTTGGAGGTTTGTAGGTTTTCTCCGCAAACCTATTATTTAGCAATATTGACTCATGTCTTCAGCACTGGATTACGCTATAAGGTGGTCGGCATTCCATTGGCGGCAAGGGCGGCACGTTCCCCTAGATTTGTTAACTAAGCACTAGCTTTAAACATTTGTTTCTTCCCACCGTGGACTTTTGGCTAAACCTACCAGTTGACACATTCTGCAGAGATCCTGGTTGAAAAAACGGTGCTAATTCTTTTGAGCAATTATCAGCCGAAATCCTAGCCACCATTACCATCAAGAATTTAACTTGTACAGGTGCACGAATTGAATGAAATATAAAAGGATTTATCCCTGATTAAGAAAACGAGTGAAGAAACTAATATATTGGTTAAACCTTGATATTTTGGTCTAGTTGGATGTCCAAAACCTATTTATATTGTGTTTCACTTGCGTAATTGTGTTTCACTTGCATAAACATGGATAGCTTGTGGTAAAAACCACAAGGTGGCATTGCCAAATTAGCATTCTCATCACTTTTTGATACCGAAATCACTGTTAACTTCCGTATATTATTCATATCATGGGGTAGGAGTTTTATGCGAACACACCACCAACACCAACTAGAGGCCGTCCACACGTTGAAAATGATTGTGCCTCTTTAGCATCAATTTAGTTGAAGTTTCATATCATACCGAATACTTGATATGGTTGACACGACCCAAAAACACGACACGAACCGAACCTGAAATTTGCAGGTTTGGATTTAGTATAAACGGGGTTGGGTTGAACCCTCGAACCCGTTTAGCTAAACGGGTCGTGTTCGGGTCGAACCTGTCGGGTTTGGCGGGTTGACCCGTTTAACCTATTTATTTGATATTTTATACTTTTATATGTTTATATGTTATAAATTAAGATGTTATTATATTTATTATCAAAGTTTAAAACTTAAAAAGAGAAATTTACGTAATTTGTTTTTATGATTAAAATATAATTATTTTAGGTATATTTTTAATTTTTGGTATAATATTGTAATTTTAGAACATTAATATGTTTTAAAAAACTAAAAAAAAATCGGGTCAAAGAGGTCATGTTCGGGTCAACCCGCTAATGTTCGTGTCGTGTTCGAGTTAACGTGTCTCACATGATTTTCAGGTTCGGATCGTGTTCGGGTTCATGTAAATTTTTTCGGATTCGGGTCAGGTTGACATGTCAACCCGGGAACACGACCTCTTTAGCACCGTTAAGTATGAGGCGTTCTTTTCCATCTCCAAACCCAACTGTCGTGAGAAATACCGAGACAATCAGTGAGCAACTGAGCATGACTCCTTTATCATCCTCCAAAATAAAAAGACAGACTTGGAGACAGCAAGACACGCCTCCATCCAAAACCTACATTTATCAAACAAGAATATTTAGTACACGTAGTAAATGGCTAGCTTTCCAAGACCTTTTAATTTGAAATGACTCTTCGCCAAAGCCTCCCGGTACTCGACTAAATTTCCAGGGTCTGCAGGAGTTGCGGCGGTGCCGATGAGGTACTTCCGACAACAGCAGCTGGGAATGATGGCATTCGCAACTTCTTCTTTTCACGCTTTCCACAGATCAAACGGTAGTTCTATCTCAAACTCATTTTCCAGATTAGGTTTACAATTCGCTTCTGTTCACTCCAATTCCTTTTCAAATGTCGATCGTCCTCCATCTAAGTTTCAAAAAGTTACCAGCTTGGATGATGCTATGAAACTGTTCGATGAAATGACACAGAGACGACCTCTTCCTTCTATTGTTAAGTTTACTCAGTTGTTGAATTCTGTTACCAAAATGAAGCATTTTTCTTCTTGCCTTGACCTTTTTAAACAAATGTGTGTCATCGGAGTTCCTGTTGATGTATACTCTATGAGTATTGCAATCAGGTGTTGTTGTCGGTTGTATCGCACCAAGGACGGTTTTGCACTCCTTGGTTGCTGCTTCAGGCGAGCTGTTGTGCCAAATGTGGTCGTATATAATACACTCTTAGATGGACTCATGCTAGAAGATAGAATTCTTGAGGCTGAGAGACTGTTCAAGAAGCTCATCAAGCACAAACTTTGTGAACCTGATGTAGTTATGTATTCCACAATGATTAAAGGGCTTTGCAAGTTTGGCAGTAATGATATAGCCATTGCTTTGCTTAGGCTTATGGATGAAAGAGGCTGTAAGCCTAACATTTTTACATATAATACCATCATTGATAGTCTCTGCAAGGACAGAATGATAGATGATGCTTTCAAGCTTTTCAAAGAGATGGTATTTGAAAAAGGCGTTCTACCAAATGTCATCACATACAACACTCTGATTTATGGCCTTTGTCTCTTAGGTCGTTGGGACGAGGTCTCTAAGATGCTAAAAGAAATTGAGGATGTAAGGATCTCTCCTGATTTGCAAACCTTTAACATATTAGTTGATGCATTTTGCAAGGAAGGTAAGGCGGATGAAGCGGAGGCTGTTATAGACATCATGGTTGAGAGAGATGTGAGTCCTGACATAGTGACATACAATTCACTTATAGATGGTTATTGTCTGCGCGGTGAAATGAGCAAAGCAATGACAGCTTTTTATTCACTTACGTCTAAAGGTCTCATCCCTAATGTTATTACTTGTAACAGCTTAATAAATGGGTACTGCAAGAATTTGAAAACAGAAGAGGCCTTGCATATATTTCATGAGATAACAAGAAAAGGTTTGAAACCCAATATCGTCACTTACAACACCATGTTACAGGGATTGTTTCGGGTTGGACGTTGTGGAGCTGCACGCAAACTCTTTGATGAGATGCGAGCACAAGGTCAAATTCCAAATGAATACACTTATAAAATAGTTTTAGATGGCCTTTGCAACAACCATCAAGTAGAAGAGGCGCTCTCTTTGTTTCATTTGATTGGTGGTAGCAGGTTAAATTCCGATATCGTGGTGTACAATATCCTTATTGACGGTGCATGTAAATGTGGGAAGCTTAATATTGCAAGGGATCTTTTCTGTGACCTTATGGTAAATGGTTTGCGACCTAATGTTCGGACATATAATGTGATGATTAGTGGCGTATTTGGGGAAGGATTACTAGAAGAAGCAAAGCAGTTGTTCCATAAAATGGATGAGAGTGTCTGCCCACCAAATAATGTTACTTATTGTGTTCTTCTCCAAGGATATCTTAAGAACCAACATTACGATGATGTAGAGATGCTTTTACAGGAAATGGATGAGAGAAGTTACTCACTTGATGCTTTAACTTTATCGTTGTTAATTGATCAAATCGCTGCTGGTTCACTGGATAGAAGTATGCTTAAGTTGATAGGTAGGCTTGTGCCAAGAGAATTGATGGACACTACTGCCTAGACATCAGTCTGGGAGAGAGACGTAATAGTGACTTTGACTGACTTTTCTAGTAATATGTAACACTTGGGCATTTTCAGTTTAATGAGTTCAAAGCCTTATAGTATTTGCATTTTTTTGTAGTTCAATGAAGTTATATTAATTTTATGTATACTAACAGTTACATGTTCTTTGATATGTTCAAAGTGGATTGAGCGGCTTTAATTATAAGTGTTCTTCAGTTCTTAGAAGTGAACCCAGAGTGTTCAAACATTTATTGGCTAGCTAATTGGCATTGCTTTTGTAGATGAGCCCTAAAGTTATGGCCTTGATTTCTGCAGTGGATCTGCCCACAGAAGAACCATATTTCTTCAATCTTTGCACAGTCTTCCCGCCTAACAGTTGAGGGTGGTCAAATCAATAATATTAGCCAGAAAGCACATGATGCAGATTTAATTCAATCCAAACTTCCTGATGACGCAAATCCAG